>LPNX010833442.1:60630-160001 GCA_001517045.1 Pseudotsuga menziesii
CATCAACCATGGAAGATGTCCTCAATGCTGCACCTGCATAACAAAAAGAATGATGGAGATAGTGTAGATTGTGAGTATTTTCAAAGGCAGGCTCATGCTCTTGAAAAATATTGCGCGCTAATTAGAATTTTCAGAAAAATGCAGTGAAGTTGCTCTCGAACAATGACAATTCACTGTTTTAACAGTCTCAAAACGCGCACGTGATATCTTCAATCACAATTAATGGGGTGGGTGAACGGCTAAACGTAATTACAATATCAACTAAATAGATTATTGTTCCATGTTCCATGACTAGTTATTCATAAATAATTGAAAATATATTATGAAGTAAAAAGATATACTAACATCATTTTATATTAGTAATCCAAAAACCAATTTATAAGGAGAAAGTAAACTTAAATAAATTACACACAATGAGGATGAATGATGATGATGTTCATGATGTTGATGGTGATGATAACGATGAGGATGATGATGAAGGTGATGATGATGTTGATGGTGATGATGAGGATGATGATGATGATGTTCATGATGTTGATGATGATGAGGAGGAGGATGATGATGATGATGTTCATGATGTTGATGGTGATGATGATGATGATGATGAGGATGATGATGTTGATGATGTTGATGGTGATGATGATGAGGATGATGATGATGATGTTCATGATGTTGATGGTGATGATGATGATCATGTTGATGATGATGATGATGATGGTGATGAAGGTGATGATGATGATGAGGATGAGGATGATGATGATGATGATGTTCGTGATGTTGATGGTGATGATGATGAGGATGATGATGATGATGAATGATGATGATGTTCATGATGTTGATGGTCATGATGATGATCATGTTGATGATGGTGATGATGATGAAGGTGATGATGATGATGATGATGATGAGGATGATGATGATGATATTCATTATGTTGATGTTGATGATGATTATGAGGATGAGGATGATGAATGATGATGATTTCATTAAGGCTTTCACAGGTTGCAGTTATCTTCAAGGGGGATTGGATACCTGTGTAGAGTTTTAGTTCTCGACGCGTTTCGGACTGCATAGTTGAGTCCATCTTCAGGAGAAAGTATATCTCAAATAGAAGCTCCACGAATTTTTTATATTTATATTGCTTTGTTATGATCTTCCGTTTAATTTTTGAGAGCCGATTTTAATTCATAAGTGTCAATGTACATATAAATTTTAAATTTTAAAATTTTTTAATTTTAAACTTTTTTACTTTTAATTTTAAAGAAATTTTTAGGAAGTTTTTAGAATTTTTAATTTTTATTTTTAATTTTAATTTTTAATTTTAATTTTCATTTCTATTTTTAATTTTTAATTTCTATGTTTTTTAGGGAGTGAATGATCGGTTTCCAAGAGTTACAAAGGGTAAGGCCATCATCCCTATTGAAGTTTCTTGGGTGTTTCTCAATCTCAATTGCTTCCCGTATGCGTCTCTTGTTGTAATTCTCCTCAATTGCTAAGACTCTTGCTTCTTCAATGCATACATGGTGGTTAGTCTTTGATGAGTGCTCAGCTACTGCTGATTTCTTAATTCGTCCATGGGTCACATCTGCACAATGCTCCTTTAACCTTGTCTGATAGGACGCTAATCGCAAGATTCATTGTGTAAGTGTCTCAAAATATCCATGCAAGTTGATGGATGTCTATTTTTTCAGTTTTGTATTGCATCTAACGCGCCAAAAGAGACCCTCAACTTCTTGCACACACCCAGGGAGAAATAATCAACACATGCACTCACAAGCAAAGTTTCTCCATACACAACATGACATCACGTGCTATCCCATTGCACCAATATATATAGCTTTTTCCGAGGTCTTATGCCATCCCAAATCAAATCTTCAATCAATCCATAAACCCTATGATTTAGGATCTTGTCTAGTTGTTTAGTTTTAGATTGGATTTGATTGGTAAAGATCTCTCTTGCTTGCTTACACATGTTCTCTTGTGCCATAGCGGTGTCCCCTCATGTAACTAAATTCTCCAAGTGTCTTTTCCTTTTTATTAATAATAAAATAATAATTTGTTGTGCAAAATGTCACTCACGCCTCTTGTGAGTATTTTTCGATTTTTTAATTAACTCTTACAAAAATAATTGTTTTCAAAATTATTTCCACAAATATTAAATAAAATAATATTGTCTTGGGGGTTTTACATTACTCCCCCCTTATTCTTAACACCGTCCTCGATGTTCTTTTATTCTGAGGTCTCTTACTCATTCCAGAACATGGAGGGATATGCTTCTCGCATTTCATCCTCCATTTCCCAAGTTTCCTCTTAAGGGATGAAGTGCTTCCATTGCACTTTTATTTGAATGATGGCTTGATTCCGTAGCGTACGTTCCTTCCTTTTGATGATGCGAAAAGGTTCGGTGTGGAACTCTCCCTTTGATTCTATTTGAATCACATTCCATTCAATTATATGAGTAGCATCATGTACATGTTTTTTTTCACAAAGAAACATGAAATACATTGTGTACTTTTATAGTAGGGGGGAGTGCAAGCTGATAGGCTACTGGTCCTATCTTAGCTAACACTTCAAAAGGTCCACAATACCTTGGTGCCATCTTGGAACATCTTCCCAAAATCAAAGAACTCTTCTTCAACTTTACCTTTAGATATACATGATCCCCAATGTTGAAATCTCTTGGATTTCTTTTTAAATCCGCATAACTTTTCTGCCAATCTTGAGCAACTTTTGAATTTTGTTGCACTTCCTTGACACTTTTTATAGTGTAGTGCAATCAAGCATGCTTCAATGCATACGTGTTTTCCTATATTACCATACCTTTTCCTCTTCAACATATATGAAGATAAACATGTCAATCATTATCTTAAGATTCTAAACATTTTACATATCACCTCAAGCAAATATCAACATCTTACTAACATTGGGAACATGCTTATTATCTCTTCTTCATAACATCATAGGTTCCAACTACAACTTGGTTAAGCATTATTACATTGTTCATTCAAGTTGCAGGTTATAAAACTTTTGCATCATATTCCCAATTATGTAAATCACAAAAAGAGTATTTACTAATGAATGCAAAGTATTCATGTATAGACTTAAATCTTTGTAATTTATATAAATGCCAACATGTAAATAACTCACAGCTTTATACATTACAATATATATAAAATTATTTTATTGAAATTTGAACATAATAGCACTATAATAATCGCAACTCCCTATATCCATATTAAATAAATAGATTTGAACTAAACAATATTGCACCCAATAAATCATCAAATACTCTTTTAATGGAATCATATAAAATGTATTTTCGATAAATGTATTCTCTTATCAACGGAGAATCTCAATGTTCTAGGAAATTTCATGACAGAAATGCCATACATCAAATATTACGAGGACAATCTAGTTCTCACTTTGTAATTGTGCAGTAAAATTAGAACTTTGAATAGATCTGTAGGAACAAATGTGTTAATTATGGCATACTTAGATGCTTATGCAGTAGTGTTGATAGATTCTCATAATCATTTTCGACATAGCTAAGTAAAAAACAAATGCAGTCAGGATGACCCAATTTGACTCGGCCAAGTCTGACTAAAAACAACTACTCAGTCTAGTCTAACAAAGTAGGAGATACTTCATATTCTAATGTAGCTAAAGAGTTTACCAACAATGTTTGACCCAAGGAGTCAAAACAACCTATAGTGAAATTAATGGACTAACACTTTGAACTACCAGTGACTATGCATCCCAAGCCATCCTCTTTAGGTTGGTTAAATAAGGATGTTGAATTAGTGATTACTAGAGTCAAGTGTGATGTCATACCACTTAATGCTTGCAAAATAATTTTTTAGAATCCCATGACTCTAAGTCATACAAGTGGAGCTAAATAACAATTGAACAAATATGGCATTGTGAAAGATGGTAAAAGTTCTTGAAATCTCATAAGAAGCGAGATAGCCTTGATCAAAGTACTGAGTTCACCACAAAAGCTTGTGTTATTTTTGCACAAGAAAATAAAAATATCAAAATCAGCTACCCATCCAAAGAATACACTACCAGCGACACTACAAGTACAACTAGAGGCACAAGAAGTGGAAACCAACAAATAGTTGGTATTTATAACAACAAATAAACCATCAAACCACCAAGAAAATGAAAGTGAGCATCTAGAAACCCATAGATATTTACACACGTTGAAAGTGCTTTCCATTTAGGAATGTATATTAGAGACCAACAATCCTCTCAAGGAGGATCTACCATTTTGCAAGAAGAAGAAAAGCACGAGAGGAACAAGTGGACCTGCTGCGGAAAAACCACAGTGCCAATGTTTTCAAAACGAAATTATTTTTTATAATTTTATAATTTTAATCCTTGTGGATTTATAGAGGGAAATAACCTAAATAATTAGCGTCCTGAAGGTTGCACAATAATTCATCATCCATTTCACAATTAAAACTGTAGCAAAAACAGAATATGAAGAATCCTAACCTTCGAACTGTGTCTACAACATTGATAAACGTATTGTAATTCTCATAAACCAACATCTGCAAATCACTATCCAAATTCGTAATTTCAAGTTCCATCTCAACATGTCTTTGAAGCAAACCTTCCACATTGTTTTTCCTATTTGGAAATACTAAGTCAAAATCCAAGGTGTGAAAGTCAATGAAAGATAGTTGGCATTCTAACAAAGGAAGAAGAGAAAAAGAGGAGAGAAAATCCCACAACTATGGTCGCCACTAACTAATTATATTTACAAAACCTCTTGAAAGTAAGGTCCAAAAATCGAACAACATTTTTCATTGCAAAATTATCTTGCACTCCCTGATGATCCTCAATAACAAGTGTAAAAATATAGCAACTAGTGGGAAGTTTTCCCCCAATGGTTATTCAGTTCATACATGTCGTTTAGATCATCTATCAGCTGTATGCTACGATTACAATAAAGGAATCCACTAGCAATATCAGAATGTAGTGTTCCCTCTTTGACATATATAAAAGACCATGATCTTCACTTTTCCTTTCACGCAGAGAAGGTTATAAAAGCAAGTCATAAATATCTAACAAAAACTGACACAGTGCATAAAATAAAGCCTTGTAGACAACAAATAGTAAGTGCAAATACCTAAATACAATGCAAATACCTAAATACAAGATTATTGGAGCCAACTTACAAAACCAACCATGAAGGGCTGAGGCATTTGCATATTTCGTGATTTCCTTTCTTAGTTAAAGCAAAACCAAGTCAAGTTAGGTTGTATTAAATTGAACCTACAGTTTTCCTTGGGTGGATTGTAGTTGTAAGTAGGTATATATATCGGATCAAAATTCATGTCGTAATTTTGTGAATGGACATTTCATTGGCTAATTAATAACTAAACAAGGTTTATTCTTTTATGATACACCTATCTTCATGTAATCTTGTTTTGAGACCCGCTTTAATATTAGATGCATACGATTTTAAGCATGTATTTTCCTATGAATTAGGATATGTCGTATTCCTAATTGAGTTTCCTGAAGCATTGAAGCTTCAATCACACTACGGTGGGACAAAAATCAAGCTTTCCATCCTTAAAAGTTTGCAATTTTTGTTCTTGCTAAAACTTTGAAGACTTAGAATTTGTAGTTGCAATCAGCTTCTAGTATTCTACAGTGCACAAATTGCATTATATAAAAAATATTAGAATGTGACAATGATTCCTTATTGATGTAAATTTCACCAAAACATGCCTCTTTATTACTCTATGAATAATCCCAAGTTGACTCCACTCTCCAAGCTGGTAAGCCAAGACAAAAATACTAGTCGAAATTGGTCAGACTCAGTTTGGTCAACAAGTTTGTTGAGTTTTGTTGAGTTTTGCCAAGTTTATGTTCCTAAATGCTTTGAGCATATGTTTATGTATTTCTTAATAAACCAAGTAACTGTCGAGTTTTGCACCGAACAGGTTGATTTTCCACTTTGGGTTTTCCAAGTTGTTGCCAAGTTCGAGTCATATTACTTTGGGACTTTGGATCCAATTGAGCTCTTTATCTAGGAAGCAATTTTATTTTACCTATCACCGTCTTCCAAAATTCAAAACCAAAAATGAAAGTAATTTCTTGAAAGTATGGATCAATAAGGCTATAATATTGTAGATATTTATTGTCCATATGGATATTCTTTGAGTAATCTGTAAATAATCCTTCACTACTTCAAACCCTCTAAGAAGCCTGAGTAATTTTCTTTTCGTTCCTAATAATTCTAGAATTTTATACAGTTTCTTTCCATTCTTCTAGACTTTGACAGTACTTGAAAAGTTCGAATCCAGCTGCCAAGGGTGTCAAAGCCGTTGAATCACCAATTCTTGAAACCTTGGAAATTCACTGTTATTTCCAAATTTCTAGGTTTCTTCGGTTTGATTTGGGAGTTTGGGAAGTTCTTCAAAAAAACTAATGCAGAGATCTAAAATTAAGACTGTCGGGTAGGTCAGTTGTAAAACTCTCATAACACAGTTGAATGTGAGTTTAGGGTTTCTCTACGGGATTTCACATATATAACTGCTTTCCTCCAGTTCTACAGTACTTATACTCACTTATTGTGATAATATTGTTATGAAACTGTAATGTGAGATATGGCTTCTAACAGTTCGAAGTATTCATTTCGCTCAATTTATCTTGGATCGAAACATTTAGCATTTCCAGTACAGTATATACTTATTCTTTGAATTTCATCTGTTAACGTGCAGTTCTCCAACATTTAATATTCGATGGACAATGAGATCCTCAACATTATAACCCTCATTCTCCAGAAACGATAACAAAATTTACAACAATACCAACTACCGAAAGAAACTCCAAATATTTGATCAGGATGAAAAGTGACAATTTAAAGATGAAAATGGACTAGTTTATTCATGTATCTAGCAGGATCGAAGGCATGAGTGTTAATTGTATGTAAGTTGTCACTTCGGGTGAGACCATCAATACTTTCTAATTAATAAAAAAACACACAAACAAGTATAAGAGAGGTTAGAGTCACCTACTTAAAGAGAATGCCAAAAAAATACTTGGAGAATCAGTTCCTCCCAACCATAGGAGAGGAATGAAAAATCCCTACGATCCCAACACCACCCACGAGCTGGATCACCACCATGCACACTAGAACAACACGTAAACTTCCACGTGACACTCTCTCTCAGAGTCCATAACAAGATACAACAAGTAAGCTTCCACGCGACACACTCTCTCAAAGTCTGTAACAAGCTCAATGATGGACTTATGAAAGGGAGAAACACTCAACACATGCAATCGCAGGAAAGTTTCTCCATGCACAACACGAGGTCCCATGTTATCCCAGTGCACCAATATGTATAGCTTTTTCCTAGGTCTTATGCCATCCCAAATCAAATCTCCAATCAATCTATAAATCCCTATGATTTAGGATCTTGTTTGGTTGTTGAGTTTTAATTGGATTTGATTGGTAAAGATCTCTCTTTATTGCTTACACATGCTCTCTTGTGCCATGATGGTGTCCACTCATGTAACTAAATTCTACAAGTGTATTTTTCTTTTTATTAATAATAAAATAATAGTTTGGTATGCAAAATGTCACTCACACCTCTTGTGAGTATTTTTGAGTTTTTAATTGACTCTTACAAAAATAATTGTGTTTGAAATTATTTTTGAACTATTAAATAAAATAATATTGTCTTAGGGGTATTACATATGTGTTTGCCATATTTAGGTTTTTTTTATCGGGTATGTGTTTTTTATGGTAAATAATTGATCCGGAAGAGATATATGGAGTTTTTCTCTGTATGTATTTTTCTATATTCACGTTTTTTTATCTGTTGTATGTAAATGGCAGATCTGCAGGGATGTATGGAGTTGAACTTCTATATGTGTTTTGACATATTTACATTTTTTTTCTGGTATGTGTTTTTTATGGTAACTAATCGATCTGAAAGAGATCTCTGGATTTTTTCTTTGTATGTGTTTTTCCATATTTAGGTTTTTGATCTGTTGTATGTAAATGTAATATCTGGAAGGGATCTCTGGAGTTTAATTGTTGTATGTGTTTTGTTACATATGGGGCCTTTGTATGTGTTTTTCTCTGTAAAATATTTGATCATTGTCATATCTGTATGTGTTTTGGTCTGAGTTAGAGATCGACATTCTGTATGTGTTTTGTTATAAATCGGATCTTTGTATGCGTGTTCTCTGTGAAAGATCTGATCATTTTCTAATCGTTCTGCGCTTGGGTTATTTACAGATTTGATTATATATATTTGTCTTTTTTGCTGCACTATTACATTAATCATTGTTTATTCCTCTGCGTGAATAATAGAGGAGGGACGGAAATGGAAGCTAAGCCTAGACATCTGATTGTTTGTCTTTAAGTATTTTTATTTGCGGAGGAGGGACGACCAATGGAGCTGAGTCCCAATATTATATTTTATTTCTTAAATATAACTCATTGTTCTACATGATAACATGACTCAGTTAGGTTGTCGATGAAGGTTTGGGCGATCTCATATGATCAAACAAGGTTGTGTGATTTGATTGTTATTATATTTATTTTTTGCTTCCATGGGTATCGTCTTCCTTAACATCTATTAGCTATGTCACTTCGGTGAGAAATCATCGACCTTGAATATAAATTTATAATGTTTGGGGATATTCTTATCATGTTTTGAAAAGGGGATTCCACTTGAGAGTTAATAATTAAAAGACCCTTTTATTTAAAGAAAAGGAGTCAAATATTAAATACCGAAAACTCTACCTTGTTGTTGGGATTGGATGAGAGTTTAACACCAAGCCACTTTAATAAACATGGGAGGGATTCTACTTATACGTTTGCCTTAATGGATTCGTTTCCCAGCCCGAGAGTGACTCTAGGTGGAAAAAAATACGCCATATAGAGTCAATGGTTGGGAGTAAAGTTGAAGTCAAGCTTTCAGTCGCTTTAAATTAGAGAAGTAAACCCTTAATGGTTAAATTTTGATTAAGGAAATATTGTATTATTTTACAAGCTTATTATGTTCTTCATTATGTAGCATATGATCATAAAGTTATTTCATGATTTATAGTATGAACTAACATGAATGTAGACAAGTTGTGACTGCAGAAAGTGGGTTCGAAGGGTAAGTGATCAAGAAAATTATTAATGCAATTGTCCTATTGTGGAAAGGATCTAGCCTACACTATGATGAAAGTATTGTGGAACCAATTATATAGTGGTTGCATGTATACATATTTATGAATGCTCATAGCAATTAAATGTGTTATAAATTTCGATTTCATTATCGCAAAGATTGAAGCTAACTAGCTTTGTTGGTTTTTCCTCAATAGTCATTTTACAGGAACTTTATACCCCATCTCCTACATTTTGTACCTAGGAGATCATGTATATTACATTATCAGAACTTGGGAAGAAATTAGGAGCAATAAACATAGAATAAGACTTGTATATGATAAGGAAGTGTATTTTCATATTATAGTTTATTCCAAACCAATCTAGTACCATACTATTGAATCTATTCAAGAAAATTCAACCTCACATGTTATAGTTTAGTGTTAGTGTCAATATTGTCACCGAATTGACCACGTGGAGAATCAATGGTTTGATCTTCATCCTTGTCAACATTGTGGGAATCATAATAACTCTTCAGATAGATGTTCAAAATTGGAAAAAAATTGCAGGACTAAAGATTCCCTATTTGTGGACCAATTCTTAGCAATGGTCATCAACAACCAAGGAGATATATCATGCATATCAAATAAATTAGTCTCAAATTTTAACACATGTTGCAGTAGCAAGTATGCTTGCTTCTTACCTTGTACCTAATAGGTGGGAACATCATAGATTGATTGACAGGCTTCATGTTTTGAAGCCCTATCAATTAGACAAAGAACAAACAAGCCTAAGCCACAACTAGAACTAGATCCATTAGCCAAAACCTTGAGCTAGAGTCAGAATGAGAGTGGGAGATGTAGCCAAGAGACAAAGATAGATCCATGGTCCATATCATCCATTGTTTTTTGTCATCCTAAAATAATCACTTAGTATATAAGACATCAATTTCTACTAGCTTTAGGTTTGGCGTAATCCAAAAATATCGGATTTGTGTTCATCCTAAAACCACCATTCATTGTAAAACATCGGCTTATGCTAAGCACTAGTTTGTGGTTGTCATAAACCACCGACTAATTTTTGTTTGTGGCAATCGTAAACCATTGACTATTTTTGGTTTGTGCTCATCCTAAAACCACCATTTAGTAGAAAACATCAAGTTATGGTAGCCGTTGGCTTGTGGTCATCCAGAACCACCCATTTAATAGAATACGTCAACTTATGCTAACCAAGTTTGTGGTCATCCTAAACCACCATCTACAATTGGTTTTCCAATCATCCTAACACCACCACTTGGTTTGTGGTCATCCAAAACCAACAATTTAAACAACGATTCAGTGATGGGTTCAACCATTTGTAGTTGTCCACTTTCATATTTTATCTCTCTTTTAGAAAGATTCTTGACCTCACAAACATGTTTTTGTATTAAGGGGGGAATGTTGGAAACCTAATCATTTAGGGTTATAGTAAAAATTAGTTGTGTTGTCGTTGCTATTCACATTCTCATCTTGGAGTCCAAGAGACCCCTTGGAATATGCAACCAAGGGTCAAATACATTGTATTTATACGTGTATCATATGAATTAAAATTGAGCATTCACATCTATCTCTCTTTGTTTATTGAATTATCTTTATTGAGTGTTCCAACAAAAGCATTTCAATTTAAAAAAAGAAATATGATACCATTATGGGAATATGATCTCCTTGGCAATTCAAATTTGTTGCTAGCAAGTTCTACTTAGTAGTGACAAGTTTGATGCCCAAGTACTTGTGGGTCTCATTTCTGGGTCTCAAAATATGATTTGTGAGTTCACTTTGATTTCTTTTAATATGATTTATGAGTTCGCTTTGAGTTTTCCATAGGCCCTGTTAGGTTAAGTTGACTTGTCAATTTGATGTTAAGTGAGGTTGACTTGTGAGTTTGATGAAAAAATAAGTATATTATAAACACACAAAAATAAAATATTATTCTAATTCATGATTTTTTTTCTTTAAGTTTGACTAGAGCTTTTGGTCTCCATCCTTTTTGAGTTTTTTAATTGTGGTTTGTAGTCATTCCTATCCACTTTGGCATTACTTACTTGTTTCGATCAGCCAAAAAGCATGGACTAAACAACTCCCAACTTTGTTACATTAATTAAAGACAATTATTCTACTGTGTTTTAAAAGTGTTAAACACTACGAAAACAAACTTAAGCCTAATTTTATTGGAAAATTGGTTTGATAATTACAAAACACTATTGTGAAATTTATTAAGCTTACTTTGCTTAAATATCTTATGAAATTTCAAATTCAATCGAAATCAGGCATTTGGTTAACGAGAATTAAAGTACTGGTACTGGATTGACATGAAATTTATCTTTCATCTTAGGCTTAGCTGATCCAGTAGAGTGAATCTTCTGAATTCAGGTGATGGGTTTGAAATGTTTCCATTTTTAAGCTATCTGTTATTCTCTAATCGGCTGCCGATGCTGGTATTGTTGTGAAATGAAATTTACTTTTACATCGAAACGCATTATCTGTTGATTTTAGTTTTTATGGAAGAAACGCTTTGTTAGAGTTCCAGCATACCCATTTTCAAACTTCCCTGTCATTCTTTACTCCGTTCACATTGCTCTACATTTGGCCACAATTAAAACTTAACACATAACACAGCATATATTCGCCTGGATTTTATAGAAAAACCTATATTTAGAATCACACTTAAGTTACTTAAAAACCAGACTTTATCAATTGGGGTGGTCGCGCAGTTGGTTAGCGCGTAGGTCTCATAGCTTATACTGAGGAATCCTGAGGTCGAGAGTTCGAGCCTCTCTCACCCCAATGTTTGTTTTGCCACAAATCCAGCTTTGTCAACTATACATTTTACTCTCTTGACAGCGATCTACCGTTTTTTTGTCATTTTTATTGTTCACTTAAACATTTTCGTTTCTGTGCAGGAATTTGGCGTTTTTTAATTTTATCTGTCTGGTTTACGTAAGGATATTTTCAAGCTTTATGTTAAACCAGTCCTAATGCTTCAATGCATTATATATGTTAGATGGCATATTTTTGGTTCACTAGAATAGAATGGAATATACGTTTGGAACACAAAACAATTTAGAAAAATCATTAAATAAGTAAATTATTTTTTATTATTATTAAAAATCTGTGTTTTCTGTTTAAAATTTTAATTTATAGAGATATGATATTTATATTTTTCTTCTATATTAATGTAGTCAAGTTGTTGTTGGGTTCAAGCAGCCTGAGGCTTAATCTTGATATTAAAAATAAATTACTGTTATTCTTTATTGAAGAATTTACATCTATCATTGAAATTTATTTTCCTCTTATCTTATAGAATATGTTAAATTTAAATTATGAGAAAGAAGCGTTGTTACAGCATACCAGCTTTCCTATCATTCTTTACTTGTCTCTCTGGTCTGTATTTTCAGGAAATTAAGTACACATCATTATATATTCACATGGGTCATATGCAGGATTAGGGTGAGACTAAAGCAAAACCGTCATTAAAAATAGTTGATTTCTCACCTTTAATAAAATCAGTTGATTTATATAATTAGATATGACAGCACCTAGGAGATTTTGTATAATTATGAGGTCATTTATAGAGTTTGGAAAAATATGGAAACCATGACACTATTATTAAATATTATATTTTTACATGTATAAATACTATTGAAAACCAGATTATGCTAATCATTTTTCAGTGTTTGAGATTGTTAGTGTTTGAGAAAAGGTTAGATTCATAAAATCATTATTAAAACAGTGTTACACGGGGACTTGCGCTCGGAGGCCTCGGGGGCTCCTGGAGACTCGGGGGTTTTTGGAGAAAGGTTTCTCAGCGTCCCTAAAATCAGGAAACTCTTCAAAACTCACAACGGGGCATGTCTTCGTATTCTCTGCATGCTCCCGTGAAGGGAGGCTCCACTCGCCCCCTCCAGAAACTAGGGCTTCTAGATGCCCCTCACTATTTTCCCAATTTCAGTTTAAAAAAACAAAATTTTAATCTTAATTGTTGTTTAGTCTCTATTTTAGGCTTAGTCTTTAGTAATTTACTATTCCACTATTTTAGCATGCGATATCATTCATTCAAGTTTTCAATTACAATGACTGAAATTAGAAATATGAATATGAAGATTCAAAGACAAATTTGAAAATTATTATGATGAATTGTATAACGTGTTTGTATTATTAATTTGCTATATTCTGATTTACATTACACAATGATAAACTTAGTATTTACTATTTATTATTTACTTTTAGTAGTTTACATGGATAAATTGTTGAACTGTTATTGTCTGATTTTCACTAAAATTTGGGGGTGATCTCCACAGGTCCTCAATGTGTGTTTCCCCGTTCCTGCACTCCCATGTCCAAGAAACTTGAGGGAACATTGTATTAAAATGATATATAAAATAAGTTGGTTCGGTAAAAAAAATTCAAAAGCTTCTTGTCAAAAAAAATTCAAATATTCAGTAATAAATTATGAATTGGGAATTTGTTTTTTTCGTAAATTCCATAGGAACAGGAAGGAAGGAAGTCTGTAACCTGCAGATTAAGTGTCATCTCGTACCATATCGGTGGCAATGGTTTTGCAGTAATTGTTTCCAGATAATAACCCTTTATGTTATCTACTGTATGAAGTTTCACATTCTCCAATCATAAAGTTTCATTAACTGTAGAAAAAAGAAATTGGAAATTCGAAGCTTGACTCTTTAAAATATCCAACTTTTTAATGTTGAAGAGATTAACTGCAGAAAAAAGAAATTGGAAATTCGAAGCTTGAATCTTTAAAATATCCAACTTTTAAATGATGAAGAGATTAGGAACAGAGTTTACAATTGCATTAAAACTGAGCATTAATTGTTATATGGAAACACTTCAACATATTAAATGATGTACATTTTGAAAAGTTTGAAGGTGATGTGCAAATAAAGGAACTGAAAATTACCTTGAGTTGGCCAATCATATTTGTGGTGATTGTGATTTTCGCAAAAACTTATTACCTCGTGGTAATAGTAGAATTACTTGTTGTTGTTGTTTATGATAAACTGGTGGAGTTAACCTCAAATTTCAGTGAATGTATGCTTGTTTGGAATCCTCATAATAACATACTCACTGATTTTTGTACATGATTCTGCTAAAAAAGAGATTTGGGGTTTTGTTGATAATATGTTCACCGCTGGCTGCAGAAAATCATGATATTTGGCACAATCCACGGTGAAACAACTCTGTCTGTCTCCTCACTAATATATTAGATGCAAATCAAGTGTTAAGTCGGACATTTCTTTTCATAATTGAAAAAACAACTTTATATTAGGAAAAGTTGAAATAATTTAGAAGAATTAGAAAGATGAAATATGTATATGGAAATAATCAAATTGTTGGTAAAAGTTTTTTTTCTACATCAAACGTTTAGTATGGCTTAAATATAATTTTAAAAATAATTACTATTATTTATTCAAGAATTTACATCTATTATTAAAATTTATTTTCCTATTTTAAATCTATTTTGTAGAATATACTATACATTAATTTAATATGGCTAGAATATAATCTTAAAAATAATCACTATTATTTATTCAAGAATTTACATCCATCATTCAAATTTATTTTCCCATTTTAAATTTATCTTGTAGAATATGTTATACATTAATTTAGTATGGCTTAAATCTATTTTAAATATATCTTGTAGAGTATGTTATACATTAATTAACTAGTATTATTTATTCAAGAATTTACATCTATTATTGAAATTTATTTTCCTATTTTAAATCTATCTTGTAGAGTATAGGTCATTTTTTTATTTTATTGTTTTTTTTCATATTTAATGATCATTTAAACTTTTTTGTTTCTATACAGCTAAATTTATTAACCTATTTTAAATCTATCTTGTAGAATATGTTAAATCTTAATTACTCTTTCATCACAAGAGATGATTTTGAGCCCAATTTGAAGTTTTGTTTGACATTAGAGATGATTGAATTTAAAGCTCATCTAAACATTTTTATCTGTATAGGGATCTGCCATTTCATTTTATTGCCTTTTGTCATCTCCAAAGGATCTGTCATTTTATTTTATTTTATTGTCTTTTGTCATCCTTAATGATCATTTAAACTTTGTTTTTATCTTTGTATAAGAATCTGTTGTTTTTTCATTTTATTCTTCCTTTTTGTCATTGTGTTTATGTAGAGAGATTTTCAAGTTTTAAACTAAATCAATCATATGTTAGATGGATGGCATGTCCCAATGCATCTTTCTGGTTAACTACTATGCAATAAAGGTTTGGGCCATATAAAATAAGTTATAAGAATTAGAGAGATGGGATATGTACATTTATGTCTATATTAAAATAATCAAATTGTTGGTAAAGGTTTTTTTTGGTTCTACATCAAATGGTCTTATACATTAATTTAGTATGGTTGGAATATAATCTTAAAAATAATCATTATTATTTATTCAAGAATTTACATCCATCATTGAAATTTATTTTCCTATTTTAAATCTATATTGTAGGATATGGTAAATCTAGATTATGAGAAAGAGGCCTTTTTAATGGCCGCATGTGTCACGCCCATGAAACGCTTGTCACTTCAATGACTAGTCGAAGTGTGTGAAACTTCTTAGGAATGCATTGAGAGCGAGGCCAGCTCAAGTGTTCGCTGGAGGACTATGCCTAATCCCACAGAAACCAATTTTTCCTAACATTTGTCTCGTTTATCAATTTATTTGTTAGTTGTTTTAACTAGCATTCATACTTAGCCAAATTCTTACAAGCAACTTTCGAGCAAATTCCTACAACAGAAAAATGCTTGAACACCTTTCTTGTGGGAGTTATCGACGGCTAAGGAAATATCCAAGCAAGAAATTTCATAAAACTGTTCACAATGCAATCATGAACTCTAACCTAGACGAGGGTTTGAAAAACAATTTACTCCCTAAAGAAGGAAATGCCCCTCGTATCTACGGTCTTCCTAAAATTCACAAAAATGGTGTTCCCCTCAAACCAATAGTGAACACAATTGGCTCACCAACCTATAAATTGGTTAAATACTTGGCTACTCTTTTAAAACCCCTAGTTAGAAAGACAAACTCTTTTGTTAAAGACTCCACCAGTTGGGTGCAAGAGATTTGCAACGATTGCTTAGAAACCGGTGACATCCTCGTTAGCTTTGATGTTGTCTCCCTATACACAAAAATCCCCGTCAATGAAGCAGTTGAAACAATTAGAGACTCGGCGAATGTTGATACAGCCAAACTTGTGGAGGTATGTTTAAAATCCACTTTCTTTATGTTCCAACAAGTTTTCTACGAACAAATAGAGGGTCTGGCTATGGGTTCACCTCTTTCTCCAATTGTAGCTAATCTTTACATGGAGATGTTTGAGAAACGAGCTATTGATTCTTTACCCCTCAAACCCAAAAGATGGAAACGCTAACTAGACAACATGGACGTGGTTTGGCCACATTGGAGTAATACCTTGAACCATTTTCTTGAACACCACAACAACCAGAACAATAACATTAACTTCACCATGGAGATTGAAGAGAACAATAAACTGCCTTTTCTTGATGTCCTGATCTCAAGAAGAGAGGATGGTTCGGTTTCACACCAAGTCTATAGAAAAAAGACTCACACTGATAGGTACCTTCATGCCGACTCCCATCATTTCCCACCTCAGAAAATTGGAGTAATTAATACCCTTGTAACTAGAGCCCTAAGAATCTCTGATAAAGAACATATCAAAGAGGAGATTGACCATTTAAGAAAAGTTTTTGGGGAAAACGGATACAGTGATAGACAATTCAGGAAAATTCTAGCCTCTATTGATAAACCCAAAAGAAATAGGATCAAGCACAAGGATGAAGACATCATTAACAAAGTCTTCCTCCCTACATAAAAGGCACCACTGATAGATAAGCCAAAACCCTGAAAAGACAGAAAATACGAGTGTTCTTCACAACTCCCAATACTATTAGAAACTTGGTGGACTCCCTTAAAGACCCAATTGAACCTAAAGCATATAAAGGAGTCTACTCCATTCCTTGTTCATGTGACAAGCTGTACATAGGTGACACTGGGCGTTCCATGGAGACAAGATTCAAAGAACATAGCGCCGACCTTAGACACAACAGACATAAGAAGTCATCCTTGGCAGAACACACGCACATAACTGGTCACCACATTTTCCTTGAAAATGCAAAAGTCCTCGCCACGGAGGACAACCTTGTCAAAAGAAAAATCAGAGAGAAAATCAAAATCAACCTCAGTGAGAATTGTCTTAACAGGGATGATGGTGCCAAGATTAGTGATTCTTGGAAACCACTGCTTCACGCCTTGTAATTAAAAGAAAACGGACATAAATAAACATTTCTCGTCACCCCTTTCCTTTTACGCTTGCCTCTTATGATTTCATAAGGAACACTTTCTCGTAACCCCTTTCCTCTTACGCTTTCCTTACCTCTCTCTCAAAATGTGTTAAGCTTCTTTTATCCTTACCTAAGGTAGAAACCCTAACGACCACCCTTAATAATTTGTTCCTCAAAACTTTATACCTCCCTCCCCTTTAATATTATTAAAACATTCTTATTAATAAAAATCTTTAAAAATTAACTTTTTATAAATTTCAAAGAACCCCATGAACTTTTGACACCACAAAAATTTTAAGGCATAAAATATTAATATTTTGTACCTTAGAATTTTTCTTCCCCCTTTTAGATTTAACTTTAACAAGTTTCTTAAATTTTAATTTTAAATAAGCTTTAACAAGTTATTAAAAATTAAAATTTAAGAATTTCCACATTTGTTAAAACCTAAAAATGTGAAACTTTTAATTTTATAAAATATTTAAATTCAAAAATTATAAATTAAGAAACCCTTTAAATTTTAATAATTTAAATTTAATTTTACAAATCTTTTTAATTAAATTTTTTAAGTTAGATACCTCTGAATTTTAATTTAAAAAAAAAAACCTTCTAAAGTTCCTTAGAACTAGTTTAGGGTTTGTAATTAAAATTTCTTTTACAAACTTTTAAAAACAAAAATTTCGCAAAATTAAATTACCTTGAAATGAACCTTTATAAGAAATTTTTTTAAATCAATATAATTTAAATAATTTTCATTCAAAACCTAGAACCGACATCGCTTGTGGCGTTCTTCACAAAAGTGAGTATTTAAAACATTTTGGGCTATTTTACTTCACCACGTTATTCGATTGTCTCCTAATGATGATCTCAGAGTAGGGATCGAAACGTCGAGAGTTTCAACTTGCTAACGCAACTCCCTCTTATAAATCTTCTACTGCGTAATGACTACATTTAAACAGGTTGAGTCCCTCCATGGAATGGATGCCCTGAAGGACGTGAAGCTATTGGAATCCACCTGCTGTAAAATAGCCCAGAAGTCAGCCAACCTTGAATTCTTAAAAAAATGCAGAGATAATAAGATCATCCCTTAGTTTGCCGTGATCAATCATCGCCTCAATACCTCCAGGTATCAGTCAATGTTCAAAGATTTCATCCTGTCACTCATCAGAGCCGAATTAAGGTAGACGCGTTCGGTGCTCCTCCATCTGTCTGAAATGGCCTATAGACTACACTTGAAACTAGCTAATTCCATCAACGCAGAGTTGTGGAACCGGGTTGACTCTGCAATGGGGATGAAATATGAATGCGTGCTTAAGAAGGCCTCCACCAAACAGCAACGCAAATTTGAACTCCTCCTCCACACGCAGAAACCCAGGACGACCGAGCACATTGAAAAGAAATCAAACGTTATCAATATGTCTCACGTCTCCTTGAGTGGCAGCGATACCAATGTTTTAGAGTATGGTTTAAATTTTGCCACCGCGTCGGGGAGAATTCCTGTTAAGGAATTAATGTGCAGTATTGAAAACACTGTTACAAATTTGCCAGAAGAAAGTGCCGACGAAGCAAGGCAAGAATGTGCCATGATCCTACGTCATGCAAAACTGCCACGACCGAACCTATCCAAAGAAGAGAGGACAACACTCTCTGAACTTAGAAATAACCAGCAAATCAAAATTGTAAAGGCTGATAAGGGCAATGCCACGGTGGTGCTAGACACGGTCGATTACCACAAAAAAATGCTTGAACACCTTTCTTGTGGGAGTTATCGCCGGCTAAGCAAATATCCAAGCAAGAAATTTCATAAAACCGTTCACAATGCCATCATGAACTCTAACCTAGACGAGGGTTTGAAAAAGAAATTACTCCCTAAAGAAGGCAATGCCCCTCGTCTCTACGGTTTTCCTAAAATTCACAAAAATGGTGTTCCCCTCAGACCAATTGTGAACACAATTGGCTCACCAACCTATAAATTGGCTAAATACTTGGCTACTCTTTTAAAACCCCTAGTTGGAAAAACAAACTCTTTTGTTAAAAGACTCCACCAGTTGGGTGCAAGAGATTTGCAATGATTCCTTAGAAACCGGTGACATCCTTGTTAGCTTTGATGTTGTCTCCCTATGCACAAAAATCCTCGTCAATGAAGCAGTTGCAACAATTCAAGACCTGACGAATGTTGATACAGCCAAACTTGTGGAGGTATATTTAAAATCAACTTTCTTTATGTTCCAACAAGTCTTCTACGAACAAATAGAGGTGTACCTATGGGTTCACCTCTTTCCCCAATTGTAGCTAATCTTTACATGGAGATGTTTGAGAAACAAGCTATTGATTCTTTCCCCCTCAGACCCAAAAGATGGAAACACTACGTAGACGACACAGACGTGGTTTGGCCACATGGGAGTAATACCTTGAACCATTTTCTTGAACACCTCAACAACCATAACAATAACATTAAGTTCACCATGGAGATTGAAGAGAACAATAAACTGCCTTTTCTTGATGTCCTTATCTCAAGAAGAGAGGATGGTTCAGTTTCACACCAAGTCTATAGAAAAAAGACTCACACTAATAGGTACCTTCATGCCGACTCCCATCATTTCCCACCTCAGAAAATTGGAGTAGTTAATACCCTTGTAACTAGAGTCCTAAGAATCTCTGATAAAGAACATATCAAAGAGGAGATTGACCATTTAAGAAAAGTTTTTGGGGAAAACAGATACAATGATAGACAATTCAGGAAAATCGTAGCCTCTGTTGATAAACCCAAAAGAAGCAGGACCAAGGACAAGGATGAAGACATCATTAACAAAGTCTTCCTCCCTTACATAAAAGGCACCATTGAGAGATTAGCCAAAAAGCTGAAAAGACACAAAATCCGAGTGTTCTTTACACCTACCAATACTATTAGAAAATTGGTGGACTCCCTTAAAGACCCAATTGAACCTAAAGAATATAAAGGAGTCTACTCCATTCCTTGTTCGTGTGACAAGTTGTACATAGGTTAAACTGGGTACTCCATGGAGACAAGATTCAAAGAACATAGCACCGACCTCAAACACAACAGACATAAGAAGTCAACCTTAGCGGAACACGTGCACATAACTGGTCACCACATTTGCCTTGAAAATGAAAAAGTCATCGCCAGGGAGGGAAACCTTGTCAAAAGAAAAATCAAAGAGAAAATCGAAATCAACCTCAATGAGAATTGTCTTAACAGAGATAATGGTGCCAAGATTAGTGATTCTTGGAAACCACTGCTTCACACCTTGCAATTAAAAGAAAACCGACATAAATAAACATTTCGCGTCACCCCTTTCCTTTTGTGCTTGCCTCTTACAATTTCATAAGAAACACTTTCTTGTCACCCCTTTCCTCTTACGCTTTTCTTACCTCTCTCTCAAAATGTGTTAAGCTTCTTTTATCCCTACCTAAGGTAGAAACCCTAACGACCACCCTTAATAATTTGTTACTTAAAACTTTATACCTCCCTCCCCTTTAAAATTATTAAAACATTCTCATTAATAAAAATCTTTAAAATTTAACTTTTTATAAATTTCAAAGAACCCCATGAACTTTTGATAACACAAAAATTTTAAGGCATAAAATATTAATATTTTGTACCTTTGAATTTTTCTTCCCCTTTTAGATTTAACTTGAACAAGTTTCTTAAATTTTAATTTTAAATAAGCTTTAACAAGTTATTAAAAATTAAAATTTAAGAATTTCCGCATTTGTTAAAACCTAAAAACGTGAAACTTTTAATTTTATAAAATATTTAAATTCAAAAATTATAAATTAAGAAACCCTTTAAATTTTAATAATTTAAATTTAATTTTACAAATCTTTTTATTTAAAATTTTTAAGTTAGATACCTTTAAATTTTAATTAAAAAAAAAAACCTTCTAAAGTTCGTTAAAACTAGTTCAGGGTTTGTAATTAAAATTAAAATTTCTTTTACAAGCTTTTAAAAACAAAAATTTCGCAAAATTAAATTACCTTGAAATGAACCTTTATAAGATTTTTTTTTAAATCAGAATAATTTAAATAATTTTCATCCAAAACCTAGAATCGACATCGCTTATGGCGTTCTTCACAAAAGTGAGTATTTAAAACATTCCGGGCTATTTTACTTCACCACGGTCTTCGATTGTCTCTTGATGATGATATCAAAGTAGGGATTGAAACGTCGAGAGTTTCAACTTGCTAACGCAGCCCCCTCTTATAAATTTTCTACTGCGTAATGACTACATTTAAACAGGTTGAGTCCCTCGATGGAAGGGATTCCCTGAAGGACGTGAAGCTATTGGAATCCACCCGCTGTAAAATAGCCCAGAAGTCAGCCAACCTTGAATTCTTGAAAAATTGCAGAGATAATAAGATCATCCCTTAGTTTGTTGTGATCAATCACTGGCTCAATACCTCCAGGAATCAGTCAATGTTCAAATATTTCAGCCTGTCACTCATCAGAGCCAAATTAAGGAAGACACGTTCGGTGCTCCTCCATCTATCTGAAAGAGCCTGTAGACTACACTTGAAACTAGCTAATTCCATCAACGCAGAGTTGTGGAACCACGTTGACTCTGCGATGGGGATGAAATATGAATGCGTGCTTAAGAAGGCCTCCACCAAACAACAACGCAAATTTGAACTCCTCCTCCACGCGCAGAAACCCAGGACGGCTGAGCACATTGAAAAGAAATCAAATGTTATCAATCTGTCTCATGTCTCCTTGAGTGGCAGCGATACCAATGTTTTAGAGTATGGTTAAAATTTTTCCATTGCGCTAGGGAGAATTCCTGTTAAGGAGTTAATGTGTAGTATTGAAAACGTTGTTACGAATTTGCCAGAAGAAAGTGTCGATGAAGCAAGGCAAGAATGTGCCATGATCCTACGCTATGCGAAACCACCACGACCGAACCTATCCAAAGAAGAGAGGACAGCACTGTCTGAACTTAGAAATAACCAGCAAATCAAAATTGTAAAGGTTGATAAGGGCAATGCCACGGTGGTGCTAGACACGGTCGATTACAACAGAAAAATGCTCGAACACCTTTCTTGTGGGAGTTATCGACGACTAAGCAAAGATCCAAGCAAGAAATTTCATAAAACTGGTCACAATGACATCATGAAATCTAACCTAGACAAGGGTTTGATAAAGAAATTACTCCCTAAAGAAGGAAATGCCCCTCATCTCTACGGTTTTCCTAAAATTCACAAAAATGGTGTTCTCCTCAGACCAATTGTGAACACAATTGGCTCACCAACCTATATATTGGCTAAATACTTGGCTACTCTTTTAAAACCCCTAGTTGGAAAAACAAACTCTTTTGTTAAAGACTCCACCAGTTGGGTGCAAGAGATTTGCACTGATTCCTTAGAAACTGGTGACATCCTTGTTAGCTTTGATGTTGTCTCCCTATACACAAAAATCCCCGTCAATGAAGCAGTTGCAACAATTAGAGACCCAACGAATGTTGATATAGCCAAACTTTTGGAGGTATGTTTAAAATCTACTTTCTTTACGTTCCAACAAGTCTTCTACGAACAAATAGAGGGTGTGGCTATGGGTTCACCTTTTTCCCCATTTGTAGCTAATCTTTACGTGGAGATGTTTGAGAAACGAGCTATTGATTCTTTCCCCCTCAAACCCAAAAGATGGAAACGCTACATAGACGACACAGATGTGGTTTGGCCACATGGGAGTAATACCTTGAACCATTTTCTTGAACACCTCAACAACCAGAACAATAACACTAAGTTCACCATGGAGATTGAAGAGAACAATAAACTGCCTTTTCTTGATGTCCTTATCTCAAGAAGAGAGGATGGTTTGGTTTCACACCAAGTCTATAGAGAAAAGACTCACACTGATAGGTACCTTCATGCCGACTCCCATCATTTCCCACCTCAGAAAATTGCAGTTAATACCCTTGTAACTAGAGCCCTAAGAATCTCTCATAAAGAACATATCAAAGAGGAGATTGACCATTTAAGAAATTTTTTTGGGGAAAACGGATACAGTGATAGACAATTCAGGAAAATTGTAGCCTCTATTGATAAACCCAAAAGAAGCAGGACCAAGGACAAGGATGAAGACATCATTAACAAAGTCTTCCTCCCTTACATAAATGGCACCATTGATAGATTAGCCAAAACCCTGAAAAGACACAAAATCCGAGTGTTCTTCACAGCTCCCAATACTATTAGAAACTTGGTGGACTCCCTTAAAGACCCAATTGAACCTAAAGCATATAAAGGAGTCTACTCCATTCCTTGTTCGTGTGACAAGCTGTACATAGGTGAAACTCGGCGCTCCATGGAGACAAGATTCAAAGAACATAGCGCCGACCTCAGACACAACAGACATGAGAAGTCATCCTTAACGGAACACGCGCACATAACTGGTCACCACATTTGCCTTGAAAATGATAAAGTCATCGCCAGGGAGGGCAACCTTGTCAAAAGAAAAATCAGAGAGAAAATCGAAATCAACCTCAATGAGAATTGTCTTAACAGGGATGATGGTGCCAAGATTAGTGATTCTTGGAAACCCTTACATCATGCCTTGTAATTAAAAGAAAACCGACATAAATAAACATTTCTCGTCACCCCTTTCCTTTTGCGCTTGCCTCTTACAATTTCATAAGGAACACTTTCTCGTCACCCCTTTCCTCTTACGCTTTCCTTACCTCTCTCTCAAAATGTGTTAAGCTTCTTTTATCCCTACCTAAGGTAGAAACCCTAACGACCACCCTTAATAATTTGTTCCTTAAAACTTTATACTTCCCTCCCCTTTAAAATTATTAAAACATTCTTATTAATAAAATTCTTTAAAAATTAACTTTTTATAAATTTCAAAGAACCCCTTAAACTTTTGACAACACAAAAATTTTAAGGCATAAAATATTAATATTTTGTACCTTGGAATTTTTCTTCCCCTTTTAGATTTAACTTTAACAAGTTTCTTAAATTTTAATTTTAAATAAGCTTTAACAAGTTATTAAAAATTAAAATTTAAGAATTTCCACATTTGTTAAAACCTAAAAATGTGAAACTTTTAATTTTATTAAATATTTTAATTCAAAAATTATAAATTAAGAAACCCTTTAAATTTTAATAATTTAAATTTAATTTTACAAATATTTTTAATTAAATTTTTAAGTTAGATACCTTTAAATTTTAATTTAAAAAAAAACCTTCTAAAGCTCCTTAAAACTAGTTTAAGGTTTGTAATTAAAATTTCTTTTACAAACTTTTAAAAACAAAAATTTCTCAAAATTAAATTACCTTGAAATGAACCTTTATAAGAAATTTTTTTAAATCAAAGTAATTTAAATAATTTTCATCAAAAACCTAGAACTGACATCGCTTGTGGTGTTCTTCACAAAAGTGAGTATTTAAAACATTCCAGGCTATTTTACTTCACCACGGTCTTTGATTGTCTCCTGATGATGATCTCATAGTAGGGATCGAAACGTCGAGCGTTTCAACTTGCTAACGTAGCTCCCTCTTATAAATATTCTACTGTGTAATGACTACATTTAAACAGGTTGAGTCCCTCCATGGAAGGGATGCCCTGAAGGACATGAAGCTATTGGAATCCACCCGCTGTAAAATAACCTAGAAGTCAGCCAACCTTGAATTCTTGAAAAATTGCAGAGATAGTAAGATCATCCCTCAGTTTGTCGTGATCAATCATCACCTCAATACCTCCAGGAATCAGTCGATGTTCAAATATTTCAGCCTCACTCATCCGAGCCAAATTAAGGAAGACGCGTTTGGTGCTCCTCCATCTGTCCGAAACGGCCTGTAGACTACACTTGAAACTAGCTAATTCCATTAACGCAGAGCTGTGGAACCGCTTTGAATCTATGATGGGGATGAAATATGAATGTGTGCTTAAGAAGGCCTCCACCAAACAACAACGCAAATTTGAACTCCTCCTCCACGCGCAGAAACCCAGGACGGCCGAGCACATTGAAAAGAAATCAAACGTTATCAATCTGTCTCACGTCTCCTTGAGTGGCAGTGATACCAATGTTTTAGAGTATGGTTTAAATTTTTCCATCGTGCCGTGGAGAATTCCTGTTAAGGAATTAATGTGCAGTATTGAAAATGCTGTTACGAATTTTCCAGAAGAAAGTGTTGACGAAGCAAGGAAAGAATGTGCCATGATCCTACGCTATGCGAAACAGCCACGACCGAACCGGTCCAAAGAAGAGAGGACAGCACTGTCTGAACTTAGAAATAACCAGCAAATCGAAATTGTAAAGGCTGATAAGGGCAATGCCACGGTGGTGCTAGACATGGTCGATTACAACAAAAAAATGCTTGAACACCTTTCTTGTGGGAGTTATCGATGGCTAAGCAAAGATCCAAGCAAGAAATTTCATAAAACCGTTCACAATGCCATCATGAACTCTAACCTAGATGAGTGTTTGAAAAAGAAATTACTCCCTAAAGAAGGCAATGCCCCTCGTCTCTACGGTTTTCCTAAAATTCACAAAAATGGTGTTCCCCTCAGACCAATTGTGAACACAATTGGCTCACCAACATATAAATTGGCTAAATACTTGGCTACTCTTTTAAAACCCCTAGTTGGAAAAACAAACTCTTTTGTTAAAGACTCCACCAGGTGGGTACAAGAGATTTGCAACGATTCCTTAGAAACCGGTGACATCCTCGTTAGCTTTGATGTTGTCTCCCTACACACAAAAATCCCCGTCAATGAAGCAATTGCAACAATTAGAGACCTGGCGAATGTTGATACAGCCAAACTTGTGGAGGTATGTTTAAAATCCACTTTCTTTACGTTCCAACAAGTATTCTACGAACAAATAGAGGGTGTGGCTATGGGTTCACCTCTTTCCCTAATTGTAGCTAATCTTTACATGGAGATGTTTGAGAAACGGGCTATTGATTCTTTCCCCCTCAAACCCAAAATATGGAAACGCTACGTAGACGACACGGATGTGGTTTGGCCACATGGGAGTAATACCTTGAACCATTTTCTTGAACACCTCAACAACCAAAACAATAACATTAAGTTCACCATGGAGATTGAAGAGAATAATAAAATGCCTTTTCTTGATGTCCTGATCTCAAAAAGAGAGGATGGTTCGGTTTCACACCAAGTTTATAGAAAAAAGACTCACACTGATAGGAACCTTCATGCCAACTCCCATCATTTCCCACCTCAGAAAATTGGAGTAATTAATACCCTTGTAATTAGAGCCCTAAGAATCTCTGATAAAGAACATATCAAAGAGGAGATTGACAATTTAAGAATTTTTTTTGGGGAAAACGGATACAGTGATAGACAATTTAGGAAAATTGTATCCTCTGTTGATAAACCCAAAAGAAGCAGGACCAAGGACAAGGATGAAGACATCATTATCAAAGTCTTCCTCCCTTACATAAAAGGCACCACTGATAGATTAGCCAAAACCCTGAAAAGACACAAAATACGAGTGTTCTTCACACCTTCCAATACTATTAGAAACTTGGTGGACTCCCTTAAAGACCCAATTGAACCTAAAGCATATAAAGGAGTCTACTCCATTCCTTGTTCATGTGACAAGCTGTACATAAGTGAAATTTGGCGTTCCATGGAGACAAGATTCAAAGAACATAGCGCCGACCACAGACACAACAGACATAATAAGTCAGCCTTAGCGGAACATGCGCACATAACTGGTCACCACATTTGCCTTGAAAATGCAAAAGTCATCACCAGGGAGGGAAACCTTGTCAAAAGAAAAATCAGAGAGAAAATCAAAATCAACCTCAATGAGAATTGTCTTAACAGGGATGATGGTGTCAAGATTAGTGATTCTTGGAAACCACTACTTCACGCCTTGCAATTAAAAGAAAACCGACATAAATAAACATTTCCCGTCACCCCTTTCCTTTTGCGCTTGCCTCTTATGATTTCATAAGGAACACTTTCTCGTCACCCCTTTCCTCTTACGCTTTCCTTACCTCTCTCTCAAAATGTGTTAAGCTTCTTTTATCCATACCTAAGGTCGAAACCCTAACGACCACCCTTAATAATTTGTTCCTTAAAACTTTATACCTCCCTCCCCTTTAAAACTATTAAAACATTCTTATTAATAAAATTCTTTAAATATTAACTTTTTATAAATTTCAAAGAACCCCATGAACTTTTGGCAAAACAAAAATTTTAAGGCATAAAATATTACCTTAGAATTTTTCTTCCCCTTTTAGATTTAGCTTCAAGTTTCTTAAATTTTAATTTTAAATAAGCTTTAACAAGTTATTAAAAATTAAAATTTAAGAATTTCCACATTTGTTAAAACCTAAAAATGTGAAACTTTTAATTTTATAAAATATTTTAATTCAGAAATTATAAATTAAGAAACCCTTTAAATTTTAATAATTTAAATTTAATTTTACAAATATTTTTAATTAAAATTTTTAAGTTAGATACCTTTAAATTTTAATTTAAAAAAAAACCTTTGAAAGTTCCTTAAAACTAGTTTAGGGTTTGTAATTAAAATTTCTTTTACAACCTTTTAAAAACAAAAAATTCTCAAAATTAAATTACCTTGAAATGAACCTTTATAAGAAATTTTTTTAAATCAAAATAATTTAAATAATTTTCATCCAAAACTTAGAACTGACATCGCTTGTTGCGTTCTTCACAAAAGTGAGTATTTAAAACATTCTGGGCTATTTTACTTCACCACGGTCTTCGATTGTCTCATGATGATGATATCAGAGTAGGGATCGAAACGTTGAGAGTTTCAACTTGCTAACGCAACTCCCTCTTATAAAAAAAAATTCTTTGTTTTTAGGTTATCTCTCTAAGGCGCCTAAGGCCTCACCATCGTCGCCAAAGGTGGTGAGCCTAGATGTTGTTGGCTCACATGAGGAGAAGTGGCCGGTAATGCCATGGACCACCGCCTCCAACATCTTCTCTACACAAAAACCTTAGTGCAACTTCTATTTCTACGTCACTGCACATAATCTCTCCCAACCGATCCTGATTCAGTTCGAACACTGCGATTCTGAATGTAAGTGTGCTCACATTAGCCACAATCTCACAACTGTCATGCGAACTTGTTAAAGATACTTCCTTGGTATTCACTTATTGTAGCCTCTTATTATCTCTTTTCTTATCACTCTTACTCAATCCTTTAGACAGATCATTCGTCTTCCTGTAGAATTCTTAATGCTTCGAACTATCCAAAGCCGATATCTTCCCTTATTCGGCCTGCATTTGAAGGATGCTTGCTGCAATGACTTTGTTAGTCTTTCCCTCGTTCGGCAAGTGCTTACTCTCCAAGTAAGTGAGGATTTCCTCTGTTTCTCTTGGATGACAACCCACTTGTTCCAACCTCTCTTACGTTAATTGTGATTATGGGATGCCTATAGCATGAATGAAAAACGCCACAATATATGCTACATCACGTGATGGGTAATTTTGACTAGTGTTTCCTTCAACATAATTGGCCTTCTCTGAAATATGTTGTTCTTCACTTGCTTGGTCCAACACCTACTCATGATTCCCCTCTTCAAGACTCGAATTGACTAAAACATCGCCATCTTGGCTACTCGACAACGTCTCCAGTGTGCTTCCAACTGTGACTCTTGCGGACTGTGCTGGTGCAAGCATCAACTTGCCTCCATGCTACTACAAAGTGTCTGCTGAAATGCAAAAGGACTCAACCTCCCTACTGATCGAATCCATTCATTCTTCCAACTAAGTCACCCTTTTACTAAACAATGACCAACTTCCTTGACTGCGCTTGCCTTGTCCTCTTCAATTGAAATATGTGGTTGTTGCATGTTGCATTGAGACAAGTCTATGGACTTGCTAGGGTCTTCAAGTATTTGAACCGAATACATCCTTGGCCACTATCCTAACTTGCTCTTTTATGTCACAGGAAAACTCCATGCTCCAGATTCTCCTAAGAAAACCAAGTGACTTGTGTGTGCAACCGGCATGGCATGGGATAACTGAAGGAAATCCTGTCCAAGAATCACCGAATGATCGTCTAATGGAACAAATTATGATTCCAATTTACCATGCCATCTTCCAACTCTATGTGGCATTTTGTTTACTCTTCATGTCACTAACTTCACCTGTAACAACCGCAAAACAGTACACCATAATTTTTTGCAAAATCAAAGAAAACACAACAATTATAAGGGAGGTTAGAGTCACCTACTTGAAGACAATGCTGAAAAAATACTTGGAGAATCAATTCCTCCCAACCATAAGAGAGGACCGCAAAAACCACTACGATCCCAACTCCACCCTTGAGTTGGATCACCACCATGCACACTAGAACAACCAGTAAACTTCCATGCGGCACTCTTTCTCAGATTCTGTAACAAGCTACGGCAATAAAGCTTCAATGTGGCACTCTCTCAGAGTTCATAACAATCTACAAAAAGAAAGCATCCCCGCGACACTCTCTCTCAGAGTCCGTAACAAGCTACAACAAGAAATCTTCCATGCGACACTCTCTATCTTAAAGTACGTACCAAGCTAAGTGATGGACTTATGAAACAGGAGAAACACTCAACACATGCATTCACAGCAAAGTTTCTCCATGCACAACAGTCTCTCATGCTATCCTAGTGCACCAATATATATATTTTTTGCCCAGGTATTATGCCATCTCAATCAATCCATAAATCCCTATGATTTAGGATCTTGTCTGGTTGTTGAGTTTTAGATTTGATTTGATTGGTAAAGATCTCTCTTGCTTGCTTACACATTTTCTCTTGTGCCATGGTGGTCTCCCCTCATGTAACTAAATTCTCCAAGTGTCTTTTCCTTTTATTTATGATAAAATAATTGTTTGTTGTGCAAAATGTTACTCACACCTCTTGTGAGTATTTTCAAGTTTCTAATTAAATCTTACAAAAATTATTGTTTTCGAAATAATTTTCACAAGTATTAATTAAAATAATACCGTATTGGGGGTATTACATTACTTCCCCCCTTATTTTTAACAGTCCTCGGTGTTCTGTTACTATGAGCTCTCTTGCTCATTATGGAACATGAAGGGATATGCTTCTCGCATTTTATCCTCCATTTTCCAAGTCGCCTCTTCAGGGATGAAGTGCTTCCATTGCACTTTTATTTGAACAATGGATCGATTCCATAGCGTACATTCATTCTTTTTGATGATGCGAAAATGTTCGGTCTGGAATTCGCCCTCGGGTTCTACCTGAATCACATTCTAGTCAATTATATGAGTAGCATCATATATATATATAATGAAATATGAAATACATCATCTATTTTTATATTAAGGGGAAGCACAAGCTGATAGGCTACCGACCCTATCTCAGATAAAAGTTTGAAAGGTCCATAATACTCGGGTACTAGCTTTGAACATCTTCCCAAACTCAAAGCACTCTTTTTCAACTTTTACCTTTAGGTATACATGTGTAATACCCCCATGACATTGCTTTTATTTTCATGTTTTGAAACTTATTTTTTTATGTAATGAGTTATGAAACTCAAAAACTCAAATGGCATTTGCACAACAAACCTTTTTATTTATTTACTGATAAAGAAAATAACACTTGGGGAACTCAACTACATGAGGGGACACCAACCATGAGACCAAAGAACATGTGTAAACAAGCTATAGTGATTGATACCAATCAAATCCAATCCAAAACTCAACAACCAGACAAGATCTGATTGGAGATTTGATTAGGATGGCATAAGACCTAGGAAAAGCTATTTATATGAGTGCACTGCAATAGCATGAGATGTTGTGTTGTGCATGGGGAAAACGATTGTTGATTGCATGTGTTGATCGTTTTCTATTTTATAAGTCCATCGTGAAAAAACTTGTTACGGACTCGAGGATTGAGTGCCACGAGGAAGTTATTTGTTGTTCTGGTGCAATGTTGGTGATATAGGTTGGGGGTGGAGCAGAGGAGACCATTGATTTGTTGCCTCCTATGGTTGGGAGGAGTTGATTCTCCAAGTGTGTTTTTGTTACGTCTGATTCAAGTAAGTAGTTATGACAGCCTTCTTGTTCATGGATCAATAAATCTGCACTTTATCAAAATTATAATTCGATATTTCTTGGTAATCAATGGTGTATTTAAAATGTATTTGAATGGAAAGATTCTTGTTTACAAATGCAAATTTTTTTGTCGAAGTAAGTAAATATGATAAACCTCCTCACTCTCAGATCTGTGAATGTGCATTTTTTTTTTGTGAAATTTATGATTAGGAGAGGGCGAGTACAAGCTCATTGTATTGGACTTGCGATCTAAACCAAAACGTTTGAGAGGGATGTTAATATACCTGTGTTAAGAGTTAATGTTGTTAAATAAATATTTGTCAATATAGATCTGAAATCGTTTTGGGCTACATGCGTTAGATCTTATTTACTGCTGGATTTATATTTATCTGTCAATCGAGATAGGAAACAGATTTTCAATACCGACTGGTTTCTGATTTTAAAATCTTTGTTGCATGTTAATTTCTTTTCTGCCTGTGTTTTGGATCTGGAGAATACCTCCATCAATCCCCTGACAATCCAAGGTTTTCTTTTGACGAATCTTTCAATTTTGGTGTTGGGCAGGCATGATTTCCTTTTAGCTTGCACGTGGATAAAAAAATTTACCCATGCCTTTTTCTTATTAGTGATTGTGCCTTTTAATTATTGCATAGAAAGTGCATCTCTGTTGGGCTGGGTGATCTCCCTTTTTTTATGGACAGATGTTTCCCTTGGTTTTTATTGTTGATTGTTACTATAATTTTTTTTTAATAGATCACGGCTCCGTTGGGTTGGATGATCTTGACATCTTCATTGGGTTGTGTAGTATTCCTTTACGCCTCCCTTTCTATTTGTTTGGTTAATAAACAGTTGCGATGTTAAAATGGATTGGTAATGGGTGTTTCTATTTTAAACTCATAGATTATCCTTGTCTGTGTTGGCGTTTTTGTTTACATGTTTATCATAAATCTTACCAGAGCTGGAAAGATACGTTTCCTTGATCTTTTCGATCAGATAAGTTTTTGGTTTGAGCTTTTACCGGGATGCGTGTTAACCTTTTAACAGATCAATGAACTCATTTTGTTGTTCCTCCCTCTGGATACCTTGACCGTAATTTGCGTCTTGACCTGGTATTTGATTGTATTTTCCAGTTTTCTTGTAATTGTGAGTGCATGCTTTGTATAATACCTGTCAGTACATCTCATCCTGGGAATATCGTGTCGACCGAGTTGTTGAAATCTGTGACCGGTCTTCATTTTAGTTCATGACTTGTGTTACCAATCTCTCTGTCCCTGGATTTGATTCCACATAATACATCGAATCCATGATAGGATCACAAAGTTTGACTGTTAGTTACCTTTCCGTGATCATTAAACCTTTTTCTGTCCTTCTTCCTGTAATGTAGGATTGGAGATATCTGTCACAATGGGTGAATCACATCCCTCCACTGGCTGATCATTTTATCCAAGCGTCAGTTCCCAAGCGGATCGGATGGCATAAAATCGAGAAAAATAAATAAAACAAAGACTACTATTATCCCTTTGTTCTATGGTGAAATTAAATTCCATATAAATTTGTAAACTAAATGAAACGTTTTTTGAAAATGGCCGATCTTTCATTTTAACCTTCGATTGAAATTCTACGTCACCTGTCAAAAAGGAAATAAAGCGATATGCTATTTATTTGTTGTGATGTATTTGTGATAAAAGACAAATAAAGCTTTTAAACGATAAAGCTTTTGAATAAAGTTGTTATATATATATATATATTTTATAATAAAGCTTTTGAATGAAGTTGTTTTATGTTATATATATACAAATAAATCTTTTAAACAAATAAAGCTTTTGAATGAAGTTATTTTATATTAACATATTTATGTTGTAAATAGAGTTTGACATGGAATCGCAATTAAAGGAAAGGAATGATGTGTGGAAAGTTCTATTTAGCTGTTAAATGAATAAAGCTTTAAAAACAAGACTTGTGGTAAAGAAAACATAAGTTTTGTTTATATAGAATTGTTCACTATTTGAAAACTAGTCTTTCAATACCATGGTAAATCAACTTTATATATATATATATTATAGGTGTTTACAAAGTAAATGATGTGGAGTTAATAGACATTTTCTTTTATCCTTGGTTAATTTATTTGTTTAATGAACAAAATGGTTTAGGAAGAATATATATATATATATATATATATATATATATTGGAAAGTTGTCTTATACTTGAGTAATTTAATTTATATATTCTTGTTAATTAATGATGCTTAACTCATGAAAGATTTAATAAAGAATGTAAATTTCTTTATGAAGTGAATGCATATTAGTATAAGAAGAAATTTGTTTATGTTATTGTTTAAAGTGTGGTTAAGTGACATTATTTATTTCATAATTCTTCAATTAGAAATTACTATGAATGAGATCCTATAGTTTCTAATCTCTTCCACTACTAAAAAAAATGGTTTTTACATCATCCAAAATTTTAATATTTAGGGTTGTTACAACATGATCATCAATGTTGAAGTCTTTTCAAGTTCTTTTTAAGTCTGCATAACTCTTATGTTGATCTTGAGCAACTTTTAAATTTGATGCACTTCCTTGAAAATCTCTATAGCATAGTGCATTCAAGCATGCTTCAATGCATACATGTTTTCTTGTAACGATACTTTTTCCTCTTCCACATACAAGAAGATAAACATGTCAATCAATATCTTAAGATTCTAAACATTTTACATATCACCCGAAGTAGATATCAACATCCTACTGATATCATGAACATGCTTATTATATCTTCTTGATATCATTATGGGTTCCAACTACAACTTAGTTAACCATTATTACAGTGTTATTTCAAATTACATGTTACAAAACTTCACTAGCTATTACCACGTTTAACCCTTATATATTGGGAGGTAAAAAACAAATATATGGCATTGCCTATCTTGACACAACTTCACTTTTCATGCATTTATTTAAGCATTTATATTTATGTAAAGTAGCTTACATGCATTCAAACATATGAATCTACTAAGACTAGTTTTTGTACCTAGACAATCATGCTATTTAAACTATAACCTATACGTAAACAAAAAAATTTGCATTCAAATAATCAATACTTCACAGAGTAGAACATACATGTGTGTATGTGACTCCATTAGGTCGAACTACTATTAACCTCATACCTAGTTCAGTTATGCAATTCTTTTGAATCGGACTTATAACTGAAATTGTGTTGAGGAACTTATGTCACCTAATCTAAAATATTTTTAATCTTCCATGACACAATAGAATCCTTTGATTTATAAACTACAAAAATCATCCTCCATTTTAAAATGTCAAGGATATTCTATAAAATACTCAATCATCCGTTGTAACAAAACCGAAATAAGCAATACATAATAACCTTAACCATCATCCTTTAAAAAAAAATATTTGTTTAAAATGATGTTTAAATGTATTTGCATCATATTCCCAATTACGTAAATCACAAAAAGAGTATTTACTAATGAATGCAAATTCCTCATCTATAGAATCAAATCTTTGTAATTTATATAAACTTCAACATGTAAATAACTCATAGCTTTAATTTATACATTACAATACATATAAAATTATGTTATTTAAACTTGAGCATAATAGCACTATATAATAATCACAACTCTCTATATCGATATTAAATAAATAGATATTAGCACTATATAATAATCACAACTCTCTATATCCATATTAAATAAACAGATATTATCGAAACACCATTGCAACTAATAAATCATCAAATACTCTTTTAATGGAATCATATAAAATGTATTTTCTATAAATGCATTCTCTTTTCAATCTTATAAAAGTGATATTTTCTTTTCATCAAATCTAAAGTGGGTAAAGTACACTCCCTTTTAAAAACACTTTCGAAAAAAATAAAATGAACAATCCTTTACATTAACAAAAACTATTTCACATTATTTCAAAAATAAGTATTATCACAATTTTGACCGATCACAAGAAAACTCAAACAATTTATTCTAAAATGCTCAACATGATTATCACTTCTTGCTATAATTCACATATGTATCTATAGCATGTAATTCCTTCAAATAAATATACTATCTTTCTCTATATAATTTTTGTACAAAATTATACCAATATTTTATAGACCATTACTATAAAAAAAAACAATTTTTTTCTTTAAAATATCATATATATTGTGCACATTTACCTTTTAATAAAACTCATTTCTATAAAACATCATGCAAACCCAAAGTAAGAGTTTGTATGAAATATCAAAATACACCTTTTATTACCATGTAAATTAAACCTCAACTAGATGCATCTTTATTTTTATTTTTAATCATACACATGGAAAGTGAATATATATATATAAACTTAAGTGAAAAATATAGATGAAACATCAACTATATATTGCCTATATCAAATATGCAACTTCGACTATGTTCAAATTATTAATTAAATTCAATATCTATTTTATTGATGAAATATCAACTATTTTCATAAATACTAACACCGACCATCATTCCAATAATATCCATCTTCATTAAAGAGAATATCCACTTTATAAGCTTTATTTTCAAAATGTTAATATTCAAACTATTAATTAAATAATATCCATTTTCATAAGAAATAATACCCAATCTATTGGTCTAATAATATTTATTGAAATAAGAGGTAACTTCCACTTTATTAAGCAACAAAGAAAAATTGTTATTTCTAAATTAATGTAATTTTGAGGTCTATTTTTTTTCTCAGAGAGAAAAAAGCCTGTCCTTGATATTCATTAATGAATCAGAGGGCATCTGATGTGCCATCCCAAAACATGGGCTACAGTCAAGAAGGTGGATCAAAAATTTACATACAACTGATCTCCAAGAATGAGTCACAACTCAACAGAGCTGTAGGGGGGGAGGACATGTGCAAATCCAACAAATACAGAGTTCCCATTAGTAAAAACTGTCACTCTAAAACATATCTACCGTGGACAAATGAGCGCAGATCTGCATTCTAAAAGAGCCCGCTCCATAACAATAAAAAAAGGTGCAAGGAAAAAAAAGGAGAACATGCTCCAGCACCGGGCTCAAATGAGCTTGAAATTGTCATGAGAGGTCAAAAGGCATTCAAAAAATTCAGAGTAATAACTAGATCCAGGATCCAAAGAAAGAGTTGTTTTAGAAAGGCGGTCTGCTAGCTGATTGTGTTCACGATAGATATGGCAGAAAGACAGCTCTAGAAAGCAAGAGCAGAGCTTTCTAGTGTCCCTGCACCAGTGATGGAGTTCACGTGGAGAAAGGGTGGCAGTACCCTTTGCCCAGTTTATAGTGACTGAAGAGTCACCAAATACCTTGAGTGTGGGAATCCCCATCATTTGGGCTGTATGCAGAAGGGCCCAAAGCCCAACCAATTCTGCTTTAGTGTTGGTGCAATATCCCGCCCTGAATGCAAACTCGAAGGAACGTGACTCGTTCAAGAATAGGCAGTAACCAACTCCTCCAACATTTTTTGCAGATGCCCCATCAAAAAATCCACAAGGATAGACAAGTATAGGGCCCGGACCCAAGGCTCTTGATTTTTTTGCCTTATATACAGGAGGACAATACATCTGCGAGGAGTATGCTATATGTTGGATTAAGCTTAAGACAGACACTTTTTTCCCTTTAAAAATAAAGATGTTTCTTGCTTTCCACATAGCCCACATGGTGTGAAAGGGGAGATAGCAGCAAGCTGAGTGCTTTGAAAAGATGACAGTCCAATTTTCCAGAAACATGCAAAGATTATCAGACTGGAAGGAAGGTGTGATATGGTGTTGTTCGCTCAGGAGAGAGGGTACATTCTTCCAAACAGAACAATGAAAAAATAGATGCTGAACATTATCTTCATCCTTACTGCAGAGTGCACAAATACCAGGCCCAGTCCATCCCCTCTTCTGGAGATTATCCCATGTGAGTAACTTGTTCATCAAATCCAGCCAAATAAAAAAGCTAATTTTCCTAGGCAGGGTGCCAGACTAGATGAGAGCAAGTAATCTGCTACCAGTCGGAGGGGATGACGAATGGAAAATGCTATCATATACCAGTTTTGCAGATACCGAATCATCAAACTTATTATATGCTCAAATCAAAGAATCAGACTGTGTATTGAGGCGGATACCACCAAATTCCAGACCTCTCATGAAGGAGTCCCAATAAATTTTCCAATCCCCAACAACGTAGAGATCCTAAGCCGTGTACCAATAATTGTGTAATCCCGAAAGGGTATTTTGTGCCTGAGAGAGTGTGATAATATCCAGATCCTCTAAGAACTCTCGAACCCCACAGGCAATAAGTGCGAGTTGGGTGCACCAATGATAGGATCAATGCCAATAAGAACATCTTGACCATTGCTTACTTTCCAGGCAAGGCTTCTACCAAGCCAAGGGAGGGTTAGCAGGAACCCCTTCCACATAACTGACACACCATGAAAGTTGGAATTTTTACCTTTGAGCCAAGCCACTACCAAGAGATTCTTCAAGTATTTGTTGATAAGAACATGATGCCATAAACCATCATTCTGTAGAACCACCCAAAATTTTTTAATCTTAGTGCAATGCTGAACCAATGAAAATTCTTAATGCCCCATCCCCCATTCTCTTTCGGCCAGGAGATGTGCTTCCAATTGGACAAATGATACCTGTGTTTGTTGCCTGAAGAGCCCCATAAAAAGGAAAATGTTAAACCTCTAAGTTTATTTAATACAGAAACAGGGATGGGAGCAAGGCCCAACTAATAGACCGAAATACTAGACAACACATCTTGTACGAGGATCAGACGGCCACCAAGTGAGAGAAGCTTATGAGCCCAATGAAATATTTTGTTTTCAAATTTCTGAATCAGCCAATTCCAGTCACTAACCTTATACCCCAGAGCCTTGATATAATAGCCAAGATACTTAAAACCAGAGGTGACAGGCTCCATTTTATAGGGAAGAACCCGAGCAATGTCAGTGCAGATATCAACATCCACATTATTGTAGAGAAAGCACGATTTGTCCAAACTAATGCACATCCATGAAGCCTTACATAAAGTACATAAAATAACTTCAAAATCAATCCATTCAGATAAAGTACCAGTGCCCAGCAGGATCACATCATCCACAAAGAGGAGATGTGTAAGGGCAAGAGTAGAAGAGATTTTAATTCCTTTAATGAGACCATGATCCCTTGCATCTGCAATCAAGAGGCTGAGCCCTTCAATAACAAGTATAAAGAGCAAGGGGGATAAGGGGAAGCCTTGTCTAATACCTCTAGTGGCAACAAAGAACTTCGAGGGAGTACCATTGATAAGGACAACAAAATTTGTTGAAGTGAGGCATCCCATTATCTAGTTTACACCCAGGAGAGGTACCCCAATCTGGATCAGAATGAGACGAATGTAGGACCAGTTTACATGATCAAATGACATCACCAAATCCAATTTGAGGATGAGAGCACAATAATTTTTGGTTTTCACAGTGTGGAGAGTCTCCTAGACTATGCCAATAGGTTCAACAATCTGGTGGTTTTTGAGAAAATCATATTGTTCTTTGGATATATGGGAGTCCAAAAAAGGCTTAAGCCTCACAACAATAACCTTCAAAATCAATTTGTATAACATATTGCACAAGGAGATAGGTCTAAAATCTGCGAAGGTTAAAGGCTTTTCCTTTTTAGGGATCAATGGAAGGAGGGTAGAGTTTAGCGAGGGAGGAATACAACCCAAAACCCTAGAAAAATCCACCGCAGATAGTAATTCTTCACCCAAAAAGTCAAATAAGTGTAGATAAAATTAGACAGGCCAGCCATCAGGACCGGGGCTCCTATCTTTTTTGAAGGAGTGTAAGGCACTTTCAACTTCAGACAGTGTAACAGGTTGTATGAGACAAGGTGCATCATCATGAGAGATCATATTGGGGTAAAGTAAGACAACCTTAAGTTGTTCCAGCAAGTAGGTCTGCTTGTCATCAATGAAAATATTAGCAAAATTACTCTGTCCCAGCTCCTTTAGAATAGTCTTATCCTCAATGCCATGTCCCTCATCATCCAAAAGGGACCAAATAGTGTTTTGATTCCTTCTACCAGATGCCAGTGCATGAAAATACTTGGTGTTTGAATCACCCAACAGTGCCCACTTAGCACGACTTTTAAGCTTCCAGGTTAGAAGGAAGTGATCCAACAAATTCTTTTTTTTTGTTCTAAGCAGAGATAAGGACAACTGTTCCTCATGGGAGAGAATACCAAAGGAGGAGCTAGAGAGTAGTGTGCTGATATCCTTATCCAACCTGTGAGACACAGACTCCAAAAGAGTGTCTTTTACCTTGATCCAGTCCTTTACTTCCTTCTTAAGGGATCAGAGTTTGTGGGTAAGGAGGTCCAAATCAAAACCAGAGGAAGGTGGAGTCAGATTAGGCCATATCTTGGAGACCTAAGAGATGAAATCCGGGTCATTAAGCCAAGATCTATTAAATTTAAATGGGTAGTTGGAGGACCCCATCGATTTATTCCACTCAAAAAAAATAGGGTAGTGGTCAGAAATATCAGCATGGTGAGTCCACACACGGTGAACCATGAGGGAGGGGATCAAAGAAGAGGCTATTAAGAAGCGATCTAATCTTTTGCTAATCCCATCATCGCCAACACTGCCATTTCTCCAAGTGGGACCAGCACTGGGAGGAGAAATATCCACAAGTCCCACAGAATAAAAAAGGAGATTAAAATGTGAAGTAAGTGGGTCTAAGGAAACCCTCTTCCCCCAAGTCTCAGAAGCTCTCATGGTTAAGTTAAGGTCCCCTCCCATAATTAGGTTTGGAGAATTGAGAAGTCCCCCCCTATGTACCTTCTCCCAAAAAATATCCCTATCCTGGTAAGGGCCATAGCAGTTGAGAATGTCTAAGGGTACATTCATACCATGAAAGTTGGCCTTAACAAGGATACCAGCGATAGCCTCATAAGCACAACATCTAACCCTATGAGGGTTCCAGGAAGTCAATAACCCACCCGAGAGGCCAGATGCACTAATGGCACAGAATTCCCATCTGTGTAAGAGCTTAGAGAAAGCAAGAAGAGCAGGATAGGTACTGCACATAGTCTGCTGTAAGAGTATCATGTCCAGACAAGTCGAAAGGAAAAGTGAAAGGAGGCTGCATTGTTTGGTCTTACCTCCCAGACCTCTAACATTTAGAGAAAGGATCAACATTAAGGAACAAGAGGGAGGGGAGGTGATGCTCTAAGTCCCCGAGGAATAAACCCTCTTGCAGCATATTTGATGCGAACCGAGAGGGGGATATAAGGAGGTGAGGCTGTGGAGAGATCCCCAGACTGACCCTTCTTTTCCTTCTTTTTTTTCCTAATAGTCACATTTTCAAAACGAATGGAGTTAAGGTGGAGTGTAGAAGGGGATGAGGGGGTAATGGCTGAGAAAATCAACAAAGACTTTTGGAGAGAGGGATCAGAGAAGGAGGGGGAGGTCATAGGGATGCGAGGAGAGGAAGGATGAGGGATCAGAGAAGGAGGGGGAGATGAGGTGGTAGATGGGAGTGGAGGAAAATCCACAAGTGAAGAGAAAGGAGGCACAGAGGGGGAGAGGGTAGGGTTTAGGGAGTCGGGAGAAGGCAGACTGTGTATAGGTTCCAAAGAGCCAACGAAGGAGGGTTCAACAGAGGAGACCAAAGGAGGGGTCTCCATCGAGGCCAAGTTAGGGGTGCCAGCAGCAACATGAGCTTTATCCAATACATCTAATGCTTCAAGTATTGAATTGAAAACATCATCAAAGAGAGAGAGGGATTGTGAATAAATACCTTTTTTTGGATGCTCCAGAGCAAAGGATTCATATGGTTCTCTAGCCACAGGTGTACCTTCCAGACTGGAACAGGTTGTTCATTCAGGAGAGAGGGATAGGTCCTATGGAGATGTCTAGTATCACGGTGTTGACTGCAGTGGAATGGAACGTGGAGATAATCAAGTTTCTGACCAGAAGTCGTTCCTTGCAGAGTATCTCCACCTCGGCTGGTAAACTAAGGGATATGTCCAGCTCAACCAAAACTCGAGCCATCCTTTTATCAAAGGAGAGATGGAAGTCCTCATCAACAGCAACGAATCTACCTATCGTATTTGCAATTCCCTCAAGTATATTCAAATTCCAAAGGGGAAAGGATAGAGATGGCAGCAAAACCCAGAGGTGACGCTTCATCACCTGTTCCCTGAGAGGGTCGAAGTGAGCATGCCAACGCCCCATAACCAAAGACCCCGAACCTATATGCCAAATCCTTTCAAGAATAAGAGCAGCATGTTCCGCTTCCAAGAATACGAAGACAATCCAGCCATTGGAAAGGAGACTGATGGTTGGTATGTAAGTCAGAAGTAGCTTTTAAGTTTCTAAAGCCCATTCAATCCAGGCTTTCTTACCAAGTCTACAATATTCTAATCTCCCTACCAGAGCTCATGAGCACAAGGAGGATACACGATCCATGTAGATATCATGGCCAAGGACGTAGCGAAACCGTCCATCATGGGTTTTAATGTTTTTTGCATGTCTCTTATGGTGGAAGCGAGAAGAGGCCCCTATGTCATCCATGAGGAGAGCCTTCAAAATTCAACCCGAAGCATGCCCTCAGAAGTAGACCACCGAAAACCTCCAACCAACGGGAAAGGAATAGACGAAAAACCCCAAGAAACCCCGAAAACCATGAGCCGGTATCAATCTAGGCCAGAAACCACTGAGAGAACCGAATATAGTATCCGACAAGCCTTCCAAAGTCAAAACCCCAAAATAGGGCAAAACCCACCAGATGGAAAGGAAGGTCAAAAAAAGAAACATAAAAAACCAACAGTCCAACAGGAAAACAGTAAGAGGTGGGATAGTAAAAGTACTATGGGCAAGTGAAACCCACTAAAAACCGGAGAGAAAGGACCAAACCCTAGATTTCCAGGAGGAACTGGAGAAATAGTAGAAGTCAACCCTACTCAAGCTAACGGGCGAAAGGAAATCATGAGCACAAGCAACGTAAAAACCCATGCAAGGTTGATAAACCCAAAAATGACAGAAACCCAAAGCACAGAGGTGACTGAAAGAATCGATGTCCTTCCCACTTTTTAACTTGGTTGGTACTAGTCCCCCTGGTAAGGGGAGGAACTCCAAGAACGTCGCCTACTGTGGGATAGCAAGACCCAAGAAAAAACCAAAACCACTGAAGCACCAGAACGACAGAGTAAGGGAGTGGCAGAAAACAGGGTGCAGACAGGAAGAACAAACCAAAAAACCCCGAGAAAGGTCCCAGACCAGCCAAAGGTGATGGGTAGCTTAAGGAAAAGGCCGCCATTGCAACGTCCACCTCTCATGCAGAGCGAGCACCAATGCGTTCTCCATCAAAACCTTCACCTCTATGGTTCATCCTTCAATTTTGAGGTCTGTTTATGAATAAACATACGCATTCAGGTAGTTTCGAAGCATGTCGAACTTACATTGAAAGTAAGTATCCAAATTGATTTATCATATCAAGGGGATGAAAAAACAAAATGACCTCGTATAAAATATATATAATATATACTAAAGTTTTCCTATGAATAAAATCAAAGCGTTGGTACTTCCAAAAACTTATGTTCATAACTTAAGAAGATACCTTCGACCCAAAGAGGAGCCAAACCATATGGTCCAAGTGGCTATTCATGAAGTTTGGATATGTTATCGACTTCTACAATGATATTATTTGGAGCTTATTTAAAAAGAAAGTGTATCAGCTGCTATTTATTATGGGAAGGCCATAATCTTTTACAAATCTATGATATAGTGATGCACGATATTTCCCTAAAAATTGATCACACACTTTGATGTGCATATAGTAGACATTTTTCCATTTCCAAATCGTTATCATGCAACATCTTTACCCAATATTATCCACAAGAAAAATATGGTGAGGAAAATTAATATTCTCTCTAGGTACTCTTCATACATCATTTTAGCTCAAGTTTGGCGATTGAGGAGGTTCAAAATTCAGTTGCACTTTCCAAACTGTCGGGAATATAGTCTTGTGCATCCAAGATATTATTTAACTGCTTGTCTCATAACATAAGGAAAAAATGAATTCGAAGTTGAGGTATTCCCAAGCTATTGAACAAGGGAATGACAGAAATGACAATAAAGTATTTATTACCACCTGATTCAACCCAATAACTTTTCTAAAGAGCACACATATTTACAACAAGTGACCTCTCAAGTTTAATCATAAACCAAATGCTGCAGCTAAAAGATATTTCAGGTCATTCAAACTCAGAGGAAAATCAAAATGAAGACCATGATATTTATTAAGATCTGGGAAATTACCATACAAATCAATAATATGGACATTGGTACTTACTTGCAAGATGCACTAAATGATGAGTGCTTGTATTATCATTTGATCTTTTTCCTTCATACACCTGTAGACACACTTGGCATTGGCATTGGCATTGGCACGATATACAAATTTATGATTTGTTTCATGACACACCGCTAACATCATTTTGTTCTTTGGAGTATATGCTACATTATAAATCTAAACATATTTTCCAATGAATTAGCATTACTATTTCGGCAGCACAATAACATATTTGCAACAGATCTCAACTATTAGATTTGGTCCAAAAATAATGGACACGCAGAGCTCTAAACACATAATCGCTTTAACGGACCGGTCTTCTCTAAAGGTGGGAATTCCAACAAATAGGATGGTCAGTTCGTGGGGTAGTAATCCAACAATTCACTTGTTGTTATGATCATAAGGAGAGAGATCGGCGTCCTGATTCTTTATACCCATAACTAGATGTTACTTCAACTAAATCCTGATCCTCTAGGATTTGCTTGTGTCCAACTACATAGTGGGTGCATTAACATAAAGTTGTGATCTGCTAACCAAATCAAGGTCGCATTCTTTCAATGATAATAGCACCGATAGCCATAAATTCCGCTATGGTTGTTACCATTGATGTATTTGTAACTTCGGAATGTATTCACTTGTATATCTTATATTGTACCTCAATGTTCCTATCGAAAGAATCATTTGTATTTTAATGTACCCTGATGTTCTTATCGGGAGAGTCATTAATATAATAAAGTCATGTAAATTCAATGAGGTTAACCTTCCATTATAAGATGGGGCAATAGTCCCCACAATTGAGTTAAGATTAACCCTCCTTGTTGATCGGAGGGAAAAGTCCCCACAGTTGAGGGGCACTAAGGTTATTAGACTCTCCTAGAGATGTCGGCCCCGGTAAGTAATTGTCAAGTCGGAAATTAGTATAAATAGAGAGTGAGACTCACTATTTTACAGACACACTCACTCAAATGGGGCACATGAGTGAGAGAGGAACTGCTCACACAAGTGAGGGAGAGAACTGTTGTTGGAGATCATCTTTTTTGTCTTTGGATTTTACTGCTTCCATTGGTGCTCATTCTATATCTAAGGAAGTTGTGGGGTTTTCTCCTTTATGGTTTCCCCGAGGAAAATTCTTTGTGTCTCTTGTCTCTTGTGATTATTGTTGTGCATGTTATTCTCTCAGATAAGATCCTAAGATCATACTGCTTAAATGATAAAAATCTAACATGGTATTAGAGATAACCTGAGAAGAAGACACTGTGCAACTGTAGAAGCTAGGGATTCTTACTTTTTGGGTCTCTCTACACAATCCATCAGCAAAAGGAGGCTAGGTTAACTCTCCATTAAAGGGCGCATCTTTCTGTCGAAGCACAATTTGATTTTGGGCATTTTCAGTTTTCGCTACGGGAAATTAGGGATTTTTACAGAAGATGAATTTTTGAGTGAGCCTAGCATAGGATTGCTCTCCTCTTCAAAATCGAAATTTAGGGACCAAGGTCGAGATTTTTGGTTGGGTAAAACTCTGAGAAAATCAAACCCTAATTTGACCCCAGGCTTGAAAAACCCTAAAATACTAAAAATGGTAGTTTTGGTCGATTTGCTATATCTTGGTATTGAAGAAGTCTCAGGGGCCGAAATTTTCACATGAAGAAGATAAAATCCTGATGTACCGTATGTAAAAATTTCAGCCTCATATTTTCTATATTCTGGGAGATATGATTCCTCCAAATCAGGGTTCCAACCCTTTCCAAGATTCATCCCTAAACATGAAACCTAGGGAGAATTGCTATATCTCGGGCTACGAAATCCCAAATGAAATTTCACAAGATTTCCTAGATAGGGAACGGACTGTACTTTCTGTGGTAAAAGTTTCATACCTTGATGAATAAACAGTGACACATGGAAGTCCATACAACTTCGATATGTTGAATAGTCCTCAAACAATTCAACTTGGGAAAACGCTCATAAGTCCCAATTGGAGAAACCAATTATGCTCAAACCTATGGTGTTGGAAAGAAGACAGACGAGGCTACCTCCATACGAAGTTTCACACATAGAGGAGTGGTAATTTCGTAGATACCTCAGAAATAATCTCAGGAATTTATGCATAGGAAATTGGAAAACTAGGGCTTCCTGTTCCGGGAGCTTCCCTCCATTGTTTTCAGAAAAGGAGTACATTGGACAGCTTGCCTTGAAGAGGCCCATATTTCTATCCAACCAGATCTGAAAGATTCCAAGTTTTGAAAATTAGGGTTTCTCTAACAAACCCTAGATCAGTTAGCTCTGGAACTAGGACAGACACCTCAAATTGATAAGATCTAATCTTTTTCTATTTACATTTGAGGTTCTCATTTCAAAATGACTAATCACGCCATCTTGATGACAAGATTGGTGAAACTGACAACTTCCAAGCAAGGAAGTATTGGATCTCATTAGTTCTTGAAGAAAATGAATTGGACACCTACATAAGTGGTAAGGTTCCAGTTCCAGAGGGAGATGAGGTTAAAATCCTTACATAAGAAGAACTTGGTCAAGTCCAAGAAGATCATTGCTGATTCAATCAAGGATCACCTTATACCACAAGTGTCTTCCCTAAAGACACCTAAAGAGATGTTTGATTCCTTGACCAAGCTATTTGAAGGGAAGAACATAAATCGAAAGTTGACTTTGAGAAAATAGTTGAAGAATGTGAAGATCCAGAATGCAGAGACCATACAGTCATACTTTACAAGGGTCTCTCAAATCAAAGAACAACTTGAAGCAATAGAAGAAGAAGTGGAGAATGCAGAAGTTGTGATAACCATCTTGAATGGCCTCCTAGGATCATGGGATTCATTCATTCGAGGAATGTGTGCCAGAAGGAAGTGATTACCTTCAACAGATTCTGGGAAGAGTGCACACAAGAAGAAGCTCGACTCATAATAAGATAAGAGAATATGGGAGCAACTGAAGATCAAGCGCTCACGATTCAAAGAAGATCCCTCAAGCGATGAGGAATATGAAGGACTCGATTCTTGAAGAACCTCTTATCCATCTTAAGCAACTGGATAAGAAATGATGCTGTTATGAATGAAGACGATGATGAAGTTGAAAGAAGGAGTTTACCCACGAAAAAAATAAAGATAAGTATGCAATTGTCATTTCATGATATTGTTTTTTGTTATGCATTTGCTTATATTCAGTTGATGTATTATGCATGATAGAATGTTTGTATTAATGACAGTATACTACTAAATATGGATGTGATGGGTAAGTATCTCATGGTGCTATACAACTCTCCATTACTACTTATCTAGAATGAAACCTCTTTGCTGACATATTGGATTAGTGCACAATCTCAATGATGTCTTGGTAGAGATGGAAGGCATCTATAAAGTTTTCGTGAGATATGGATGAATGTTGTATTGGCTAAAATAGTTGCATGATTATATCTTTATGCATAAGAAGTTTCCATTATGAATATGGCTTATGAAATGTTTCTAATCATACAACTGGTGCATTTGATTTGTAGGAAATATCGCATACAATCACCTACAAGAAAAGAAGCATGAGACTTGTTCTGAAGAACAAGTGACAACAGTTCAAGAAAGAATCCAAGATGAAGAATAATATGACGATACTTTCAAAGAAAGAAAGAGGCCTCAGAGACAGTCTAGTTATGTGACATTGTTGAGCGACATCATTGATGCAGAGCCTTCCAACTATGAAGAAGTAGCCAAGAAGAAAGGGAAGAAGAATACCAATTCAAGAAGAATGATGTCTAGGATGCAATATCAAGACCTTAAGGGAAGACTGTAATGTCTTCCATATGGATCTACACGATCCAACATGCAATAGATGGAAACATCGTGGGATACAAGGAAATATTCGTAGCACGAGGATTCTCTCGGAAAGAAAACATAGACTATGAAGAGACATTTGCATTGTCACACCCCGGTTTTGACCCCGTTTGCATGATGTATATAATGTAATTAATCGTGGTGAGGAGCTAAAGGCAAAATCCCCACCATCGATTTGGTTGTGTATGTTTTGACAATGGGGATAGTTGTCGATGGTAGATCATGCTATCTGGCACATTATAGTTGGCATCATGTAAATACACACATCAAATAAAATAAACCACAACCAGCTACGGCAGTGCAACGTGAAAGATGAAAAGGGCATGATTCCAAAGGATAAGGGGTGGGGGATGTCAACCTTGGTCTAGGGGGGGAAAACCCATGTGTTGCCACCTTGTTTTGATTTTCCATCTTCCCGTGTCTCATCCAACCTATTCAATGCTTTGTTGAGTTAGTTGGGGCAGTTATTGCTGAGTGGTGGTGGGTGTGGCAGGACTGTCCATCCTTGCCCACGTGCCCACTCCAACAGCGGATTCTTCCTCTTCCCGTCGCTCGGGGCTGAGGGGCGACCTTCCATTCCCTTCCACTCTCTCCACTACGTTTTACCTCCATTGTTGGTTCATGCCTCGTGACTGGTTGTTTTCCCTCACGCACTCTCCACTACGCAGGATCTCTGTGGTCTGTTCGTCCCTCACATTTAGTTATTCTTTTGAGTGCATAGCGGAGCTGTTCATCCTCACGCAGGAGCGGAAGTCTTGTGCATCCTCATGTACAGGAAGTTTTCCTGCTGGATCTCACGCAGCCAGGAGGGGAGCCACTTATCGGTGGTAATTCATGTTTTTCCACAGAGTGGAATCGGGTATGTCTTTCCTCTGTATTTTGGGGATCTAGTGCATATGTTTTCCTCTGCGTTTTTTTGGCTTGGTGCAAGTTTCCCTCCCGCACAGTCCGTTGGAGTCGTTTTCCCATGTTGTGAGCCAAGCTCACTGATTACGTTGTGGGACTGTCATCTTCCCCACGTTTTTGGTTGGCTGTAGTGTCCAATTGCGTTTGGGCCACTGTGTATTCATAGTGAGCTGTTTTCTGCTGTGGTCTACGTTTGAGTTTCCATGGCTATGCTGGGAGTGTTGTTTATTATCCATTGTGGGCTGTGGATTGCTTCCATCATTCCTTGTGAGTTTGGGCTGTTGATGCACCCTATTTTGGGTTGTTGTTGAGTTGTTTTGGCCACGCTAGGGCCAAGAACAACTCTAAGTTTCCTTGTGGGTTGAGTTGTGTTTCATCTGGTGTTTGGGACTGTCCCCAGTTGTCCTTTCCTTCATCACAGAGCCATGAGTGGGTTGTTTGCTGCAGTATGCAGTGGGTGGTCTTCAGTCTGTTAAGAGTAGGATTAGAGGCTGGGTATGCTTGAGAAGTTGGTGTTGAGGCCACCAGCTTGGAATTTAGCCTATCCTAGCTCCTTGACTACCTGGTGAATCCCTATGGTGTGGGTTTGGCTGTGTGTTGGTAAAACCTTGGCTATGAGTAAGCCTGCATTGACCCTTATTCCTTGAGGAATCATGCCCAGCTCGAGGGTGGCAGCGTTGCTGAGATATTGATGAGCACGCTAGCCTATGGTTGGGTGAAACGTTGCAGCGACGTAGCTGGTTGTGGGTCAAGTTCTTCATCAAAAGATAAGTAACCTTTTGATTGTTTTATCTCTGCAATTATAATGATGTCAATGAATTATGATGACATGTTGAATGCTGGAAATGTATATGTTTGCTTCTGCTGAATGTTGAATAATTATGCATCTTTGTATGATGGATTATGCATCCCGTTATGCATTATGTTTAATCTTGTTTTAATTTCAGAATTTATCCATGTTTATGTTCATGGGGTTGTCTGCACATATGCATTGCCCGTATGCATTGGTGTTGGTCGCGTCCTCTTCGCCGGTCGGAGGGTCGGGGACGTGACAGAGTGGTATCAGAGCTCATGTTGCAGCATGGGCCTGAAAGGACCACGAAGGTACAGTGACAGAAGCAGAATTGCCTTCTGCCCAGCAGGGATCAGAATTTGATGACAGCAAAACTCCCCAAAAAATTGCCCAAGTGTTCAACAGTCGGAAGAGCTAGTGAGAAGCTCCTCCAATATGTCGGAAGGCCATCCGACGAGGCGCAGCAGCGAAAAAGAATTTTTGAAAAATTTGTGTAAGTGTTTGGGCCGTCGGAACACTTAGCAGAATTGACTTCCGATGTAGTGGGAGAGATAGCGGAGTTGACTTTTGACGTAGCGGAAGGCGACGGAGAGCGATTGGAAGGAAAATCGCCTAAGTGTTCGAAGTTCGTTGGAGAAATTTAGTTGAACGAACACCCGCCGTTGCGGATGGAGAAACAGTTACGCGTCCGACGAGAAAGACCTCCGACTACCGACGCCGCAGGAAAATTAAGTTCAAAAATTTCCTAAGTATGGAAGATCATTGGCTATCGGAAGAAGAAATTTCTTCGTGCACCCTTCGTTGCGGAAGTCTAGAGCACTAGACTTCCGATGTGAAGAGACCGTCGATGTCGATCGGGTCATGCCATAGCATATTGGGCCGCCAATCGAGAGAAGATCCAAGATTTTGTTCCGCCATTGCGGCTGCAGAAGGAACAATTTGGCCAACAGACGGAAGGAAATGGAGCCGATCACCGAAAGACGTTAGCGGTTTGAGCAGCTGATACGTCGGCTCAGTTAGTGGTTTGGACTTTCAATGCCGTCGACGGAAGATGAAATTTTGAAAATTCGACTAAGTATGGAAACCGTCGGAAAAAGCTAGTTGTTTGAGCAGCCAATGCGGCAGCAAGAATCAGAAGAAAATAGAAGATGAAGTTGCCAATGCCGAAGAAAGAGAAGTTTCGGAGGAAAAAGTTGAAGTCGGAGCCGCAGTTTTGGCAGAGATCTTCCAAAGATCGTCGAAACATCGGAAGGGGATAGTTGATCGAGTATCCGATGTGGCGACAAGAAGAAGGAGAAAAATTTGAAATTTTTTCTAAGTATAGAAAACGTCGGAGAAAATTAGAGGATCAGTCCGCTGATACGCCGGAAGCCAAAGGAAGATCGGCCCGACACGTCGAAAAAATTTAGTTGATTGGACTGCCGATGAAGTCGGATGAAAGGTGAAGATTGGACTGCCGGAGTGTCGGAAGCTTAGAGAACTAGCCGTCTGACAGGTTAGAGGATCCGATTTCCGATGAACAGCGGAGAGGCTAGTTGTTTTGACAGCCGAAACATCAGATGGATAGTTGGAATGAGATCCGATTTTGCATAAGGAAATGTTGAGTTTTCCAAGTGGGATTCTCCAGCAGATTTCGATTGTTTTTTTTTCAGCAGGATTTTTCAGCTGTCTTTCAGTGGAGTTACAGGTGGCTGAAGTTGGCACCCAGTCCAAAATGCAGTGGTGTGTAAAAATGCCGAGATTTGGTGATAGTCTTCATTTTTAGAAGTGGTGTGGTTTTCACACCCGAGGTCGGAATGAAGCATATGGATAGGCGTTGGAAAGCTTATCCAGTAGGGGACAAGGGTAAGTCACTAGAATCTGAGCATGGAGCAGCAAAGCGCTAATGATGGCCGCTGCTATCAAATGGAAAAATTTGGACAGTTGCATGCCCAGAGATAGCAAGGACTATGAAGGCTAATAAGCTATTGTGTGGGAGAGTAATTCCATGCAAAGATGAGAGACTTGAAAAGGGAAGTTTCCTTAAAACCCTATCTTGCTGATTATAACTACATTTCCTAAGTTTTATGCATGAAATGGATGAGGATATGCTTTTCATACATAGGATATTAAGGATTATATATTTATAATAAACCACTAATGATAATCATTGCTTTGATGTTGGCATTAGTGGAAAAACCAGCGATGACATGGACCTAGTTGAATATGTTACTGATGCTAACCATTGTGACTAGCAACCCTATGGAGAAAGGGGATGAAGCAACAAGTCCTGGATAAAAGTTGGTGAGCAAATTCCGCAATCTCCTGCAAAGGACCAACCAAATTGGTCATGTCAAGGGTGTAAGTAGAACCCATGCAGGTAAGAGTTTGATTATGACAAACTCCATGGAGTGGTAAAGGTAAGTACCATGTGGATATTTGAATACAGATAGGTGTCATGCCTCTATGTTCTGATGATCTTGATTACAGTAATGCATCCTATATGAAGTAGTCATGGTTAGGCCCTACATGGTATGTTGAATGCATAGTATTCCTGAATAAGTGCAAGGTAGCATTGAGTGGATATGCATCAAAAATATTTTATGAATCTTGTAGTCATGCATTGAACAGATGCATATGAAGGGTGTGAGTGACTGATTGCATAAGTATAGGGAAAATGTTGTGATGTATTGCATGAATGCATTGAGATGAGTGCATGTGATATGCGGACTAACTAATGGCTGAAATGATGAATTGATGACAATTCAGGAACCATTTCAGAGGGTGTATGAATGTAGGATAGTCAGGATCAATTGGCTGCCAGAAATGCTCTATGGGAGAGCAAGGTGGTATGAATGATACGCTTGTGAAGTAAGGAGTATCTAAACATTTCATTTAAATTACATGAATGATGTGACTATACCTTGCAAATGTTATTAGGATGATGATTTCGTGAAGTAAATGAGTTTTGATAATACTGATGTGACTAACAGCTGGAAGTAATTGAATTTTGTAAATTCTGAAAATGCTTCGGTGATGGTTGTAGCAATGAAAAGGTTATATGCATCCAGAATTACCAAGTGTTTGGTTGATTGAAGCTCATGTTTCAGGTAGATTATTTCGAGCATGGCAGTGAGAGGTAAGACCCTGACCAATGCCAGAATCTACCATATGGTATGCATAATAGGTTGTTAAAATTTGAATTGTGAATTTCAGATTTAAGAAATTGCTGACAACTACTAGTCACTATTGGCTTGCATAAGATTGTGTTGGATGATTGAAGCTCAAGTTTCAGGTAGATTATTTCGAACATGGCAGTGAGAGGTAAGACCCTGACCAATGCCAAAATCTACCATGTGAAAGAGCCAAACCTTACAAGAAGAGTCTCATGGTTGTGAAAATAGTTAGTATGCATGATGGGTGGCTAAATTTGAATTGTGAATTTCGGATTTAAGAAATTGCTGACGACTACTAATCATTGTTGGATTGTATAAGATTGTGTCAGGAGGACGCATGGTAAGTGGGTATTCATGTTATGTTAGTAAGCATAGAATTATAATGGGCATAGTAGCGCTGCGTACAAGAGACCCACAATTGAGCAAGTCAATTTCTGTAGTAGACAGAATTGTAAATTCTTATTTGATTACCAATGCCATTGCTTGGTTATGGAACAATCAATTGGGATTGTATTATCAGATAATGATTGACTGTTTGGCTATTTGATGAATGTGCCAGGGGTACACACTGCAAGAATATCATGTGTGATGGCCTGCAAGAGCCAAACTTCATGGGAAGGTTTTCCCTTGGAAATGGGTTTCGGGTGAAACGCCATTGGACATTTTGAAAATGTCTCATATGCATTGCATGTTTGGTAGTAACATGAGTGAGATGGTATAAATTATGTCGGTAAGACATGTGTGAATATGAAATGTAAAAAGGAGTTGGGATGGCTAACTGAGGGATTGTTAACTCAGGGAAGGAGCCTCCATTCCTCCTTAACAAAGGCATACTGCGACGGCAATGGATAAGTGTTTTGTGACCCTTGCTAAGAATATGCATGTCAAACTATTGAATTTTAATATGCAGAACATGTTTTGATTTTATTTCCATGATGACCGATTGCTTGAGTATGAATGGGGACTACATGGCACACATCGAAAAAGAGTGCACACTTTTCCGATGTCGGATCATGAAAGGGTTTTCAATATTGATTACACCCTAGGGAGTGGATGCACTCCTAGTGTCTCAATGCTTGATAGTGAATGATATGAAATGTGATTATAGTTTTAGAGCAATAACGTTGATGAGTCTGCTTGTATTGCTTGTATTGCTTGTGTTGACAGGATAAATAGATGCAGTTGGGTGTTGCACCCTAAAGGTAAAAGGTAAAAGGTAAAAGGTAAAAGGTAAAGGTAAATGGTTGTTGTGAGGGGTTGCGTAGTAAGGGGTATTGTTGATATGAGTGTATGTTGGGCTGTTATATTCCTGAGGATCCATAGTAGATCCTAGACCTAGAAATGTTCATGGTAAAGTTCCAAGCCCAGTTGACATGAGGATGTACTGGCTCGACATGAATTATTTGATGTATTGGCTTGACTATGCTTGATATATATATAAAAGGATGTTGTGGAGTAGCCTGCGTGCTGACCTAACATCCAAGTCCATAGGCGATCCCAAGGCTTGCAAAGCGAAGCAGGATCCTGTGGACGAACGAGGAAACGAACAATACATATAAGCATTGGATTATTTTGCTTATGAATATACATATGTATATGATTTGGTTATGATGTTTTAAGCTCTTGTTTTAGAAATAAAACTGATGAGAATGAACTAAACATGTGAATCTATTCAATGTTTGGATATAGGTATCACTGGAAGCGAGGACTATGAGAGCATCCTAAAGGAGCATGTGGACATGTGACTGTCCTGGAGAGCTCGGAATGAGCGGTAATGAAAAAGGTGCTAGTGAGACCGTGAGGTTCCTAGCAGTTGAGACAAAACTACGTGGAGAGACTCCATGGTTTAGAGGTCTGGAATAGACCGAAGACACTAAGTGTCATGACCAAGAGGGATTGGTCCAACATTCACGGTGAAGTGAAAGAGGCTGAGAGCATGAAAATCCACCGCAGTGGTGTGAGTTCCAGGATGGAACAAAACAAAGAGGGGAAACACCCTTGCTGCTCTCTCTTTCCGTTTGATTATATATATTTATGCATTGTGAGAACAAAATATTGTTGAATGCATGTATGATTGAAAATGGAATGTGTATATTTGCTTAAAGTAAATTGTGAATGCTAGAATAGTTAATTCCCTACCCGAGAATGGACATGAATGAGCTCATGTGCCTGTTGGGAAGGCATGAAAAATATGAAAGTCTCCTTGATGAGGCTTGGACTGTCATGCCGTTTGGGTAATTAACTGACTGATTTTAATGTCTATATTATGCTTGGTCTGACAGAAATTTCAATGGTGCATTTCACAGGTGAGAAAAGTGAAACCCGGTAGTGCACATTGATCATGGCAGCAGATCAAAAGTTGTTGGACTTGGCTGGAAGTCTCCTTCAAACGATTTCCAAGACCCAAGAAAATCTTGGGGAGATGCTCAAGATACAGAAAAGGCAAAATGAAATGAACCACCAAATTTTGCAAGACTCTATTGGTTTGCAAATGGAGGTGAAAATCCTTCTGGGAGCAATCGGCAAAAGAAAGGAAGGTGGATCAGTGATGGGACATTCATCCAAGCGACCCGTTGGGAAACGGTCCAGGCATGAAGACTCAAAGGAAATTGAGCAGGTAAAGATGAAGCAGCCAGTGAAATGCTGGGAATGCGGAGGACATCATTTACGCCGGGAGTGCCCAATGAGGGAACATGATGAGGGAAACAGTCGCAAAGATCCTAGGCTTCGGGATAAGCTGAAAGCTGAGAACCAGCGGGAGAAGTTCGTGGAAGATGAGGGGCTTGGTCCTGAACGTTCAAAGTGAATAACTGAACGTGGGACAAATCTGCAAAATTTTGAAATTTTGATGTGCAATTGTATATGTATTGTATATGTATTCCTATGTATTGGAACACCGACGATGATGTTATTCCAAGGGGGAGGGGAATGTCACACCCCGGTTTTGACCCCGTTTGAATGATGTATATAATGTAATTAATCGTGGTGAGGAGCTAAAGGCAAAAGCCCCACCATCGATTTGGTTGTGTATGTTTTGGCAATGGGGATAGTTGCCGATGGTAGATTGTGCTATCCGACACATTATAGTTGGCATCATGTAAATACGCACATCAAATAAAATAAACCACAACCAGCTACGGCAGTGCAACGTGAAAGATGAAAAGGGCATGATTCCAAAGGATAAGGGGTGGGGGATGTCAACCTTGGTCTAGGGGGGGAAAACCCATGTGTTGCCACCTTGTTTTGATTTGCCATATTCCCTTGTCTCATCCAACCTCTTCAATGCTTTGTTGAGTTAGTTGGGGCAGTTATTGCTGAGTGGTGGTGGGTGTGGCAGGACTGTCCATCCTTACCCACGTTCCCACTCCACCAGCGGATTCTTCCTCTTCACGTCGCTGGGGGCTAAGGGGTGACCTTCCATTCCCTTCCACTCTTTCCACTACGCGTTACCTCCATTGTTGGTTCGTGCCTCGTGACTGTCTATTTTCCCTCACACACTCTCCACTACGCAGGATCTCTGTGGTCTGTTCGTCCCTCACGTTTAGTTGTTCATCCGCGTGCATAGCGGAGCTGTTCATCCTCATGCAGGAGCGGAAGTCTTGTGCATCCTCACGCACAGGAAGTTGTCCTGCTGGATCTCACGCAGCCAGGAGGGGAGCCACTTATCGGTGGTCATTCACTTTTTTCCACAGAGTGGAATCGGGTATGTCTTTCCTCTATATTTTGGGGATCTAGTGCATATGTTTTCCTCTACGTTTTTGCGGCTTGGTGCAAGTTTCCCTCCTGCACAGTCCGTTGGATTCGTTTTCCCATGTTGTGAGCCATGCTCACTGATTACGTTGTGGGACTGTCATCTTCCCCACGTTTTTGGTTGGCCATAGTGTCCAATTGCGTTTTGGGCCACTGTGTATCCGTAGTGAGCTGTTTTCTGCTGTGGTCTACGTTTGAGTTTCCATGGCTATGCTGGGAGTGCTGTTTATTATCCATTGTGGGATGTGGATTGCTGCCATCATTCCTTGTGAGTTTGGCTTGTTGTTGCACCCTGGTTTGGGTTGTTGTTGAGTTTTTTTGGCCACGTTGGGGCCAAGAACAACTCTGAGTTGCCTTGTGGGTTGAGTTGTGTTTCATCTGGTGTTTGGGACTGTCCCCGGTTGTCCTTGCCTTCATCACAGAGCCGTGAGTGGGTTGTTTGCTGCGGTATGCAGTGGGTGGTCTTCGGACTGTTAAGAGTAGGATTAGAGGCTGGGTATGCTTGAGAAGTTGGTGTTGAGGCCACCAGCTTGGCATTTAGCCTATCCTAGTTCCTTGACTACCTGGTGAATCCCTATGGTGTGGGTTTGGCTGTGTGTTGGTAAAACCTTGGCTATGAGTAAGCCTGCATTGACCCTTATTCCTTGAGGAATCATGCCCAGCTCGGGGGTGGCAGCGTTGCTGAGAGATTGATGAGCACGCTGGCCTATGGTTGGGTGGAATGTTGCAGCGACGTAGCTGGTTGCGGGTCGAGTTCTTCATCAAAAGATAAGTAACCTTTTGATTGTTTTATCTCTACAGTCATAATGAAGTCAATGAATTATGATGAACATGTTGAATGCTGGAAATGTATATGTTTTCTTCCACTGAATGTTGAGTAATTATGCATCTTTGTATGATGGATTATGCATCCTGTTATTCATTATGTTTAATCTTGTTTTAATTTCAGCATTTATCCCTGTTTATGTTCATGGGGTTGTCTGCCCATATGCATTGCCCGTATGCATTGGTGTTGGTCGTGTCCTCTTGGCCGGTTGGAGGGTCGAGGACATGACATGCATCCACTAGAAGTTAAGACACATGATAGGAAGAATCATGTGTGAAAATGAAAGAAGGCCTTGTACGAGCTCAAAAGACACCCATAGGATAACACATACATGAGGAGCTTGAAGATCACTTAGAGTGATGAAGTTCTTAACCTTTTCTAGAAGGTTGAAGATGAAAGCCTACAGAGGATGACAAGGTCACAGATGGGTGCGAGAATAAATTTTGAAAAGGTTCAAGATAGAGGATCTTGGTATCCAATGACCCTAGATGGATACATATAATATTAGTAGTAGAGAAAGCTACTTGTCACTCCAGTACATAATGTTTCAATGCATAGAGTACGAAAGATAGAGGGAGAATGGTGCTCCACTTCAGAGGGAGTGACTGCAGAATATCTTGAGGTTCAACATGATACAATAGGATGGACAGCTTACTGATGGCCCTAGGCTTTACTGAGAGTAAAGCGGATTCCAACCTTTGCTTCAAGGTTGAAGGCAAAATACCAGTGATGCTCCTGTTATATGTCGATGACTTGTTTCTGACAAAAAAAAGGAACTCATTAAATTTTCAAGAAGGAGACTTCCTTCCAAGTTCAAGATGAAGGACTTGGATATGATGTACTACTTCCTAGGCATGGAGATGTGGCAGAATGTGGATGGAATATCCTTAGGACAAGGGAAGTATGCAATAGAGATCCTGAAGAGGTTCAGTATGATGGACTACAAGGCCAAAACCACACCTGTGGCATCGAACCTGAAGCTATTAAGTGTTGCTTCATCAGAGTCGGTTGATGCCACAATGTATCATTAGATAATTTGTTCCTTGATGTACCTAACGAATACGAGACTCGATATTTGATTTGCTATGAACACATTGAAACATGTTCACCTAATGGTTACAAAGCATGCAGTGATTTACCTGAAGGGTAAAGTTGATTATGGGCTAAAGTATGAAGCGAATCAGAAGATTAACCTAGAGGGTTATGTGGATTCGGATTGGGCAGGCAGTGCCATTGATAGGAAGAGCACTTCAGGGTGTTGCTTCAGTATGAGATCGGGTGTGATCTCTTGGTTTATCAGGAAGGAGTCCTGCATGGTGCTGAGAATAGTTGAGGCAAAATATGTTGCCACTTGCTTAGCTATTTGGGAGGTAGTATGTTTCTTTTGAAAACTACTATTTGATTTGATTGATCTGACTTTCATTTTTGTATGATGCAGATAGGAGCAGTGAAGATTTAGTATGTGATCCAGATCGAGATCTCTCGAAAGAGGGAGTTCTACCATAACCAGTGAGACAGGTTGTCTGAGCATAAAATCATGGCGAAGCTCGTAGGTGGATCAGACGTAAACGGTCCTGTAGGTTGTCTTCAGATGTAATCGGTCCTAGCGAAGCTCACAGGTTATCCTTGGACGTAATCATCCTTGATGTGATTCTATGCTAGAAATGGACAGAGTGAATTTCGAGTACTTCAGGGAGAAGCTTGGTGTTCTCCAGATCGAGGTTCCTTCCAAGGGGAAGTGATGAATCCGTGAGCCCTTCCGACATGGTGGCAGGTCAGGCCTACCATGGTCATATGTAAATGTTGATCCTTTTTGACATGGTTGATGTGTTCATCATATGGTCAGATGTGAGTGCTAAGCCCTTCTGACATGTTTGATGTGTTCATCCCATGGTCAGATGTGAGTGTTGAGCCTTTCTTACATGGTTGATGTGTTCATCCCATGATAATATATAAGTGCTAAACCTTTTTGAAATGGTTGATGTGTTCATCCCATGGTCACATGTGAGTGTTGATCCTTTCTGACATGGTTGATGTGTTCATCCCATGGTCAGATGTGAGTGTTGGGCCTTTCTAACATGGTTGATGTGTTCATCCCATGGTCATATGTGAGTGCTGGGAGGGCCTTTCTGACATGTTCGTTGGATGTGTTCCTCCCATGGTCAGATATAAGTGTTGAAGAAGATGAATACCTACATGGAGGCTAGGCCCACAACCAACATGACAAAGGGCTAGCTCTGTAGAACTTCCTATGGTGAGAATAATTGAGAGATAACACCAGTTGATCGAGATAGCGGAAGCATTGATGATGATGATGATCTGGTGATGATCTAGCTTTGATGATGATCCAATGATGATCCAGGTTTGATGATGATCCAGTGATGATCCAACTTTGATGATCCAGCGATGATCCAGAGAAGAAGACTTGTGCTGATGAATTGTGTCAAGAGAATACCTTATTAGTTAAGAGGGAGTGTTGATGTATTTGTAACTTCAGAATGTATTCACTTGTATATCTTATATTGTACCCCGATGTTCCTATCGGGAGAATCATTTGTATTTCATTGTACCCCGATGTTCCTATCATGAGAGTCATTAATATAATAAAGTCATGTAAATTCAATGAGGTTAATCCTCCATTGTAAGTCGGGGCAATAGTCCCCACAATTGAGTTAAGGTTAACCATCCTTGTTGATCGGAGGGAAAATTCCCCACAGTTGAGGGGCACTAGTGTTATTAGACTCTCCTAGAGATGTCGACCCTGGTAAGTAATTATCAAGTCAAAAATTAGTATAAATAGAGAGCGAGCCTCTCTATTTTACAGACACACTCACTCAACTAGGGCGCATGAGTGAGAGAGGAAGTGCTCACACAAGTGAGAGAGATAAAAGCTATTGGATATCATATTTTCTGTCTTTGGGTTTTACTGCTGCCATTCGTGCTCATTCTATCTCTGAGGAAGTTGCGGGGTTTTCTCCTTTATGGTTTCCCCAAGAAAAATTCTTTCTGTCTTTTGTCTCTTTTGATTATTGTTGTGCATGTTATTCTCTCTTGCATTCTTACACATGTTCTCTTGTGCCATGGTGGTGTCCCCTCATGTAACTAAATTCTCCAAGTGTCTTTTCTTTTTATTTATGATAAAATAATTGTTTGTTGTGCAAAATGTCACTCACACATCTTGTGAGTATTTTCAAGTTTCTAATTAACTCTTACGAAAATAATTGTTTTCAAAATAATTTTCATAAGTATTAATTAAAATAATATAGTCTTGGGGGTATTACATCACCTCTGAATTCACTAGCCTGAACTTCGCTTAACTAAATCTGTAACATACCCGCAACTCCTCAATGTAAGTTCAGAGAAAATGGGGGTAAATTTTTTGCTTTTACTGTAACCAACAAGTCAACCATGTTAATCTCAAGCTATATCTTCCCGATCGAGTTTAAGGAATAATCTCACGCCCCATCCTCCAAATGGACTTGGCACTTTTCCTCCAGAAAAATACCGCATTACTCCAGTTCCCCCCCTCTAATCAAAACACTAAATATTTAAAAAGAGATCCATTTATTACCAAAAGGGCCAAATGACGAAGGTCGACTTCCACGTTTCCTTTTCAACAGTACAAGTGGCGGAAGGGGTTACATTATTTTTGCTTAAAAATAGGATAATTCCCAAGATTTTCTCAAGGAAAAATCACGCCATCATCTAAACCATTAATGTTATGATTCCCCCATACTTCAAGTCGGGTTCTCTTTCTATGTGTGTGTGTATATATATATATATATATATATATATATATATATAGAGAGAGAGAGAGAGAGAGAGAGAGAGAGAGAGAGAGAGAAATATATCCATGTTCTTTTATTATTTTTATGATTAATATGTTTTTCTTCTAACTATAACAAGTAACCTTTAAAAGACATTTTTAAAATATACTAGTATGATCCACTTAGGTTCATATATGACAGCCTAAATTCTATATAACTTTTAATAGATAAAACTAATTGTATCTTACCTTTTTTTTACTTACTATGAGCGGATGTTACATACTTTCCCCCTTAGAAGTAACACCGTCCTCAGTGTTACCTATTCATCCAAGGTTTGGGGTTCATTTCCCTTCAAGTTCTTATTGCTTGCTTCTGCATCCCTCATGATGCTCTTCACCTTTGCTTTGATCATCTTCACTCTTTTGTGGTTCCTGCAAGCTTTTATCCTTCATAACCTGTACTTTGTAAGGCATCACAACATCTACCTAGAATATCATCATATTCATACATACTTCTAATGTCAACAGAATATTGCATAAGTAAAAACATGTTTTACTCATCCTCTTTTAGAGTGTCACTTTTATGGAAAGTATTCATACGCACTTTAATCCTTTAGATTAACAGGATTCCATCATGTGTTTTTAGGCCACCAACCCGAAATATGAAACATACCACTGTATGTCTACTGTGATCAACATCAACCGCTTAGGCATAAATCAATAATCCAACACTATTTAATTTTAGGATTTCTAATGGTTCAAGTATTTCTGTTTACTATATTTATCAATAGATAACCACATTACCTCATAGGAATGAAAAAATCATATTCATTTTACAAGTATTATTAAATACCTTCTGGTTCCTCTTGGATTCCCTCCATCCAAACAAACACAGTGCCAACAGTACTCCAAGTACTAATCCAAGCTACCCAACACGAGGATGATACCCCTTCTCGGGCATATCTCCTACCTGTGTTATTCAGGGTGCTTCGCTGAGCTCAAGCGATTCCTCTCTCAACACCATGATACCCGGAGGTGCTTCACGAAGCCCCTACTCATGTGACAGTCTCTTACATCATAAATTCGCATGGAAGGAAGTCTAACCATATGTATTACACCTAGGCATACCTATGATGCATACTGGTGCTTATCTGGACAATGGGAAACATGTACCTCCTGTACATATATGTAAATATGTACCTCCTATACATACTTCCTTTTAGTTTCACATGTGCCAAATGTCTCTCATGTCATTTGGTTGCTTGCAGTCATAGAACTTTCATTCCCATCATGGCTCTCTATATTATTGCCATAACTAAGTCCGTGATTCCTGCGCTTCGCGATGAATAGTTAGTCACAATATCAAATTGTATAACAATTAATATTTCATGTAACAGTTCCCACCGATAAACAATTTCAATCAACTTTATATGTGCTCTTTATTCAATAGGCATAAGAAATCGATTTCTTGCCTAATTAAAATTCATAAGTGCAATATAATGATTTGAATTACCCCATTCATGCATAACGATGATATAATATTAGTATTTATACTTGTGCACTTTTAACATAACTGATAGTCATTTTATTTGATCTGTATATGTACAATTGTAAAAGTACATACATCTATCATCATTGCCCAACTTTCCAAGTGAGCTTCGTTTGTTAAAACTCAACTACAGCAATGAACAATTTCAATGTTCTCATTTTTCGTAACGTCATAGAAAATACTAATTGTAGCCAACATTATTTGTTAGCACAACATTTCATAACATAGTCATAAGGTGGGAATTTTAGTCATAGAATACATTCTCTTAGCTTTTCATATAATCATATACCCATACCAAGTTAATAAGACTAAAACTTGCCACTTACCCATAAGTGGTTTTAACTCTAAAAGTCAAGGCATCATTCACTTTACTTTCTCATAGAAAACATAAAGATGGTTTGAGGTTACAAATCAATATCCCTTCAAGCATATATTTTTATCATCACCAGTGTTCTAGGGTTTACCTTAACTGGGCGTTTACTTTAAGAATTATAATCTCAAATTAAACATAATACTCTAAATATGTATATCTTCAACATGTTTTCTCCTTATCTATGTAATTGGTTTATCTGTGATTATAAGGGAAACAACACAAAAGTCTCTTTTAATGAAAGGAGATAAAATTGTCCCTTACGGGAATCCAGAATGGATGTCAATATAAAGGAACATTCGCAACTATGAGCATATCTTTTCTTCTCTCTTAAGGAGTAAACACAACATACTATACAAACAATATTTATTTTCCTTACTTAAAAAGAAAAATTCTTCTAAAAACTATAGAGGTACTCTTAACCGCCAAATTCAGATTTCTTTTCTAACACAAACTCTTCTACTCAAGAGAACATACTTATCTGGATTTTTGGTTACAACCGTAATTATATGTCTCAAGTTTTCTCTTACACATAAATCGAGAATTAACAATATAATCTTCGTAAGAATATCTATGCACTATGCATTTAACAATATTCTAAGGTCCTTTTTTATAATGCTTAACCAAATTTATCTTTATAGGAATCATGTTTATACTAATAACCTGAAAATTGTACTTATCTTGTTTTAGACGACCAACTGGTCACTCTAGTTTGAGCATAATCCTCGTCCATCCATAGGTTTCTTGAAGGAACTTTGCACCACTCATTTACTTCCTATCATGCAAAAGCTCCAAGATTAGTTCGTCTTTGTCATTGCATCTCCTACTAAATAAATTTCAAAATTTATTGTGCATTCATCAAGACAAGAAGAAAGACACATAAAATAAATAATTATTTTATTTTCCACCTGCTTTAATCTACATTCCAATGGTAACAGTAGTGAGTTCAACATGGATTAGTTATATACTTACAATTCATCCCTTAGAATACAAACGACTCATAGTATGAGAGGGCAAGTATTCCCCGATGTTTACCTTATTGGTTTCATGTTATTTGTAACCAACCAATCATTATTTTATCCAACTTGTACCTTTTGATTTGCGTTCCGCCCATAAAGGCCCAAGTGTTGCAACTTGAGCTCTGATACCATTTGTAACGTACTTGCAACTCCTCAATGTAAGTTCAGAGAAAATGGGGGTAAATTTTTTGCTTTTTCTATAACCAACAAGTCAACCATGTTAATATCCAGCTATCTCTTCACGTTCGAGTTTAAGGAATAAGCTCACGCCCCATCCTGCAAATGGACTTGGTGCTTTTCCTCCAGAAAATTACGGCACTACTCCAGTTCCCCCCCTCCAAGCAAAACACTAAAGCTTTAAAAAGAGATACATTGATTACCAAAAGGGCCACACGGCAAAGGTTGACTTCCACATTTCCTTTTCAACAGTACAAGTGGCGGAAGGGGTTACACTATTTTTGCTTAAAAACTAAATAATTTCCAAGATTTTCTCAAGGAAAAATCGCGCCATCATCTAAACCATTAATGTTATGATTCCCCCATACTTCAAGTCGGGTTCTCTTTCTATGTATATATAAATATATATATAGAAATATATCCATGTTCTTTTATCATTTTTATGATTAATATGTTTTTCTTCAAACTATAAGAAGTAACCTTTAAAAGGCATTTTTAAAATATACTAGTATGATCCACTTAGGTTCATATATGAGAGCCTAAATTCTCTATAACTTTTACTAGATAAAACTAATTTTATCTTAACTTTTTTTTACTTACTCTAAGGGGATGTTAGAGAATCCCAGCATGTGGTGAATGGATGTCACAGTCTTGCTGCTTACCAAGATATGAGTAACGCCTGTGTCAACTAGTGCAGAAACTCTTAGGTCACTTACCATAGCTTCCACAAAACTCAGGCTTTATTGATTTCCTTGCAAGCTTGCTTCTTGACTCCATGTCGTTTCACTGAGGAAATATTGCATTGCCTTCATGGATTCATAAATCTCGTCTAAAGGTTGAGGTGCTTCCAGCACTCTCATTGTTGATATATGCGTTGTTGGACCCCTTTGTACAAACGTTGCCTTCAACAGGAATTTTTTTGCATAGTGGTCACCCTCACAAATATAATAGTCTTTTCATTTCGTCTTCGACACTCCTAGTTGCATTCGGCTTAACTCACCCTGAGCATCTTGTGACTCTGCCTTTGCCTTCCTCCCAACTGCTGCTTGGTTTGAAAGTTCCTACAATAGGTGTGTCTTTGGTTTTTCCTACAGAACCAAGTCCTGGAATGCTTTGTCCATTCCACAATTGATCTTTCCCCAACATTCCTTCGTTGCATCCAACAAATTCTTCGAAAACCCTAGCGTGTTTGGTCCTTGTGGTAAAGTTCCTTCTGCATTTTCAATGGAGATCTTTGTATCTGTCATCCAACGAAGCTTTAGCTTCCCCAGGTGCACTTTGAAGGTGCTCTACCCTGAGTTAGCCATAGGTCTCACCAAACCTGGGAGATCTCTACCTTCAACAATTTCGGGCAGTGCCCCTTTCTAGCAGTGCTCTTACAATATTGTTTCGATGATTGCTATTATTTTACTATTGTTTCACAATACCATTTTGATGATTGTGATTATTTATCCACACAATGTTTCACAAGTTTTTGAACATGGTTGGTACCTGGTCCTATGCATTTGATGGAAAGGGTTTATGATTTTTGAGGTTCACATGGTTTGAATAGAAGCAATAGATGTACCAAGTCATTACCTTAACATATTATTTTAACTAAAATTTTAGTCTTGGTGCGAGTTTGGTGGTTCATCAATACTCTACATTTTATTCAACTGATCCTCAAAATGGTTACACCAGTTTTTAAGGATGCATGGTAGCTCTTAGATGTTGTTGTTTGCTTGAGAAGTGTTTCCCATAATATGGTATATAAATGTATATGAAGAAAATGCTAGCAATGATTGATTTGAAGAAATGCACTGATATGCAAGAGTAAGAGATGAGCCATCTAGTTTGAAGTTTTTTTCGATTGTTTTTTTTCTTGATTCTGCCAAACAGGATTAAGAACAAGAAGTTATTAATGTGGAAAAACACATGTTGAAGTAGTATTTTCCAAGTTGCAAATTAGTAGTAAAGTATTTGGCATCACCATTATTAATAGTTGAAATGGGTTGGTTTTATATTGTAATTATTTATTGTATTATCGCTTCAAAACTAGAGTACAGATTTATACTCATATTTTGTCGATGGATTGACATATTTGTTGGTGGAGAATTGGTTGCAGAGACCATTTTCCTAAAATATATGCACTAGCTTGTTTGACTATTGAAGTTGTGGACCTATGGCATTTTTTGGTGGCCTAAATACATGGTAATTGAGTTTGTGGCCTTGGCAATGCCACAGTTGAGCATCATCAACAAACCTAGAGCATCCAAGTCTGAAGGCCTATTTACAAAGGTAAAACATTCATTCTTGAAAATCAATTCAACTTCAACATCAACATTAATTTGTAACTTGGAAATAGTCATTTTTTGCAGTCACTTCCATTTTTGCAATAGAAATTAACATCCTTCAATTAGTCTTAGAGTTACTCTGCTATTCATTTCCTCTAGACACAATCACAAGCTCAAAAATGATAAAATACAACAACGAAAGACAACGTTTTGAAGTAGCTCTGGTTCATAAAAAACCTCTCTTTGAATTTGATAATTATTTAATTTTAATTTTGTCTAAGAATCGAGCTTTGTCATCTAAACAATTTCTCACCCCAATTTTAATTTAAGAATCCATATTTGTTATTTAGACCATTTCTCACCCCAATTTTAATTTTAATGTTCGAGACCAACACACGGTATTCTTTAGTAAAAGGGAAAAAAATAAATAGAGGGGAGCGTAGACGTGGAGATTATGGTTTTTTTGCAGGCGATTAGGGTTTTCAGAAGCACTGTTTGATCTTTGAACTAGTTTTCTGTGTTATGCTGAGGTTCTTGAACCGCTTTTCCTGGCTAGTATTGGAACCCTTGCCTGGTAGTGCTACCTTTATCTAACTTTGGAGGTCATATATCCTTCTGGACTGATTGCCACCTTTAGGGTTGGTGTGAGAACCATGCACGTTGTTTGACCTTGAAATTGCGCTGTGAGCACCATGCATGTTGTTTGACCTAAAATTGCGCTGTGAGCACCATGCACGTTGTTTGACCCTGAAATTGGTTGACTTCTACGACGAACGATAACATCATGAGAACTAGTTCTCTGCTGCGACCAGGTACCTTCCGACATTGCTATTTTTTTAATTGATTTTAGTTCTTGGTTCTGGGGCTTGGTATAAGCTCTTTCACAAAGGGTTTATGGGCATTTTATTTGTCGTCCACCCCACATGGATTTCACCCTCTCTCCAGAGGGTTAGTACCAACCATGATTAAAAAGTGGGAATCCTGTTTCTTTTTGTCTGGTCTGTTGGTCAGTTTTAGTTTTTTTAGCTGATAATTGTTTCTTACCTAGTTTGTCAGTGGTCTAAACCCTAGTTTAAGGTATTTTGGGGGTCCCGTTGATTCAGGCGCCTTTGGTGTCAGGTGCACTGGGTAGGGTTTCTTTGCTGACATGCCGTCACGGTTGTTGGTTGCGTCGGTTGACGGTCACTATTTAACCCTTGTCTTTGTTGGGTTTGAGATATGTCTTCTTGTGGTAACCCTAGGGCCCCTTCTAAGGCTGGCGGGGGTACAAAATTTTCTCTGTCCTTGCATTCTAACTGTGCTTTCCAGAAAGAAAAGGCCCTTAAGGTGCTTGAAGAGAAGCACCATTACGTCCTAGGTCATGATGTCTTCCTCGACAAGGTAGAAACCCTTTGTCGCAGGGCCCTTATAGGGAGGTTGGAGTACTGTTCCATCTCTAAAGAATAATGGGTTGAGTGGGCGACTATCCATTGGAATCCCATCATCCACTATGTCCCTTCAATCAGTATACTTGTGAACAATTGGATGGTTTTTTTCTTTATTGAGGAGATTGATGCCACCCGTATCTTAGGAAATCTTTGGACCATCTTGAAGGGCTCCTTGGTTCTGAGCTGTTGGCATTCTGGCTTTGATCCCCTCAGGGAAAGGGTCACTATCCATCACCTGTGGGTTCTTTTACCTACTTTACCTTTTCCCCTATGGAATAAAGATATACTTACTGTTGTGGAAAACTCGATTGGACGCTTTGTTGCTCTTGAAAATGATTTTCACTTGATTTTTGACAAGCGGTTAGCTAAGGTTTTGGTTGAACTTGATATTTCCAAAGGGTTACTTCCTGAGATTGATCTTTTCTGCGGTGACCATGTTATTTCACAGAGACTAGACTACTTGCACATGCCATTCAGGGGAAACTATTTCCATGAGACTAATCATTTGCGTAACTCTTGTGCTCTTCTTCATAGTGGTCGTTGTGTTAAGCAGGGGTTTGATCTTAGTTCTGGGTCTGCTTCTCCCTCTCTTGAAGTTTGTATTCCCTTAGTGGAGCCTTTGGCTCCCAGCCATGAAGTGATTTATGTCTCCTCTTCACCAACACCTTATGAGGGATTGTCTAAGGGAGAGCTTATGTTCATTGCAGATATTGAAGCATGTGCTCGTTTTTCTCGTTCATTGGTATCTGATAATCCCCAGTTGACTCCTACTCTTATTCCCCGAACTTAATGTAATACCCCCATGACATTGTTTTTATTTTCATGTTTTGAAAATTATTTTTATTATGTAATGAGTTATGAAACTTAAAGACTGAAATGACATTTGCACAAACAAACCTTTTTATTTATTTGTTAATAAAGAAAATAACACTTGGAGAACTCAACTAAATGAGGGGACACCAACCCCAACCATGGCACCAAAGAACATGTGTAACAAATCTAGAGTGATTGATACCAATCAAATCCAATCCAAAACTCAACAACCAGACAAGATCCTAAATCATAGAAATTTAGGGATCTAATTGGAGATTTGATTGGGATGGCATAAGACCTGGGCAAAGCTATTTATATGAGTGCACTGGAATAGCATGGGACCCCGTGTTGTGCATGGGGAAAACGATTATTGAGTGCATGTGTTGAGCGTTTTTCTATTGTATAAGTCCATCATTAAAAACTTGTTACAGAATCAAGGATTGAGTGCCGCGAGGAAGTTACTTGTTGTTCTGGTGCATGGTTGGTGATCCAGCTCGGGGGTGAAGCGGAGCAAACCGCTAAGTTGTTTCCTCCTATGGTTGGGAGGAGATGATTCTCCAAGTGTGTTTTTCCCTGGATTCACATAAGTAGATCTTATTTGTCATCTTACACATAGAACTGTAAATCTGCATTCTTGTGAAAATTATGATCGATATTGATGATTCTTATTTTTGAAATGCACAAACTGTTGTGAATAACCTTGTCGAGTTAAAATGAAACGGAACTAGCAGTCTACTAAAACCTTTTTCTTTTAAGAAAAAACATCTTTGAGAATTTTGAATTAGTGCATGTGCCTTTTTCTTTCCTTTATGGATCTATAATATATGTTATTTGTTTTTAAGATCTAGGTTTCAAGCTTGGTCAATAAAATTATCTAGATAGCGAAACCAAACCCCCTGTCCGTGGTTTTGTTTTAATTTGTGGTTGAGATATACTCTGTTTGCACTGAGTTATACTCTGATTTTTTTCCATAACCAGTGTTGATACCCTCATCGCTTTAAGTTTGCATTGATATTCTAGATCGCTGGTTTTTTTTTAAACGTTTTTTAATGCAGACCCAGCTGCGGGGTTAATCTTCAGGTATCGTTTTGGATCGGCAGTATGTGGATATCTTTTTGAAACCCAGATCGTTATTTCTTTCTTTTCCAAAATGTTTATGTCTGTGTTTGCTTTGTGATCTGTAATATGTATTTTATTTATAAAACTTAGATCCATTTAGGTTGCAAATTTAAATATTTGACTATCTCTGTATATAATAAGTCTGTGGATCTGTAATATGTGTTTTCTTATTATTATAAAACTCAAATCCGTTTCCGTTTGAATCCTTGTCTACGTCTTGATTTGTTGTATGTAATTTTTTTTTACTATCAATTACAGTTCTTTATAGACCAGATCCGTCTCTATTCACAGATTAAATCCTTGTCTATGTTTGCGTTTTATCTATTGTTTGCGTTTTTTTATTAAAATTACAGATCTAGAAAGGTACGACCTCCTTGATATTTACGATTGGATAAATTACTTGAATGAGTTTTTTTTTTACCTTGATGTGTTTTAATTCTACGATCCGATCATTGAACTCATTTATTTCTCTTTGATTTTCTTTACCATGATTTGCGTTTTCACCTGGTATGTGGGACTACATACCTGTTGAGCCAAGAAATCCCTTGACGTTTTCTTCATTCTCGTCATGTCTTCTGTTTTTTTTTATAATAATGAGTTTTTTGATGAAAATCTGTGATGTTTCCTTTTTATATTATATATAATATAATGCCTATGTCTTTCGTTTTTCTTTTCTGCCAGTTTCCTTTTCATATTATGTAATATATATATATATATATATATATATATATATATATATATAATATATAATATAAGTCCTATGTCTTTCATTTTTCTTTTATGGCATGGACGGTGTAAACTATATATATATATTAGAAAATATGGGTTTGTTCACATTTGTGATATTGGGTATTATTTGAATGTTATTTAGGAAATAAAAATTAGTTTAAGGTTATGGTTAATGTCAACATTTTATGTTAGTTACCAAGTGTATATAAAGTGTGAAGTAACCATATAAGTATACCAAAAATCAAATATATTTTTATGTTTTAGGATTATTACAAAGTGAAGCTCCGTCTTCCTCACCTGTTACTGTTTCTTCACCTATCAACTTATTTCCCTCAAGCCCCAGAGAAGCTCCTGCCTTCTTGGATCCCTCTCTTTTAAACTCCCTTTCGATTTTTTCGGATAAAGACCCAATTTCCCCCTCCACGCTCCCCCTGGACTCCATTCGTTTTAAAAATGTCACGATCCACAAGGCAAAGAAGCCATCTTCTAAGGATACTGGGAAGTTGGGATCGTACACTCCTCTCTCCACTAGATTAAAAATTGATGCAAGGTAGCCTCGTTCTTTTCCCTCTTCATCATAGGTACTTAGAGCAAGCATAGCTGATGAGTATGGTTTCCCATGAATATTCAGGATTTTGGAGGGCTTACCAAACAAAAAGCCCTTTTCTCTCTCTTCTTTGATTTAAATCCTGATATGATTATGTTACAAGAAACTATGTGCAATTTTACTCAATCTATTCTTTTGTTCTCAAAATTCAAGCCAGGATAGGAGTTTTGTGCTGTAGATGCTTCTGGAGTTTTTGGAGGCTTCCTTGATGGTTGGAACCCTCTCCTGGTTCTATGCAAGGCCTTCTCCTCTTTTGCTGGTATTATCCTCAAAGCTAGCATTAAAGGGATTTATGAGATCTTCTCTATATTTAATTGTTATGGGCCTTATGTTCAGAGAACTGTTTTTTGGGATAACATTCTGGATGGTGGTTTATTTTCCTTACCTAATATTCTCTTGGCTGGTGACCTTAATTTTACTATATTCTCCTCTGAAGTATGGCATACAAAAGATAGGACTGATCCCTTGGCTTCTTACTTCTCTCGAATTATCACCGGCAACAATCTGGTTGATCTCTCCATGAACAATCCTGTCCCTAGTTGGAGGAATGGATGTGTTGGGGATGCAGGCATTAGCAAAAGACTTGGTCGTTTCTTATTATCTTTCCATCTTCCCCTAGCATGGCTTACTACAGCTCTTGGGCAACACCTTCGAAGGTATCGGACCACTATCCTATTTTCCTGGAATGGGGTCCAAGACTAGCTTCTCAGTGTTATCCTTTTAAATTTAATAGGGCATGGCTCTTGGAAGAAGACTTTGCCTCCGTTGTTTCGTCTTCCTGGAAGGCTCCTTTGGCTAATGGGCCTTCAAACCATCTGGATTCACTTTCCTTAAATCTGGGTAGACTCAAAGGCACTGTTGAAGGTTCGAAAAGGAAGAAATAATGTGAGAGAAAACAAATGATTTTGGATATAAATGTTAATATTTTTGACATCCTATTGATGGATTCTGGATTTCTGATAGCAACAAATGCAAACAAGCTGAAAGATATTCAAGATAAAAAAGGTAAATATTTGGCTCATGAGGTCACTACTCAGAGGCTTAAGAGTAAAGTGCTTTGGATGAACGAAGGGGATGCCAATACTAAGTTTTTTCATGCTTATGCTTCAGCAAGAAGAAACTCCAAAGCTATCTGGTCCCTTAATGATAAAAATGGTAACTTGGTTTCAGATGATGTTTCTCTTAAGAAACTGGGTTGATAACATTTCAGTGATTTATTTAAGGATGATAAGGCAAAAAATATTGTTGACCAACTAAAGGTGATTAGGCTCTTCCTGACATTGAACCAAGAAAAGGATGTGAACAATTTTCTTGAGCCTATTACTCTTTAGGAGGTTGAAGCTGTACTAAAGGGTTTCAAGAAATATAAAATCCCGGGTCCTGATGGATGGCTGGTTGAGTTCTTCCTAGCCTTTTTTGACCTGATAGGGGAGGAACTAGTGTATGTAGTAGAACAAGCTAGAATTGAAGGGTTTGTGCCTGGTTCATTAAACTCTACTTTCTTGACTCTGATTCCTCAGTGCGAAAATCCTTCTAACTTTGTTGATTTTCTCCCTATCTCATTATGTAACCTTGTTTACAAGGTCATCTCTAAAATTGCAGCGCTTCGTTTGAAACGCTTACTAAATAAGGCCATTTTTGCTCAACAATTTGGTTTTTTGAAGGACCGTCGGATTACAAAACCAGTTGGCATGACCCAAGAAGTATTGCACTCTATCAAAACTAAGAATTCAAATGTCCTGGTACTAAAGATGGATTTAGTCAAAGCCTTTGATAGGGTTAATTGGACTTTTCTGAGACTCTTGCTACTGCAGATTGGAATTCATCTGATTGGTGTAAATTGGATTATGGGTTGTGTCACTAACTCATGTTTTGCAATCTTAATCAATGGGAATCCATCTAATTTTTTCCCAGCCTCAAGGGGAATCCATCGAGGTTGTCCATTATTGCCCTTATTATTCATTTTGATCATTGAGAGCCTCAGCAAGATCATTATGGATGCTCAGCAAAAAGGTCACATAAAAGGTTTTCAGTACTCTCCTAGCATGTCTTTAACACACTTGTTATTTGTGGACGATGTGATATTATTTGGGATTGGAACTATTGATGAATGGGGTGCATAAAAAGAAGATTTGGACATATTTTGTTCGGCTATGGGTATGTCTGTCAGTAAGGAAAAATACTCTTTCCTTTACCAAAACGTTGACGAAGAAACTAGATGTCAAATTTCAGTACTTCTTCCCTACAACATGGCTCTGATTGCTTCAGGGTTTAAATACCTGTGATATCGCCTAAAACCATTGGGGTATCAATCCTCTAACTGGAGATGGATGGTGGAAATGTTTGAAAATAAGATTAAAAACTGGACTTATAGGTTGCTTACACTTGGGGGCAGATTAGTCCTTATTAAATATGTTCTTAAAAAAAGCTATATCTATATCATTCAGCTCATAAAAGAGTAGTCATCCACTATCAAAATTATCAAATGTTTATTTCATAAAAGAATAAACTTTGTCAAAAGCAATTAATCAAAATGATCAAATGTTTATTTCAAAAACGAATAAACTTTGTCAAAAACAATTAATGGTATGTAATTTTTGTTACCACGCAATATATGCATATATACTTTTCTGTGGGTTGTGTATATATATATAATATTACCTTTTCTCATATATATATATATAAATAATTTTTATTTTTATTTATATATAAATTTTCTTTTTCTTTTTCTTTTTTTCTTATATGGACGCATAGTGAATCTACAGATTCGAAATAACAACACATACAAAATAAATTAAACGCATACCCAAATTTTATACAAATCAGATCTCATTTTAAATCTATAGAACCAATAAATGTTTTGGTAATCCCTCAAGAGCGCTGTCAAAACTCAAAGTGGATCTCTATTAACTTCAAGCAAACATGGGATAGTTCATCAAAATAGCAGTCAAAAAGAAAACGCATGCCCAGACGTTAAACAGATCGGATATGATTTTAAATCCACATATCAAATAAATGTTTTGGTAAATAAAAAAATGTTTTGGGTAATCATCAGATGCATACTTGACATCTAACGTTTGGGTGAAACATCAACGCAGATTGAGATTTGGGCAGAGTTTTATACAATTTATCATAAAACGTTTTGGGTAATCTATCATATGCAGACTTGGATTGGATAGAGAAACATCAACCGCATATTTGAAAACACACTTCCAGATTTACAGCTCAATCGTATACTACGGCAGATGCAGAGCATTAGATCTCGCTATGATTATCAACATATTAATGCAGATCGGGCAATGGAATCGCAGGCAGAGGGTTTTGATTCGATTGTATATATATTTTTACTGATCAAGCAAATGAAATCAATGGTGAGTATTAACAGTGGTCAATCGTATACCACACAGAAGATTTATTGTAATTATCCACAGAGATTCAACAAAACAAACAATTCCGATTTGTGAAATCAATGCAACCTTAGATTAGTCGGAGATATATAAACGTTTTGGGAACCATCAACACGGGCTTGAAATATCAGATCTGAGTTTAAAGTTTTATATATATCTATAGATCCAAAAATAAGAACACATACCAGAGATTGGATTACAACATATTCTACAAAAGCAAGCATGGAAATCATACGCAGAGGTTTAAATCGGTTGCGAACATCAAACATATTTTCTACGGATCAAAAGCATAGATAGTAAAACACACATAGGGATTAGATCTGTAATTTATAAATTAAAACAATACTATGCACAATTCAGTGTGTAGAATTTAAAGATACTTGAAAATAATGTCGAAAATGATTACTTGGAGAGTTAACTCCTCCCAACTATAGAATAGAGGAGAGTAACACCATAGCTAGCTCTCTCTTCAAGTCCTTAACAAGTTTAATGATGAACTTATAGAAAAGAGAAACACTCAACACATGTACACATTTACTCAGTATGCTTTTTCCATGCATCCGTTCATCCGTGATTTAGGATATTCTTTTTCCATGCACCTATGATTTAGGATATTATCTGGTTGTTGAGTTTTAGATGTAGCTTGCTTACACATGTTATTTTATGCCATGATGGTGTCCCCTCATGTAGCTGAACTCTGTAAGTGCTATTTTCTTTCATTTATATATATATAAAGTTTGTTGAACAAATATTACTTTGAATTTTTGAATATCTTTTTACAAACAAAAAACTAAAAAAAAAATATCTGGGGTATCACAAAAAACTACGACTGCTATAAAGATGGGGATGGGAGGCATCAATTTTAGAACCTCCAATCTCTTCGCTAGTTTGAGCATGTTTCCCATCTACTATAACAAATAAGAGACAAAAACATAGATAGGAAGACTGTATTTTCTTACATACAGTAATAGGATTTGAAGCATTCTCCCTATTATCAATTGATTTTATATTGTTTCATGGGATGTTATATTAATAGGTTTTGAAGGATTCCCTCTATTATCAATTGATTTTATATTGTTTCATGAGATGTTACATGAAACTCTATCTTCGCCTTCCATGTATGTTTCATCATGCCGCCTTTTTTTTTTAAATATCTAGCCATCCATTGTACCGAAGCACATCGTTTTTTAGTATGTTGCAGTGACGATGCATTTATGTCCAAACCATTCAATCAAATGAAACTTGGAGGATAAGAGAACCACCAGCTATTGTTCACAATCTTTTGTCTCTCTCGACTTCTACTTGGAGTTACCATTTACTTGTTCTTTTTCTTCAGCATAGAATCGCTTTATTTGACTTGTAGAACCTTGAATTGTTTTTTAAACTTGGAGTTACCATTTACTTGTTCTTTTTCTTCACCATAAAATCGCTTTATTTGACATGTAGAACCTTAAATTGTGTTTTAAAAAGGAAACTTGCGAAGCTTCTCTTCCTATAACACACAGAAACCCCAAGAAGCTCAAATTATGTCTGTGAGTGTTGGATCCAGAATTGAGTTTGGATATGATAGCATATAGCCATTCTCTCTTTTTCCCCTCATATACAGGGCATTGGGAACAATGCCCTAACATCACTTATTTATTTTTCATCTCAGGCTTATCTCATCCTGTAGAGTCTTCTGAATTCAGGTTATGGGGTTGAAATGTTTGAATTTTTAAGGTATCTGTTATTCTATATTCGGCTGCCGACGCTGATATTGGTTTGTGAAATGAAATTTACTTTTACATCTAAACGCAGAATCTGTTGATTTTAGTTTATATGGAAGAAACGCTATGTTAGAGTTCCAGCATACCCATTTTCAAACTTCCCTGTCATTCTTTACTCAGTTCACATTGCCCTATATTCGGCCACAATGAAAAACTAAATACACATGACACAGCATATATTCGCATGAGTTCTAAAACAAACCTATATTTAGACTCTTGATTAACTTACTTAAAACCACCATTTCATCAATGGGGTGGTGGCGCAGTTGCTTAGCGCGTAGGTCTCATAGCTGCTTGAGGGATCCTGAGGTCGAGAGTTCGAGCCTCTCTCACCCCAAACTTAATTTTGTCCAACTCCAATAGTCCAGCTTTGTCATCTAGACATTTTACTCTCACCCAATTTTTAATTTTGTCCAAGAATCCAGCTTTGTCATCTAGACATTTTACTCTCACCCCATTTTTAATTTTGTCCAAGAATCCAGCTTTGTCATCTAGACACTTTACTCTCTGGACAGGGATCTACTGTTTTTTCAGTTTTATTCGTCATTTAGACATTTTCGTTTGGAACACACAAAACAATTTAGAAAAATCATTAAATAAGTAAATTATTGTAGATTATTATTTAAAAACTGTGTTTTCTATTTAAAACTTAAATTTAAAGAGGTATGATATTTATATTTTCTTATATATTAATGTAGTCAAATTGTTGTGAGGTTAAACCTGATATTAAAAATAAACTATTATTATTCTTTATTGAAGAATTTACATTTATCATTGAAATTTATTTAGTTGTGGGATTCAAGTAACCTCAGGCTTAATCCTGATATTAAAAATAGACTATTGTTATTTTTTATTGAAAAATTTACATTTATCATTGAAATTTATTTTCCTCTTCTCTTATAAAATATGTTAAATTTAAGTTATGGGAAAGAAGCATTATTACAGCCATATGCATTTTCCAGCTTTCCTATCATTCTTTACTTGGCCCTCTCTACTCTGTATTTTTAGGAAATTAAGTACACATCATTATATGTTCACATGGGTCATAAGCAGGATAAGGGTGATACTAAAGCAAAACCTTTATTAAAAATAGTTGATTTCTCACCTTTAATAAAATCAGTTGATTTCTATAACTAGATATTCTTATGAGGTCATTTATAGTGTTTGGAAAAATATGTAAACCATAAAATTATTATTAAATATTATATTTTTATATGTATAATACTATAAAAACCAAATTAAGCTCATCACTTTTCAATGTTTGAGATTGCATTAAATCGCTACTTTTCAATGTTTGAGATTGTCAGTGTTTGAGAAAAGTTAGAATAATGATATATGAAATTATAAGAATACTGATATGAGTACATGTTTTCTGCTTTCTTGATATGGTAAAATAATTGTAATGGTGACCAAAACAAAATGCAGATTGGAGGCTTAAAGTCGGTTGAAGGACAAAAAAAAAAAAAATTATTGTCAAAAAAATTCAAAAATTCAATAATAAATTATGAATTTGGATTTTTTTTAAAAACACGAAGGAAGGAAGTCTGTAACTTGCAGATTAAGTAACAACTCGTACCATATCGGTGGCAATGGTTTCACAGTAATTGTTTTCAGAAAACAACCCTTTATGTTATCTACTGTGGGAAGTTTCACATTCTCCAATCGTGAAGTTTCATTAAATGTGGAAAAAAAAATTGGAAATTCGCAGCTTGAATCTTTAAAATATCCAACTTTTTAACGTTGAAGAGATTACGAACAGAGTTTAAAATTGCATAAAAAAATAGCATTAATTGTTATCTGCAAACACTTTAACAGTAACAGATTAAATGATGTACATTTTGAAAAGCTTGAAGGTGATGTGCAAATAAAGGAACTGAAAATTACCTTGAGTTGGCCAATAATATTTGTGGTGATTGTGGTTTTGGTAAAAACTTATTACCTCATGGTACTAGTAGAATTACTTGTTGCTGTGTTTAACCAGTTTACCATAAACTGGTAGGAGTTAACCTCAATTGGCTATGGTTTGATGCCCAGAATTTCAGTGCTGGTATGTTTTTTTGGAATCCTCATAATAGCATACTCAAGATTGATTTTTGTACATGCTTCTGCTAGAAAATTAATTGGTTTTTGTCAAAAAGAAACAGACTTTATATTGTTGATTTCTAAGTTGTTTATCCATTTTTCCACATTGTATTGGAACAGATCAATCTCAAGGTGAAGGTTAGGTGTTGGATGTCTCAATCCAGACCTTTAGATTTAACTCTTAAAGTGAATGGAGAATAGGCTCTACATTGAACTCCTAGCTTGTCCATTTTCCTTGTTAGGGATGGCGGTTGGATTTCATGGAGTAGTCCAAAATCAAGATTATTTGGTTGTCTACAGAGTAGCAATGTAAATGGTCTTCAAGATTTTCAAGGTAAAAAACAGAGCCACAGTCGTTGTTGTTGACAGTTGCAGAGTCTCATAGGCTTGTGGAACAATTTAATGACAATAGGATTTACCATTGGAAATTCATGAAGACAAAGTTCTTTGCCAGACAATGGCTTCTTGGAAGGCAAGTTAAAGAACCCAACTTGTATGAGATCTTAAAAGGCATAATATAAAGACTAACTAAATCGCCACCCTTCGCTGGAATCTGGTGACTGATAGAATTACATATTCTAAATGATACATTATTCAGATTGTAATTTCAAGCATTTGGGTCAATTCAGCAACCCCTAAAGCTCAGCTATCAATTGCTGAGGTTGCAAAAATTGCTTAATGTAATAATGGTTCGATATTCCACAGAATTGGATGACAGAATTATGAAATGTAAACAGTGAAGTTGACGCTTGTCTCACATGATAATGTTACGAGTGTAGTAAATGGAATTTAGATTTTTTTGGTAGGTTCTTTATAAGTTTGGTATGATTTTGATATATTGTTTAAAGGAATAGGCTATTTGTAGTAAATGGATTTTTCTTTGGCAAAGTCTCTTTATAGATTTGGTATGATTTAACATATTGTTCAAATTTTAGTAACTTGTTGGCAACAAAGCTTCATATACAGAACAAACTTGGAAAGTTCTAATTAAGCTTTGACATGTTTTTCATGTCAAACTTTGACATCATAGAATGTAAAGAAAAAACCAAAAATCCCAAAATCAAATTTAGTGTTTATATTGTTGGCCTCCATGTCTATAAAATAGATGGAAGGCTCCAAAAATAGGCGTATGCCGCTGCTAGTGGCCAACACACGGTATTCTTTAGTAAAAGGCGAAAGAATAGTTCGCTCTGTCTTGACCACACGGCTCCGTGATTTGTAAAAAAATCTTCCAGCTTATTCATACTTCCTTTTTTGTCAAGTATTCATCGCTCCCATCAATGTGGGACAGTTCTGCATTAACCTAATTGCCCTTCTCAATTTAAGTTTTCAGCTTTATCACCGCCTTCCTCATCTATAATAATATGTTCACTGCTGGATGCAGAAAATCATGAATTTTTTCTCGGAGAATAATTGTTTAAAGGAGCTTTCAAGGCTTTTCCAGTGCATTGGCACAATCCACTTGAAACAATTTTATTGATTTCTGACTAGTTATGTAGATAGCTGTTTTTATTTGAGATTTGGGGTGGACTATGGCTTATGTTTTTTCATCTACCGACGAGGATGAGACAAGTGTACTATCGAGATTGATTTTATGGCAGTCATTCAAAATTCGAAATAAACAATTATATATATAATATCTGATAGTGGATGAATAGATAACTAGTAGCGATGCATGGATAACTCATAGTTGATGAATGGATAATCAACCGTTCATGTCATATAACTAGAACAATGTGAGACATGAAAAATGCCTGCCATAACATGTAGCTAGGCATGGATAAGTCAAAGTTGAACCCAAAGTGCCTTCCATTCCATTGCTATCTCTCAACCATTCCATCCTTATCGACCTCATTTAACCACAAACTATGTGGGTGTGCTAGTATATTAGAGACAAATAAAATGTTGAAGTCATACATATAATCTTATCTACTAAAGTAATATGATAAATAGATGACATGTTCAAAGGCATCTTTCATATGGTTAACTAAAATGCAATAAAGATTTGGACCACGTAAAATAATTTAGAAGAATTTGAGAGATTAAATATGTATAATTATGTGTATATTAAAATAATCAAAAGGTTAATAAAGTTTTTTTTCCACGTCAAATAGTTTTATACATTAATTTATGGCTTAAATATAATAGTAAAAATAAGCATTGAAATTTATTTTTTAATTTTAATTTTTTTTAATAGAATATGTTATTTACAAATTATGTTTATATTTTATTGTTTTTGTCATCTTTAATAATCATTTAAACTTTTCTGTCTCTCTACAAGGAAATTTATTTTCCATTTTTAAATCTATGGTGTAAAATATATTAAATCCCAAATTACTTTTTCACCCTAAGAAATGATTTTGAGCCTCTCTCACCTCAATTTGAAGTTTTGTCATCCAATTTGAAGTTTTGTCATTAAAGATATTGAATTTAAAGCAAATCAAAACATTTCTTTCTCTATGCGGGGATCTTTTCATCTTATTGCCTTTTGTCATCTTCAAGGGATTTGCCATTTATTTTATTTTATTTTATTGCCTTTTGTCATCTTTAATGATTATTTAAATTATTTTATTGCCTTTTGTCATCCTTAATGATCATTTGAATTGTTTGTTTTGTCTTGGTAGAGGGATTTTATTCTTTTTTTGTTACTCTTCTATGAGCTAGTTTAACATTACTTGTTATCAATGATGTACATTTTGAAAAGCTTGAAAGTCATGTGCAAATAAAGTAATGAAAATTACCTTGGCTAATTAATATTTGTAGTGATTGTGATTTGGGCACAAACTTATTATGCCATGGTAATAGTAGAATGATTTGTTGTTGTTGTTTTAACCTTAAATTGGTGGGAGTTAAACTCAATTGACGAGATATCCATAATTTAAAATTGCATATTCTAAATTACACATTGTTCATACTCCAATTTCAAGAATTTAGGTCAATTCAAAAACTCTAAATCCCTCTAATATCGATTATTGAGATTGTAAAAATTGCTTGATATAATTAGGGCTTGAATTTCCAATAAATTTGGATAACGTAATAATCACCAAAATCTCTGAAATTTGAGGTTGCTTTGTTAACATGATTATATTACTTGTTTCACATGATAATGTTTGAAGCACTCCCATTTGAATCAATTTCTCTTGCTCCTAGATCAAAGACTCTGCAAAGCATCTAGAGAAGGAATCTTCAAATTTGGAATGGAAAGTAGAGACAAAGGCTAAGAATTCTAAGCCAACCTTGCCCAGGATTGACAGCACAAGTTGCTCATCTTTCCCTTATATCTCGTGTTGTTTGCATTGAAGTACTAGAGCTTTGCATTTTGAAAAGAACTGTTGAATAGTCTCGAAATTGCTGGGTTGTAGTGCAATGAGTTCATTCTTCAGAATATGGCCTCTAAGCTCATCTTTTTTTCCAAACAAAGATTCAAGCTTGTACCGTGCTTCCTTTGGAGTTCTGAGTCCCTCGAGGTGAAATAGAAGATCCCTGGATATGTGAATGCACATGAAGCCGAAGGATTCATCTAGCCGGTTCAGAAACTTGGATTTCTCAACATATTGAACTTGGATTTCTCAGCATATTGTTGGGGCTCATCTTCTCTTCCCATTGTCATCCTAAACAGTCCCTTGTAACGCAAGGCCATCTGCATATCTTCCCTCCAATCAATGTAATTGAAGGGTGTAAGGATTCTGGGTGTATGAGAAGAAGAATTCTCCATTTCACTGTATCCTGATCAATTAAATCTTTCAAAAAACTATGTAGGTACTTGCAAAAAATCACTGCAAAACAAACCAATTCGCAATCATATTTCAGTTCAAACCCTTCCACCTTGACATGTGCACTTTTTCAGAGTCTGTCACACCTGGATAGAATTCTCTTGATAGAATCCAGAGGGAGCAATGCTATGATTCCAAGAATTATGTGGAAACTCAGCTGCTTCTGGTGCACAATGGAGGTTTTTGAGGTTTGTTGCTAGCCTGAACAAGGATATGATACCATGTTAAATTTAACAACCATAGATATACATGTCGAAATTAGAGCTATTTGAAAGGAATTATGCCGTGGAATAATTAAGATCAATATACAGTGGGTAAAGAATTCATGATAGAAATTTCAGATAAATCGGACAAGAATTGTTGAGATAATCACAACATTAATCTTCATTCATTAATTAATAATACAATGATTATACAATAAATAGAATTCAAATAGTGTGGATAGGATTCGAATCTACCAGCCCAAGCTGACTGTTTAACTATCTCAGTGTGGAAAATTCACATCTGGAGCTCACTAGTTTTACTCCTGATGTCTAAATCAGTCCACAATCAATTAACTAATGAGGTAGGTGGAAAAAAGGCACCACACTCTATGGATGCATGCAAAACTAGTGCTAGGATAACTGATAGTGATCTAAATAAAAGTAACTGGAGGATAACTCAACATAATTGCTTACCTACCACAACCAACTAAAGGAGTCAGCTGGTTGCACTTAGAGTGGGCTCCTATAATGTAGGGATTGGTCCCAGAGGCACATAAACTCATGCATGAAGATGCAATAAGTGGAATATAACCTCTAGGTGTGTCCCCCATACTCTAGTACATTGATAATAACTTCCTAAGTTAGGAAAAATGACCAAATAGACTATATTGGACAAAGGAGGATTAATTAATCCTAATAGTAGGTTGCCTTATTGCTATGGTTTGGATAATTCCTTCAGTCACATAATTTCTCGTTCAAGTCATACTCAGGTGGCGTTGTGGGGTTCCTCTCTCAGACACACTAGGCATTTTTCTATTTGGAACTCTCTCAACCCACCATGGGCAATGGTGTGAACCAAGTCGACTCCAAAGAAGATGGTTGCAAGCCCCTGATGCACTCATATTCCTCGAGCCTTAAAGGACACGAGGAATGCCTAGGGTTACTTTAAGAAAAAAGTTAGACCAAGCACAAGGGGGCATGTCTCCAACATGGAAGAACTCCTTCACAATAGGGGCAAAAAGATGAATGCAGTGAAATTAGTGGAATATTTCGGGGCTATGGTTGAGAACTTGGGCTATACCAGGACCCTGGAAATCCATTATACTCGTACCTTGGGCATGCTATGGAATATTAAGGCCATGCTTAGTTTGGCACTTAAATATTTTGCGGATGACAATTTTCAGGAAAAACCCATAGGCATTCCCTTGGCTGCTTAGATTGGTTGTTTGGAGGAGGGATTGAAGAGGTTGGCTCACAGCCAACTTGTTGAGGATTTGAGAATCAATACCAAGCTTAATGCTTTGGAAAAGAGCTGAATAGTAAGAAATTTAGTAGAGCGCCATCCACGGGCACCTCAGCCTTGCAACTAACTCTTAGTTGCTCCCCTCATGCATGTCATCGTGGTGATCCTCAGTCATCCAAGTTTGAATCTACATGTGCAACTCCTCCAATATATTCTCTTATTCTCATATTCAATGATGATTAGTTATGATATAGAATTCTTTGGTTTTGGTATAGATTTGGTCTTTGGTTTAGACAATCTCATTTTTGATATTTTGGACATAACCTTGAGCCCGTGGGGGATCATTTTGAAATAGATCCATAGTCTACTTGTCCCTAGATCTCTATAACACTTTCATAGCCAATGTCAGACTAGAATTTATAGTTCAAAAAATGTCATTCAGGATTTTGATGCATCTCTCTTGAAAATTTATAGCTCTGCAAATTTTTCTTAGTTTAATATATTTTTTTGAACCTTACAAGAAAAAGATGTTATGGTTATGCAATATAGGGCCTCGCAACTAGATGAAAAGTGATCATATCCTATTCATATCTAGTGTTTCTTACCTGATGGAAGCATAGACTTACCAAATGGGTAGCCCAAATTGTTACCTCTAGAGGTAAAGAAACATTTGCGAATGGATGAAATAAAAAGGGTTGGAAAAATATATCTCATTTTGGAAGAAAGTTGCCAAGAATGGAGAAGAACAATATTGGTATCCAAAGTTATTTTATTGGGATACTATTTATAAATCCTTAGAAACTCCATTTTATAGAATTGAGCACTCTTCATCTAGTTTTTGGCCAATTACAATGGAAGACAGAGGAAGCAACAAACCTATAAAAACAACTCATGAAGTTATGGAAGCATATTTGAGAGAAAATGCCCCCACAATTCATGACTATTACATTGGTCCCCTTTGTAGAAAATCTATAGATGCATTTTCTCTGGAAAAAAGATATTATGGAAGGACACATGCTTATAGTGCAATCGTCTGATGAAGATAACACAATATGGGTAGGCAAGGAAAAATAAAATGTTTTCCAAGATTCAAAGGGCACTATCGAGTCTTATAGAGTGGAGTTTAAATGGTGGAATCCAATAAGAACATTAAAGGATATCAAAGAATTATATGGAAATTGCTTAAATAAAACTCAGCAATGGGTTGTTGGTTAAGAGGAAAATATGATAATCGATGTTAATGGCATCATTTGGGAATGGTCACCGAAGGCAGGATGTACAGGAAGAAAAATAAAAATAAATGAGAAGGGCCTTGTGAAATGTTGAGAATGGAAGTGAGGATGACATGAATAGAATTTTAAGGGTTTAGGATTTCACTACGAATATTTTAATTGTGTTATTTTGAATATATAAATTTGTTAATATGTAGAATAGAGGAATGGTTGTTTAATAGCATAGAGGAATGGTTGTTTAATAGGTTAAAGCCTATAACAATAGGGTTGTTGGTCAATGCGCAGAGTAGATGAATGGTTGTTTAATGTGCAGAGTAGAGGAATGGTTGTTTAATTTGTTATCTTTGCAACAATTTCACCTTTGATTCACTCCTCGACCAAGTTCAAACTCAAATGAAGAATATGTTGCAATTTGGATCTGACTCCCCTTCTATGCCAACGAACTAGGGGTCTAAAAACAACCGGTAATGGGAGCCTCAGAAATGGTCATTGACTGGGAAACAAGCAAATCAAGGTGGAAATTTTGTTCCTCAAACATCTTCTAGAAGAACTTACTTGTCTACTTCAAGGCTTTGAGTAGACATCCTTCACCCGTATCTTTAGAGAAATCAATAATGGGCATACAAGCTCTTCAAGAAAGCAAAGATTGTAAAGGTAGGGTCTTTTCCATCTATTAAAACAAGAAGATATGGAAATTAATTTCTAATTCTATCTTCTTTTTTTTCAATATAGATAATTCTTATGCATCTATTTTGTTTATTTGCAAGGATAGTATTTCTTTATTTTCATTTGCAATACTGTAGCTCTACAGACTGTCAGTATTTTCGTATAAATAAAAATGTTTATGAAAGGAACCCGTGTAGTGTCACATGCAATTTTGTATGGTTGGTATTTTTGTTTTGAACGCTTTGTAAGTCTTAATTTAATGAGGAGTAGTGCACAAATATAACAATTTTAGATCAAAGAAAATGAAGTTATCTTTCCAACTTGATTGGGTTTGGTAAATTTGTGTATATATATTTCAGAATATTGAATAAGTTGTTGCATTAGCAATTAAGGTTTGATCTTTTTTTAAAATGTCTCAATGTTAGTCAATGTCAATACCAACAAGTCAAAACGTTTTATGGAAATTTAAATGTAGATCAATAATAGGTTTTTTTGTTTTCGTAAAAGTATGTATAATAATGTTTTTGACAATTGAAGATATCATTTTATATATTAAAAAATAGGTAGGGAAGAACAATCAAAGGAACATAATAAAAAGGTGCCACGACGAGTAGTCCAATTATGTCTTACATTCAGATCTGCCATCCTGAAAATATTTTTTAAGGATTATAATATTATACTTAAGGATTATAATATTATAATATTTTTTATACTTTTAAGGTATTTTTTAAGGACTATAAGGATTTTAAGGATTTTAAGGATTATAATATTATACTTAAGTATAGTTTTCTAGGCAATTGTTTTGGATTGAAAAAAACATGTTTATAGATAGGTAGGCGAATATTAAATATGAAACATAACATTAACACTAAAATGTGTAAATTTTGGCGAATATTATGATAAAAAAACATATTTTATGTAAATATAGGTGATATTAGATGCTAAAATGACCAAATAACGAATTTATTTTTTGAAAAAAACCCAAAAAATACCCAATTGGCAAAATTTCGGCCCTAAAAATTACCCTGGTCATTAGTCTCATTTATCATCACATAATGGACATAATTGTGGAAAATAACATGCACAAATAAAACATGAGACAAACAATGCTCATTTGGTAATGGATTTAGTTGTACCTCTTGGCTATGTCTTTGGGCTCACGCAATCATTGAACCTCTTGTATCTCTTCTCCCAAGTAGGGGTTTATTGTCCTTTACAAAATGAATAATGTGTGTTCTCATTTCAAGTGGCCCAATATGCATTCTCAAGCAAGCCTACAAGATTTCTATCTCTCCTTTACAAAAAGGGCTACAATGGATTCTCACTTCAAGTGGCAAATATGCATTGTCAAACAAGCCTACAAGCTTGTTATATCTCCTTTACAAAGGGCAATAATATTGCACATCAAGTATTATATTCTCCCATAAAAGGTCTTACATTCATAAGCAAGTATTACTTTCTCATTCTCCTCGATAGGGCTTTTTAAAATTTTCTCCATGGACTCTCATAGACTCCCATATCCGCCCACTAGTTCTCCCAAGGAGAGGCTTATATATATTTTCCAAATCTAAATCCAAAAGGACAAGATCCACAATTTTAGGAGCTACAAGAATTTTAAGGAAAAACAAGATCCATAATTTTAGGATCGCAAACCAACTCAAGTCATAAAATGGAAAAGAATATCAAACAAACTAAAATACTATCAACCATGCCCTTGAGATTATCAACCTCTCATTGAGAAATAGAAAATTAGTTATGCGTCGGTTCTCACATAAAACCAATTTTCTTTTTTACAAATAAATGAATAATACGTGACTCACTTCAAGTATTAATCATTTTACAATTTCACACTAAACATATTCTGCCAATACCCTAAATCCAACTCAATCTCTTGATTTTTCAGGTAACTTTAGTTGCCCGTAACGAAATCTCGCGGAATCTCTGTTTTTTATGGAACCCCACCAAGTTTGGCAGAGTTTCCAATTCTTGGCACCATAAATAACATTTAAATAAATTTAGATTCATATCCTCTTAAATTAATGAGCTATGGCATAGTGGTAATTCAAAGCATCACCATTGAGGTGATCATGGGTTTAATACTTATGAAGGTAAGATTTAATAAGATATTGTCCATTTTGGCACCCATCGGGATGCCATGTGGCAGACCCTCATTGGGCCATGCTGTGCCTCCTCATTGCTTGCTTTCCAACTGTACATCCACATCACCGGCACACCGTCAATCTCTTGTCAACATATGGGTGCCATGTGGCAGTCCCTCATTGAGCCACGTGGAACCTTCTCTTTGGTTTCTTTCCAACTATATATGGAGTCAACCTCTTGTCAACATATGGGTGCCATGTGGCAATCCCTCATTGGGCCACATGGAACCTTCTCTTTGGTTGCTTTCCAACTATAGTTTCCCTCATTGGTTCATTGGGCCATTTGGAACCTTTTCATTTGTTTCTTGCCAACTGTACAACCACATCATCAATAATCACCAGCCACTTGTCAGCATGCCATGTCATTTAGATGAATGTGTATTTGTACTGCCAACTAGATGTACAACCTACCATGTGCCGCCTTTGTTTTTGCCAATTTTCTTGTTTGCATAAAACTTCAGAACGTGATATCTTTTTCATCTAGAGTCCTCGTAGATCACTCTCTTTGGATGCATTTTGGGTAGTTGAAGTCTAATACGTAATATTTTTGGTTGTGTGAACTTACAATCAATTGGAGGTTTTCTTATGGGCTTGTTGAACTTTTATAAAGGGAAAATTATGCGCACGGAATTTACCCCATGCATTATTGTTTTACCATTTCTTCCAAAAATAGATTTTTCAGTTTCCCTTTCTTCCAAAAAAGATTTGCCCAAATTCCATGGGATAATTTTTTTTACTCTAAAAATCACCAAAAATTGTCCAAAATCTATATAAAGTCCTTAGAAATTAAAATATTTTTACAAAAAGATGTGAAACATTTTATGGTTCCAAATTAAGAATTAGTAAGACTCGCCAACAAAATTATGGATCCTTAAAATTTTCCTTGTTTTTTATTTGTATTTAGCTCTCTTGTATTTATTTAGATTTAGTTATTCCAATTTTATTAGCCCTTGGTATTGTAGCTTCATGAAAATGTCACAATAGATTTGCTAACTTATGGGTAGCAACTGTGTGTTTTCCCATAAGTATGTTTATGGAGTTTGATTGTTCATATCTTTTTTTTTTTTTTTGCTCTTTATCATTGAGAAAGATAATAGCAATGTGTGAAGCATGAATTTAGCTGATGAAATTTGATGTTTATGTTAGGTTTCTTCTTTAAATTAAAATTGCACATAATATATAAATATATTAGTCATATTTATATATAATATCAAAAATAAATTAAAACTCTATAAATTTGCATAAACTATAAAATGAGAGGCATGGAAAACATGTATCTGTCATGAAATTTTCACTTGGAAGGCACATAGAATTTTCAATTCTAGGGTTGAGTAGATATAACCTCTGAATGGGGAGCCACATGGGGTTTCCAAGATTTGCTCTCGCCATTTTCATGGTATGACATATGTTTGCATGCGAGTATGTAACCATTCCAACTCATGATGCATGACTTGGAATCTTGCTATGTGGGTTTTGTGACTGGATCTAGCATGTGGGTGAAGAGCCACATGTGGTTTCCAATATTTCTACCTACCATTTCCACGGTTTGACATATGCTCACATGAATTTTTAGATGGTTCCAAGGCATGAATGGGTCCAATTTAACGTGACCTTGCTTTATATTCCACTAACTAGGATCTTTGTTGTGTCACCTTGATTCTTGTGATGCATAGGTATTTATTCTAGCTCCTTCATCCTACACATTTTTTTCTTATGGAATGAGATCCTAAATTACATCCCCAAGCAAGATTTTATGGGTATCCTTTGGAAATTTTGCATCCATGTTGGCCATTTGGTTACATCCTTGTTATTCTCGTGTACAACATGATAAAACTGGATAGATTCCAATATCTCCCATAACTTTGTTGTGCATTCATAGATTCTGAAAAGGTTGACGTTGGAAGGAGATGAATGGTGAATGAAGGCTTTGACACTACCATGGAGAATTGGTACCCCTGCTTAACAAAGAACTGGCCATTGTGATGTCCCCATCCTTGAACATCTTGTGATTTCCTACTAATCGAAGATTTTCCTTTTAGATTTTGGAGACACAAATTCAATGATAAATGCAAGGGAAAAGGATAGAGAAGTTGGATCCATCTCTTCCACGATTATTTTTCTATTATTTCCCAAGAACACATATCTTCCAACATGTTTATCACTTGGTTAGTCATCCATTTTTGAAGTTCTAGAATGGAACCAAGGCCCAGGATCATAGAGGATCTTCATCTTCCCATAAGTAAATTTTCCTTCCAAGGATTATATGAAGGCATAATATTACTATGGAGGACATTGTTAAATATATACACATTGAGGACATGCAACAAAATAATTTGAAAAAAGTCACGATGACAATAATTACACTGATATTGTGGTGTATAATCTATAAAAAAAATAGAGAATAAATTAGTCGTTTAATTGTACATTGTTCAAGTCAAAATAAGATTTGAGAGAGATCAATAAAATTGACATATTTGGAATTGTTATTAAGATCTAAATATTTAAATTGACATTTATTACAATTAACAAAAATACTTATGAAATTATAAGTCTCGCGTTTGGGATTGAAAACTGCATTTTTGAAATCACACATTTTGAATCAAAAACTACAATTTCCAAATAACAAACTACATTTTCTAATTAAAATTTGCATTTCTTTTAAACCAAAAAATGCACTTTCAGGGTTAAAACCCCACATTTTGGGGTTCAAAGTGATTCGAAAATCACACTTTTGAAACTCGATTTTGTAATTTTTGAATCCAATTTTTCACTTTAGAAAGTTTGTTTTTGGGCTTTAAAAAGTGTGATTTTGCACCTTTTTAATCTAAATTATGCTAAGTCCAAATTTAATGAAACTGGTGTTAAGTGAATCAATTCCCTTTACTTCTACATTCCTATCATCTAGTGATGCTCCAATGATCAACATTTCAATTCCAATTTCAATGGATAGCACATTGTATTCTACATTGAATCCTGGCCCACCAACATTTTGGGTAGAATCACATCTAGAAGAAAGAGATTTTGAGCGAGATAATCAAGTATTTTTCGGATCTAGTTATGGGGAAGATGGAAATATTGAAACATTGTTACCCAAACACTTCGATGAAGAGTTCAATGCTTTTGTTCCTAACTTTGTTGGAAAGGATTTATAACAACCATGTGAGGTGGCTCAATCTCCCAATAAAACTTTCCAACCTCTAGTAGATGTCAACATCACCCCATCTATTGAATGACTGCTAAAACTTGCACATCGATGAAAGAATATTCCTAAATGTATTCAAGTAATTGAAAGCGCCTTGTCTTCCATGAAAGGTAATATATATAAATGAACTAGTAATCGTCATTATTCGCAAATAATTAAACAATTTTTGGAACCTAAATATGATACTGGTAAACACCAATTGTTTTTATCTTTGCTAAAATATAGGAGTTTGACAACAATTAGAAGAAAATCAGTCATAAAAACATTGAAAAAAAAGAATTAAGTAATCACATAGTAAAATCTCTTGTTGATGCATTTAAATCCATTGGGAAAAATTCTAGTTCATGTGACTGAATCAAAGGTTATTAAAGGTGAATACTTGACACAAGATGTACAACAAAAAGAGAAGCACATGTGTTGTTGTATGCCACTTAACTAACTTATTAGTCAGGAAAAACATCATGTTACAAACACTTTCTAAAAAACATAAGTCACATGTGCATTACTTCCTACCCCATTCCAAGCAAGACAAATTAATGGATATTATTAGCAATAAATATGATCTAGATTCACTAATTGAGTGAGCGATGCAACAAATATGTTGTTATTTGCAAATGAGTGTTTCCTACATTTTCATTCATGTTTCCTAGATTCATTGAGTTACTCTTATTTTCTTTGAAAGTTATAATGTCTAGCCTTCTGTGTGCATAGGTTACAAACTGAATCTATGGAACAAAGAACAATGGTGTCTTCTACCAGCTAGCAATCAGATAAATGGCATACTTCGTGAGTTGTTTCCATTTAAAGTTCCTTAGTTTTTTCTAGATGTTGAATTTACAACTATTTGCACATTATTGTTTCTTAAATTACCATGATCTAGATAGGCTTGACACACCACTCCCAATTGGTTGCATGCACCAGTTCAAAATTGTCCAAATATCAAAGTTGAGCATCACTACTTTCCTTATTGGGTAAAAAATCCTAGTCTATTGAGATAAGACTACAATGAAATTTTGCCATACCTTGCATTTTCGACTAATTACATTGTTATAGTGTGCCAAATCTCATGGTCATTGTAATCATAAGAATGCAATATGCATTGTAACTCAATCAAGCACTTCACAACCATGACCAAAAGAAATTTACAAGAATAAATAAAATGGGGATTCCTTACAACTCATAAATTCCCATGATCTGGAGCTAAAAAGTGTTTGGATTTGTTACCACTCAAACTAACATCTATTTGTGAACCGAAGCTATGAAGGCCTAGTGCTCGAGACAGTAAGACCGAGATAGGATTAAACCCAATGTCACCATAGTTTAAACTATTAACTCTTCGGGTAACTCCAAAACCCACGAGGAGACCATAACCTAGTAACCAGGGAAAGATAGATGCAACTGCCAACAAGCCACAAATACGTTCTAGAAAACCTTGATGGCTATGATCAGTTGCTTATCAGAGTCAAACAATATCAAATCTAGACATAAGAATCATATGTAAATGGATTTTAACACTTTATTAAATAAAATCATGCCTTTTGAGGTAATTTCATGTTTATGAAGGCAATGTCCCATTTCCCAAGGTAGACACTCCAAAAAGTGCACCCTCAAGATGAATAAGACAATTGGACTAGGTTGAACTTGAAGGATCAACCAGAAATACCAATCACTTTCCAATTCACAATTTATGACGATTTTCATGTATCCCAATTCACTTCCTCGGAAGATTATTGTAACATCTCTGATAAAAGCACTGCAACTAAAGTTAAATAATTATTCCAGCTTTGATGAAGAGTGCCCAAAGGAAATATAATTAAAATATTTAGTTAAGCTATGTTGTAGTCATCACAATTAAAAGGGAAAAAGTCTTGAGACTTTATAAATAAAGGTTGAGAACGAAATGAGGCAAAATGATATTTTATGTACCATTATTGTTTGGTTAAGGTAAAATATTTGGAGGTGGTTACAATAACTAAAAATATTTCACTCAAGAGGGGAGAAGGTGGTGTGTGTGTGTAGGGTGATGGGGGGAGAAGAAAAAACCGTTTTGGGGGTAGATCATTCCCATGGATGAGGGAGTAATGTCTCCCATTGGAGGAACCAACAGAAAGGGTTGGTTCTTTTTTTTGTAGCCTCAGCATGGATAGTTAGAGAGAGATATGGTTCGGTTTGATATATGGAAGAGGATATGCATGGGTATATGGAGTCTTCAATGATGGAAGCTTTCAAGAAGTCATGTTCTCTCACAAACTGGGAAGAGATATACATGGTGTTAAAGTTCACGCAGAAAAATAAAAGAACATAAGAGGTGAGGGCACAATCTTAGTCCTTTGTTTTTCTTTACAAGTATTTTATTTTATACTTAGTCAAGATTGATGCGTGGGTTTTTTGTGAAGGGATTATGCCCAATCCCTTGGTTTTGAAAACTATTATATTATTTTCTTTCTCATAGCATGATGCTAGGGCTTTGTGGGGAGGCGTAGGCCCAATCCAATAAACTATTTTATGAAGAGTGTGCGCAAACCTTTCTTGAGTGATTTTTCATGCCTGTATTTAATTATTTGTATATTCCCTATGGACGGAAAAAAAGTGCATTCCTTCACTCTATTTATTTTACCAGATGAGGAAGGAGGACACATCCTTTCTCCCTTTTAGAGTTGTGTTTATCCTTTACAATTGATTTTGGTATTGGTTTGATATGGAAGGCGTCACTCCCTTTATCTTGACTGAGTGTGCTATCCCAAGAGGCACAAATTTGATCCTTGTCTGATATTATTATTCGAGTATGTGATATTGCAACCATTATGATTGGACAAACTATTAGAGTGCAGCCTACCATTGAAGAAATAAGGAAGGGTGCCTACCCATAATCGTTCTTGTGAAGATGACCCTCTTAAAAGGAGGCTGAGAACTCTTTTTGTTTTACACATTGAGAATGCACTTTAGTTTAAGAGGAGAATTTCATGGTTAGAGAATAAAGCTTACAAACTAAAATCCCAACTCATAATGCGAGATCAGAATTAGATATTAATAATAGTTGAGTTCTTTATGTTGTATGTGATTGTGAGATTACATAGAGGAAACTTGTGGGGACTTTGTTAATCTTCTACTTAGCAGATACTTTGCCCAACCCAATGGTTGCATCGTAGTTGAAATAATATAGGTTAAGGTTAAGTGGAAAGTTAAAGTTACTCTATAGTTACTCATTCAGTCACCCAAAATCCTATTTGAGATAAGTAACTAGCTTTTACTTCGTTATTATTGTTGATTATGTCAAAAGATATGAATGTTCATCACTTTTACTATTGTAGTTTGATTACATTTATTAATGTGTGATTTATTTCATGATGTGTTGGTTGTTAAATAAACCGTCCATAATGATGTCTACTTAAATGTATTGGATTGTAGAAAATGTATGATGGTCATGTCATCACCCTTAGTATTGATTGATAATTATAGTACTCTCTTAATTAGGCATGTGGCACATGTCAATGTTGATGCATGAGCATTTAAACATTGAGGAAATGCATGATAAAATTATGTCCAACACTATGCACGACAAGTAGAGATTTGTTAAGTGTTGACTTGTGGTAACATTTACATGAATAAACATTATTGAAAAAGAGGTTAGTGTCTTTTGTATTTGTGGTTGTGGAGGATAGAATACCTCAAACACATTTATTCTTTTGTCTACATAGAACATTAATGTTGTAATCCTCGCAATAAGGCTATCAAAGTCTTAGAAATGTTCTTTGTAAAAGATACTAGAGGAAAAAGAAAGTAAATCGTAGTAGAGGAGCTGCAGAATTGTAACCTTCTTTGTTAGTTAAAATTACTAAAAAGAATAACAATTTTGGTGGATGTAGACCCTGGTGAGGGGTGAACCACATATATTGGTGTCTAGTTCTTCCATTTAATTCTTAGATGTTTTATTTATGTTGTTGACTCAAGAAGAAGCACATGTTTGTATGAACGTGAAGGTATATTTGGTTAATTATTATAAGAATGGTCCGTGACCTTCAAAGTTGTTAAGATTCTTTTTAAGTGTGTGTAACCTTGTAATATTTATAAGTTTAGGACGGTGAATAGTATGTATATGTTCATATAAGTTTTCCTTTTATGATGTTTAAGATTAAGATTTTTAATATGATGTTAAGTTTTCATTTGTGGACCACACTTTAAGACCTCATATTATTAATCACACCCAATGGAACCAAGAGATGGTTGATGGTAAAAATGAGTTACATATTTATATTATGCATCTACCTTATGATTATTCTTTAGTACTAACTTGTGATTGGTTAAATGAAGGTTTTAAGTAAAATTTTTACCTCATTTCCCTAAAATCACCATGTGAAAATTGGGTATGTTACAATTATTCCCTCTAGTGTTTTATTTATATGAGACACCCCTCAACCTCTTACAAAATTGATCATATAAGTTAATGAAAAAATATAAAAAATTAGGTTAGTGCACCCACAAACCTATGGACTAAACCGTACAATGACATAAAATAACAGTAAAAAAGTGAACTTGGGCTCAACAAAGTGTAAGGTGAGTGAAAAGGAGGATGTCTACTCCAAATAACCCCAATATATGTTTGTCCCTCAACGCCCATGTAGGATTCTTATTTAAGGAATGGAATCATTGATTTGGAGGCTAGGAGGAAGGTTTTTTTTTATCAAAACAATAGGTCAAAGTAGGAAAAATGAGGTGTGCTAAATCAGGTATGGAAACCCTTACACACACAATCACCTCTACAAAGTAAAATATGAGTGTAGTCATGTGTCTTAATGGAACCGCCCCAAGAAGCACCAGCCACCAACCCAAGGTCCAAATGTCCCAACAAGACGAGGGACTTCTGCCCCATGAAGAGGCAGTCAACAATGCCACTAACCAACACTTCTTAGGATGAAAACCAAGAGGACCTACCATCTGATTAGGGGTATTTATCCCCAAAATAAACACTCTACATAATATAGAGACAAAAACTCTTCCTTTATAAAAAAGAAACCCCTCACTTTGTTATGTATGGAAATGATGCATTAGGCACTCTAAGGTGTAACAAGATACAAGTGTCGAAAATTAAGAGGACATGCGTTCAAACTCAATGACTATGGAAAGTTGGAACTCACTCCATACAGCCATTTAGGGACACAGGGTGAGTGGTAGTTGGATGCTTCTTCCATGGCCATTGACCCAAAGAATTAACATCATTTTCCACCCATTATAATATTAACACAATACTTTTTCAACAATAAACCCCCAAAGTTTGGAGAATTCTATGAGAGTAAGTATCATAAAGATGCTAAATGAAAATTTTCATAACATTGATTTTATATTTTCACTTGATTATTCAATAACATAATATATATAGCATCTAAGCATTTCAATTTATATTCTCATGGAAATGTTATTTTGCCTTATTTTACAAACCAATAATGTTAACCATTTAAACTTTGTATGTTATGTTTCCATAATACATTCCAAACCCTTATCTAGATCCCTTGTTAAATTCCTAATCATGAAATTTAGAAATTTTAAGACAGATGTTTTTTCAAACAATACATACTCGTATCTATATATAAACATATAAGCGTGTTATTTTTTCTTAGAGGGTAGCTTAAAAATGAGAGATTTGGAAAATAATCTAATTGGGAATTCATACACTATATTAAGGTTGTGGGTTTCGATAATACTCCACATTATAATAATGGTTCGTGGGTTCCATAATCACTCCATAATGTAAAGTGTTCAATTCTATCAATCTGTCGGTATGTCAATATTTGGGACCCCACATGTCCATTGGACCATTAAGGGATGAGATAAAAAGTGGATTCCCCACTTTCCTTGAATCGAGTTAGTGTAGTTGTGTTTCACCAACACCTCCAATTGTGAGTGACCCAAGACTACTTCGGAAATATTTAAATAAATCTCTCCTCTCCCCATTCATACATTTTCTCATTTGAGGGTCTAGGAGTTGAGAGAGTCAAGATTTGGTATATTCTCTTCTATTGCACTACCTTAGTAATCCACATAATCAAAAGTTGAGTCTTCCTAGCAAAAGATTCACCAAGACATTACAAGGTGTTGGTTATGGATCCTAGTATTCCTGATTCGGAGATGTTATTTCAGTTGTGTTTGGATCCTAGCACCTGAAGGGATGGTGTGGGGGGGAGTCCCCCCCCACTATAGTTGTCAGGGGGATCCAAGGGGGGATGTGACTGGTTTGAAAGCCCCCCCTGGCGGGGGTTTGAGGATAGCGCCCCCATAGTGAAAATTTAGGAAAAATGCCTTGTAAAATGTTGTAATTTCATAGTCATGACTTGGTCAATAATGGGTGATTTATGGGCCCGTGGTATTCCATTTATAAAAGGAAGGCATTATAATATGGTTATGTCTTGTATTGCAACATTGTAAACAACCTTTGCGATTGTGCGAGAGAGATTGTTTGAGTGTGAAGAGGAAGTGCAGTAGGGTTCTTACAGGTTATATCCCTTCATTTTGTTGGATGATATAATAATAAAGGATTGGCAATTTCTGTGTGGACATAGCCCATCTTGGGTGAACCATGTTATATCTGTGTCTCTCTTGTAATGTTTTTAAGATTTGTATCTTGTTTAATTATTTAATTGTATAATCGTTATTGCTCTGCGATCCTATTTTTCTAACACAAGGTTTTATATTTTGATGAAAGAATTCACCAAGTTTTTACAATATTTTATAATTTAGTGAAATATTCTCTAAGATTTTACAATATCTTATAATTTAGTGACATATTTGCCAATATTTTACAAGATTCTATAATAGAATGAAAGATTGGCAAAAACATTATATATACATATCATATTGTTGATAAAATAGCCTTCGAAATTCCTATATTGTTTCATCGTCCATGTTATCGTCTTCCTTAACAAGTCCTTGTTCTGGAGTTTCACTAGACATTCACCCATTTATTATGCATATAATTTTCATGGGTGTTCTTAAAATTATCCCTGATATGAATACCTTGTTTAGTTTGGCGTTGAAATATTTTGTGAATGACAATTTTTAGGATGAACCCATAGACACTCCCTTAACTGCTTGGATTTCTCGTTTAGAGGATGGGTTGAAGAGGTTGGATCACAACTAGCTAGGTGTGGACTACAGAATCAATACCAAGGTTAATGCTATGGAAAAAGAGTTGAGTAGTAAGAAATTTAGTAGAGCACCATCCATGGGAACCTCAACCTCACAACTGAATTTTAGATATTCCCCTAATGCATGTCATCATGGTGCTCCTTAGTTGGCCAAAGTTGAATCTCCATGGGAAACTCCTCCAATATATTCTCCTATTCTCCTATTTGATGATGATTAGCTATGATATAGAATTTTCTAGTTTTAGTATAGATTTTGTCTGTGATTTAGACAATCTCAATTTTTATATTTTAGACATAACCCCATCCGGTGGGGGATCATTTTGAAACAACTCCATAGACTGTGTGTCCCTAGATCTATAGAACATTTTCATAGCCCGTATTAGAGTAGAAGTTACAGCCCAAACAATGTCATTCGGGATTATGATGCATCTCTCTTGAAAACTCATAGCTCTGTAAAATTTTCTTAGTTTAATATATTTTTTTGAACCTTACAAGGAAAAGATGTTATGGATATGCAATATAAGGCCTCACTACAAGAAAAATATGTTATGGTTATGTTTCTTACTTGATGGAAGGGTAGACTTACCAAAGGGGAATCCAAAATTGTTACCTCCATAGGTAAAGAAACATTTGGAGATGGATGAAACACAAAGTGTTGGAAAACTATATCTCATTTTGGAAGAAAGTTGCAAAGAATGGAGAAGAATAATATTGGTATCCAAAAATATTTTATTGGGATACTATTTATAAATCTTAGAAACTCCATTTTAGAGAATTGACCACTCTTCATCTAATTTTTGGCCAATTACAATGCACGATAGAGGAAGCAACGAACCTGAAAAAACATCTCATGATGTTATGGAAGCATATTTGAGAGAAAATTTCCACACAATTGAGGAATGTTAAGTTTGTCCCCTTTGTAGCAAACCTACAGATGCATTTTCTTTGGAAAAAGGATATTATGGAAGGACATATGCTTATAGTGAAATCTCCTTATGAATATAGCACAATATGGTTAGGAAGAAAGAAGGAAATGTTTTCAAAGATTCAAAGGGTACTACTGTAACATCCCCATAAACAGTACATCAAAAAAATTCTAATTAATCAAAGAAACGAAAACAAGGTGTTTGTTTTGACTGTCAAGATATTTTATTGATCATGCAAATAACCATAAGTCAAGCCGAAATATATGAGAAACTAAATCAGATCTACTTACTTGAATCCAGGAGAAACACACTTGGAGAATCAACTCCTCCCAACCATAGGAGGCAGCAACTCAACGGTTTGCTCCGCTCCACCCCAAGCTAGATCACCAACCATGCACCAGAACAACAAGTAACTTCCTCGCGGCACTCAATCCTCAGAGTCCGTAACAAGCTACAACAAGAAAGCTTCCACGCGGCACTCTCTCTCTCAGAGCCCGTAACAAGCTAAGCGATGGACTTATGAAACATGAGAAACACTCAACACATGCATTCACAGCAAGGTTTCTCCATGCACAACACGGCGTCCCGTGCTAT
>LPNX010833442.1:160991-182794 GCA_001517045.1 Pseudotsuga menziesii
CTACTAAATATTACTACAGTGGAGGTTAAATGGTGGAATCCAATAGGAACATTAAAGGATATCAAAGAATTATATAGAAATTGATTAAATAAAACTTAGTAGTGGGTTGTTGGTTAAGAGGAAAATATGATAATCAATGTTAATGACATCATTTGGGCATGGTTACCAAGGGAAGGATAGACACGAGTAAAAATATAAATAAATGAGAAGGGCCTTGTGAAATGTTGAGAGTGGAAGTGAAGTTGACATGAATAGAAGTTGAAGGGTTTAGGATTTAACTAGGAATATTTTAATTATGTTATTTTGAATATATAAATATGTTAATGTGTAGAGTAGAGGAATGGTTGTTTAATAGATATTTTCAACAATTTCACCTTTGATTCACTCCTCGACCAGGATCAAACTCAAATGAATAATATGTGTCACTTTGGATCCAACCCTTCTATGCCGACCAACTAGGTGTAAAAAAAAGCAGGCAATGAGAGCCTCGGAAATGGTCATTGACTGGGAAACAAGCAAATCAAGGTGGAAATTTTGTTCCTGAAATATCTTCCAAAAGACCCTACTTCTCTACTTCAAGGATTTGACCAGAAATCCTTCGCCCATATCTCTAGAGAACTCAATCAATGGGAATATGAGCTCTTCAAGAAAGCAATGCTTGTTCAGGGAGGGTCTTTTTCCATCTATTAAAAATGAAAGATATGGAAATTAATTTCTAATTCTATCTTTTTGTTTCAATATAAAGAATTATAATGCATCTATTTTGTTTATTTACAAGGATAAAATTTCTTTATTTTCATTTGCAAGACTGCAACTCTATAGGTTGTCAGTATTTTCGTATAAATAACAATGTGTATGAAAGTAACTCGTGTAGTGTCACAAGCAATTTTGTATGGTTGGGATTGTCATTTTGAATGCTTTGTAAGTCTTAATTTAATGTGGAAGAATGCAAAAATATAAGAAGTTTAGATCAAAGAAAATGAAGTTATCTTTCCAACATGATTGGGTTTGGGAAATTTGTGTAAATATATTCCACAATATTGAATAATTTGTTGTATTAGAAATTAAGGTTTGAATTTTTTTTAAAACAATGTCTCATAGATAGTCAATATCAATACCAAAGAGTCAAAAAGTTTTATGGAAATTCTTTAAATGTAAATTGACATAAGTTTTTTTTGTATAACTAGGCATAATATTTTTTTTGACAATATCATATATGGGCTTATATATTAAAAAAAAGGAAGGGAAGAACCCTCAAAGGAATATAATAAAAAATTCCCATGGCCAGTAGTCCAATTATGTCTTATGTTCACATTTCCCATCCTGAAAATATTCTAATATGTGGTGGAACTTAGTTGTTATGGATCTACTTCTATAAATTCTTACATATTGCTGCAAAAAAAGGTTACAAAAAATAGATAACAAAACATTTAGGGGATTACCCCATGAACGTATGAAGTGGACCACGGTTCTGCAGAGCATAGGGGTTGTCTAAATGAAGCAACTGAGTCTCGTATTTAGATGTAAAGAATTACCACCAATGTCTCCAACTGTCCAATTCTTGTATCTAGTTCCTCATTCTTAGAATATTGAATCTCGAATTGATATTTTATCACTAGCATCTTGTAAGATTATTCTCCTTGAACCATTAGCTGGGCATGGCCCCCATCTTCTCTTCATTGTTTGATTCTCCTCTTGAAGTACTAGAGGTGATGCTTCATATTGTGCATTGATCTCTTTAGTCATTAATGACTTCCCTAATTTCTCATCAGTTTGTGGTGATGAAAACAATATCCCTCATGCCACCAACCATTGTAAGCCATCTCTCCCTCTCTAATTCGATTGACCAAAACCCAAGAGCCCAAAATATAGGCCCTTAACAATTGATATTTCTCTCACAAGATGATAGAAACATTCCACCTACAAAGACCATACATTGGGACTTCAGGATTACATCCTTTAAGACCCCGATTGCTAATTCCTAGCATGATTGAAACCTTCTTGTTGCATGTGTGATGCATTAACATCATTCTTTATGAAGGACATTATGAATCCCCCTACATGACAGGAGTCTGCAACCATTGTGCCATATGATGTAATACTTGACAACCTGGTATGTCAGTTTTCTAAGCAGATCATGGTGTGAAATTTGATGGCCTATCGAATGCATTTGTCATTCTAATATGGATTTGATAGGTATATGTGAAACAATAGCATCAATAGTGGCAAGTAATAAAAAATTTTGAAACACCAATTTGGTATTTAATCATTTCCATTTCCCGTAAAAAATTCTTATACCTCTCATATTATAACCTATACATTGTAGAAATTATCCATGGCTATTGTGGTGGTCCTTCTCGCTGCATTGCATTGCGGTGTTCATTGTTGTTAGATCAAATCATTTAATTTATAACCCTTTACCTATTAATTAATACTAGTAAACTTACAAATAGTATCAATTGTTGGTTTTTTTCTCTCTCTAATTTGATTTGGTTGACCTTGAAACCAACTTGAAACTGATTCTAAGCTCACTTAACAAAGGATCATTTATATAATTTTTTTTATTGAACTTGATTGCAATGGAAATGATTGAATCAAATGGGCATGCTTAACTTTATGAGTGTGTCATTAGTCTCATTTATCATCACATAATGGACATAATTCTAGAAAAGTACATGCATAAAGAAAACATGAGAAAAGCAATACTCATTTGGTAATGTATTTCACTAGACCTATTGGCTATGTCTTTGGGATCGCACAATCATCGAACCACTTGTATTTATTCTCCCAAATATGGGTTTATTTTCCTTTACAAAGGGCTACAATGCATTCTCACTTCAAGTAGCCAAATATGCACTCTCAAGCAAACCTACAAGCTTGTTATATCTCCTTTACAAAAGGGGATACAATGCATTCTCACTTCAAATGGCCAAATATGCACTCCCAAGAAAGCCTACAAGATTTCTATCTCTACTTTACAAAAAGGGATACAATGCATTCTCACTTCAAGTGGTAAATATGCATTCTCAAACAAGCGTACAAGCTTGCCATCTCTCCTTTACAAAGGGAAATAATATTGCACATCAAGTGGCATGTTCTCCCATAAAGGGGCTTACATTCATAAATAAGTCTTACTTTCTCATTCTCGCCTATACATATTTTTAACATTTTCTCCATGGACTCTCATAGGTTCCCATAATCTCCCCCCCTCTCGTTCTCCCAAGGAGAGGTTTATATAGATTTTCCAAATCTAAATCCAAAAGGACAAGATCCACAATTATAGGAGCTACAAGATTTTTAAGGAAAAACAAGATCCATAATTTTAGGATCCCAAACCAACTCAAGGCATAAAATGGGAATGAATCTCAAACAAACTAAGAGACTCTCAACCATGCCCATGAGATGATCAACCTCTCATTGAGAAATAGAAACTTAGTTATGAGGTGGGTTCTCACATAAAACCAATTTCCTTTTTTTATAAATAAATGAATAATACGTGAGTAATTTTCCACTCAATTCAAGTATTAATCATTTTACAATTTCACAATAAACAAATTCTACCAATACCCCAAATCGAACTTAGTCCCAGAATATTTTCTAAATCTTGATTTTTCAGATAACTTTATTTGGACGTAACTAAATATTGAAGAATTTATGTTTTTGGTGGACCCCCCACCAAGTTTGGCAGCGCTTCCAATTCATTGCACCATAAATAAGATTTAAATAAATTTTGATTCATATTCTCTTGAATTAATGAGCTATGGCATAGTGGTAATTGTTAACACTAAAAAGTGTTCACCTATCTCTACATGGTCTAAACCATATACATACATAATATTCCCACTATAGTTCCCTTACTCTTGACCTTCACAATTGTATTTCCACAAAAATGGTCTAAACCACCATTATCCCTTCCCACAAATGAAGGGATAGTGAGCGTCTCGCAAATATTCATTGCGAGATTTCCTCCATTGCTACGTAACTTCCCATTGAGAGAGGTGGAATGTTCATTAATTACAACACAAAAATCAAACCGTAAGGGGAGAGTTCAACTTGCAATGTAGTATCCATGAGAAGGGAAGAAGTTCAAGCTTTCCAACTAGAGATGGCATCAAATTTTTATTTTTTTTCCAATCTCTATCATCATAACTAAANATATATTTTGGAGTTTAAAACTCAGTCATGTTGGGATAAGAGCATAATACATGTTAGATATTTTTCATGCATGGCCTATACCCATATCTAGGTTTACACAGGCTGGAATAATCTAGGTTTACACAGGCTTGAAATATTCCATCTCGTTAAATATGATCCCTTTCCATTACGATTGCACATATAGATTTTCTTGTACAATTTGTGAGCAATAAGGGATATAATGTCAAGACGCAACCTTTGTCAATTGGTTTTTTTAGGTATTCATTAGCATCATTTGCCATAATTTTGTCTATTTACATTATATTTCATCTTTGTTGCGGAGTCCTTTTCATATATTTCTCCTTTCATTTCTTATTTTGTTGATAAATCCATTGAAATCATTCTCATTATGTTGTCAGTACCTCAACCTATATTAAGAGAGATAACCTAATGACAACATGCCCCCTATCTCTTACCTCTGTTATTTCTATATGTATCCCCGCCTTATTGGCATCAAACACTTCAAGTTTATTCTAAGATGGAAACAATATAACATAATAAATCTAGAAGATTAATTTTATAAGAGATTTGTAATACATGTTATAAACATTATAAGAGAGGTTTTTTGGGAAGAGAATTATTTCAAGTATGTGGAAAGAGTCACATCCATACTACCTTGGATTTAGGCTCTAGTTACATGGACAAATTTTAGGGTTAAAATTTAGCGTATGGGTTAAGTTTTTTCTTTTTTCACCAAAAAAATTCAACAATTTCCAATTTTTTTTCTTAATTGATTTGTCCAAATTCCATCAAGTAAAAACATTTACTCTAAAATGACCAAATTTGGCTAGAAACTACCTTTATAAATTTTGAATAGAAGTCAAATTCTAGTAGAGCAAATGGTCAAGAGGAGTTTCGTTTGCTTGGTGGCCCAGGATCAAAACTCGCTGCTCTTGGAAGGCGACATTTAATCCAACCATGCTAAGGGTTTATGCGGCCAGGCTGGGTGCGATCCTTGGGTGATTTTGACAGCTTAGACGCCCCTGGATCATGGTTTCTCAGACCAAAAGTTTGCCCAACAAGTCACAGGGCACTTAATCAACAAAAAAAAATTGAATAGAAAAATATCCCCTAATATTTTATGGTTGGAAATTTATAAATTAGTAAGATTAACCAAAGATTATACACTTCAAAAAAATTATGAATCCTTAAAATTTTATGTGCAAAACTAAAATATACATCTTAAAAGGATAGTTTCAAATTATATGGTTTGATGATTTACAAACAATTGAGTATTATTATTAAAAACTAATGTTTTTCCTTTCACTATTATGCTAAAATATGCTCTCAACTGTAAGTACCGGTAAATCATTGGAATTTTAAAATTGATAGCATGGAATCTATTATTGCTAATATAATTATTATGCTAGTATAATTATTATAGTCATTTGCTTTATGTTGTTGTAATTAACATTTCTAGATTTTTCATATATAAAGAGAGAAAGAGAAAGACAATCCATACCAATATCGAATTCCAAGGTTTAAAACATAATAGTGTTTTGGTATGTTTTGTTGCCCCAAAGCCGCACCACCAATTTGAAAAATGTTTATTTGGATGCCATTCAATATAAGAGTTACATTATACTTAACATATGGAAAATGGAGTATCCCTATGTATATTGCATCGTCAATTTTCCACATTCCATGGTAAATAGGACATAACAAATAATCACCTTTTTATTTGAAAAAGGCACAAACACTATTCTATTGATTGTGTATTTGATACAAAGTTAACGTTCAGGTTCATTAGTCAGGTCGTACTTGTAATCGTTTTTAAAGTAGTTTTTGGGTAGTTTGGGTTTACAATAGATTGTTCTCTTCTATATAATTTTTAATGTTTACAAATTTTTAATTTTTCTTCATTATAAAAGATTTTAAGAGTCTTAATTTTAGTTTTTTTATAACCAAGTTATATGTGAAATTATTTAAGATTATTGTTTAAGATATTTTTAGTAATTTTTAATAAAATTGTAAAAACACTTATATATGATGAATAAAAAAATATAAGAAAAAAAAAGAAAAATGTCATAATGAATCTTAATCTTCATTACCTTTTAATGGTGGGACACGATCCATTTTAATAACTTTTAATAGCATAGTCGTGTAGATATATTCTAACTAGGTAATAATTCTCACGAGTCAACGAATGCCACTTTTTTTTGCAGTTGACTTTCTAACATGGCAGGTTATAACTTCTAATGAGAGCAAAGATTTTTTTTTGTTTTTAATAAATCTCATTACTTAGTGTGCGTTGACATCCACAGGTTTGCTACTATGGCTAGGTCTTTTGCTGTGGAAATGCCTGTGGCTTCGCTGCTTTGTATCTTTTTTACCCTTAACTTCAAGCTTTCCTTTCTATTCTCACTTCATTCATGGCTTGTTTTAGAACTGTGTAACATATTATTGAGTATAGTACTAGTGACATCTCACTTAATACCAATTTGAAGTAGCATAAGTTCACAGTACACAGAAATAACGATAACTGATGAAATTTCTAGTAGCATTATAGATGAATTATAGATTGAGTAAATTTTAATTCCTTATGTGAAGAGCATTACACCCACTTATTTCATCAATGTCTTATTAATTGAAATGTGTTTGACCTAAATTAGCTTGTTGAAATATGTTTGATCTAATTAACATATATTTAATCTATTTTAATATATATAATCTATTTTTTTTATAATGATTAATGTATATATTGATATTCAACTTGCTTACTTTACTCTATATTTAGAATTAATAATGATATTATAATATGATAGTTTTTCTATTCCACTATTTGTATTTATATCTATTGGAATAGAATTGAGATATTTGAACTTAATAGATTTTCACATATGAGAATCCATTTTTAAATGTCAAAGATACCTTCCCACTTCTAAGCCAATATTATCATAATTACTTAAAACTACAGACAAGCAAAACTCGTTGCTTTGGATGCATAATACTATGAACGGTGATGTCTCAGTCATCTTGGCTTATGATCTTATTGTTTCATCAAACCTATTGAAAACAACTGGTTGGCATCATATGAAGTTATGGTCCTAGCACATTTCGATCAAACTCAAGTGTTTTTTATGGCTTTGCTCGGAGAATCACACCAGTACTTGGGACAATTTGTTGAAGAAGGGTTGGTCTGGTCCAAGCAAGCATGCAAGTTTTTATTGCTTATATGATGTTGATAAAATAAGGGAGCAATGAGGAGGTGGATCATAAATATAGGGTGGGGTTTCATAGTGGAGAATGGGGATCCGATGAACCCATATTAGGTGCCAGGGGAAGGACATTTGAGGTGGGGGGAGGGGGGGATCCTTCATTCTTTTACATAAAAAGGTCAACATCATTTTTTCTCCAAGAAGCCAAAATTGCAACAGCTCATGTTTCTAGTTTTTTTCCAATAATAATTTGCAATTATTAATAACATAAGAATGTAAAAGGAACTACCTATGCATGCCAAATGATCATACACAAGTACCCTTGGAAGCTAAACACATTGTTGGGATTATTATTAACTTGCATGCTCCTGTATAAATTTGTCAAGAAATTGTGCTTGATGGTATCGTTGAATATTCTTTCAAGTTTACCAACAATCAAGGACATAATTTAAATGCAACACAAGAAAAAAGATGGAAAACTACAAAAACACCTATAGGCATCAAGAGGAAACTAGTCGTATTGGATACTGAAGTGTTGCAATCAAATGTAATGGAAAGAACACCAAATGTTGAAATCATCGAAGAGAATGTGGAGAAAGCTATGCATAAACAATCAAGAGTTGAAGTTGAGTGTAATTCAATAGAACAAAACATAGGTGTTGATTCTATTGTATTGGCATCTTGGCAACAAAAAGTGAATAGCTTAATGGAAGAGTATGTTCAGGAGAAGCTTACTCTTAAAGTATATTCAGAAAAGAGAACACCTAAAATAAAGATTCACAGTGGAAGTTGTGCTATAGATTATGGAACATGTAGAATATATTTGGCAACACAGACACTTTGCAACTTCAAAAAAAATCACATTAAAACATGTGCCCATTCACGTAACATTTCAAAGGTGGAGCTATGCACACGATCATATGGTGTTATTTGAAAGTAAGAGGATTTTTTCTATGTTCATTTTGGTTCAAACATCAATGATGTTAATTTTAATAGGATGGTAGGGAAGTCCATCCACAAAAGGATTTCAATTTTGCATTTTTATTGATTTTAATTTATTAAGCTTATAGAAAACATGATATCTCTATGGGAATAGTTGTATTTACATGATATTAAATTGGTTGATTGGCATGTTGTTGGAGCAACCGAATCCGATTGTCCGTTAGTCGAATCTGACTATCATTGTAATAATGAATGTGAATAGTAAATAATATATTGGATGATGGGTAAATTGTACAATGGAGGCTCTCCTTTATAGTCTTTGAGCGTGAAGGGTCACACCCTTTCATAATTAACTAATCTATTTAATAATTTATTTTATATTCGTTACATTGCCACTCCCTTTAAGGAAGCTTTGTCCTCAAAGCTTAGATTATTATTGTCATCTTTTCATTTTTGTTTTGTGTTGAAACAACGTCATTACTTCCTTTATGTCTTTTTTTTTAGAACTTGTATTAGGTATGTGCTTGTTCTTTACACCATAGTTTGTCAATTTCCTTTTATTTGTTACTTGAATTTGTACTCCATTCTGTTTATTATGGTTGTCTCGTTTTCCATGGACATGAATATGAGGAACATTTTTGTGACTGACCATATCAAACTTTGTTTTAGAAATCGCTTGTCCCACTATACTTAGGATATCATCACGTAATTTTTTCCTTTTATTACCTTTATGATTTATCTCGAGAAGTGGCGTCTCTTGAGGCTTCTCACACTCAAAGTCACCAGGTAGTGTTACATTTAGGTTTCTCGATGGTGGTAAAACAGTTAAGGTAGAAGATGAATCTATGATATTTGATTTGTCTCACTTGGATTCCTCGACATACTATAGGATACATATATTTTCATATTATGGATCGCCTTTATTATCAATGATACTGGCTTAAATCCCATTATGATCTTGGTCAAGCTCATCTTTATCAACTATATTATTGGTATTTTGGTCATTCCTAAGATAGTTTGTCTCCTTGCCTTGTTTATTGTCTTGATCGACTTGGTTTCTCTCATTTTTGTTGACATACTGGTCCAACATATTTGAGTTGCTGATATGGTTTGTACCAAACCTTAGTTTTTGTAACATTCCTATCATTGTATTCTAGTTCTGTGTCATGGTTCTCATGTTCTTTGTTAAGGTGTTTATGTTTTGCATTATGGTACTCATTTTGGCATCCATGTTTTTTTGTTTTTCGCTCAAGATGTCAAGTTTGTCGTTGAGCCTTCTTTCTACCAAAACAAGATCTTTTTTGAGTAATGTATTGTTATTTTGCATCTTTTCCTTCAAGCTTTGTTGGTTAGCGGCAATGGACTTTATGTCCTTTTCCATTATATCGATCTTCTCTTTCAGTTCCTCCATGGTCTTGGACCTTGTATACGGAGGTGTGTATTTTGGCGCTATTTTGGCCTAATAATATATTAATTAATTAATTAATTTATTATTATTATTATTATTATTATTATTATTATTATTATATTTGGCTTATTTTTTTAAATATATTATATTACAATATATTTGAAACAATATATTATATTGTATTATTTTATAATATATTATAATATATTGTTTGTTATTTTTATTTTATTTGGTTGCAGTTCGTGGAATTGAAGGCGGAGGAGGACGATGAGTGGTGGGCGGTGAAGGGAGGTGGAGAAAACAGCAGAGCAAGCATGGGGAGATGGCAGTGCGCAGTTGTATGGTAGAGAAGGAGCGCGGGAAATGGCAGTGGGAGATGGTGGCGTGCAATTGGAAACACACAGAAAGGGCAGCGTGTAGGTGGACATGGACAGGACTTGACGGGGAGGTTCCCAAGAGCACGCGGGAAGAGTCTGGCCGTGGATGGAGAGGGAATATGAGCGGAGGTGGTGGAGGGTAATGTGACTGAGGAGGAGGGAGATATCGGTGGAGCAGTGTAGAGGATATCGGTGGGAGATGCGTGAAATAGTGTGAGTGTGATGGGAGCGAGTGGATGGTGAAGGAAAGGTGGTATTGGAGGGGATAAATGCGTAGACTTAGTGGAGGAAGGGAGAAGAGTTCGTGAGGGATACAAAGAGTGGAGTAGTGGCTGGTTTTCGACGAAAGGGAGGGGAGCAGAGGGCATGGATGAGGGCGAAAGCAGAGGTGGGAGGTGGGGATGTATTGGCAGGGTACGTGCAGAAAGTGAGGAACAAGTAGGGTTTTTGTTTTTATTTTTTTTCTTTTCCTTTTTTTTGCAATACTTCGGATGAAGTGATAGGCAGCGGAAGAATTTAAGGATTTAAGGATTGATGAGCTGAGTCCAAGATCAAGTAAGAATTAATGAGTCGATTCTGAGCTCACAGTGCAGGAGCGAATCCGCTCTGACACCAAATGGAGCAACCAAATCCGGTTGTCCGTTAGTCGAATCCAACTATCATTGTAATAATGAATGTGAATAGTAAATAATATATTGGATGATGGGTAAAATGTACAATGGAGGCTCGCCTTTATAGGATTTAAGAATGAAGGGTCACACCCTTTCATAATTAACTAATCTATTTAATAATTTATTTTATATTCGTTACAGTTGTGGTGTGAAATTTCTTCAATTCTCATATTTTCTCAGCATTGCATAGACTATTGGACTCTATATTTTACATTATTTGTTACAATGAACTCTTGACTAGGTTTCCTTTTATGCAATTTCCCTTCCCCATTACTATTCCCTTGGATATTCCACTATACAATGCTACACATTGATCAGTCGTCCCTACAATATTAGTGGGATCATTATTAGAATTATATTATTATTTTACTTAGCATCATGTTTTTTTATACTAAGATATGTTAGGGCTCCTATTTGTTAAAACTTGATAATATGATATAAAGGGGGTATTACAAATGGGTGGATAAAAATGGATACTTACAATATGTCCTAAAACTAGAGGTTTTCTTAATTGGGAAGGCATATTGGGAGGGGGGTTCAACAATACAATTTTAGGATGCATTTTCCAATATTTAGTGAAATTAAGGATATTCTTTAATATCTTGCGAATGATCATGCTATGTAACAAGTTCACCAAGTGAACCCCCCGTGCTCCCAAAAAGGGTTAAAAAACCCTAAAAAGAAGAAAAGGTAAACAAATGACAGATAAATACCATGGGCAATAAAATACCTTGGGTCAAAAAACCCTAGGCCCATACTATAAATACATTGTGAAGGGATCTCCCAAAACACTCATACATTTTCATTCACTCATGGTTACGCTAGGCCATTTTTCTCTCAGGTTTACCACATCCTTTCTTGCCATTATTTCCCTTTCCATGCCATTTACCTTTACCTTTACTCAAAGAACTCTTCTTTGACTTTACCTTTAGATATACATGATCAACAATGTTGAAATCTCTTGGAGTTCTTTTAAACCCATGTAACTCTCCTGTTGGTCCTAGGAAACGTTTAAGTTTTGTTTCACCTCTTTAACCATCTGTTCCATCTCTTTTAACATGTCTGGTCCTAGAACAATCCTGTAAACAGGGTTATCCCAAGACACAAGAGTGCATTATTTTTTACCATACAAAATTCCAAATGGACTCATTTTTAATGAAGCTTAATACCCATTATTATAGGAAAAATCTATTAAATACAAATACTCTTCCCATTTTCCTGGTTTATCCGTTACATACATTCACAACATATCTTCTAACACTTGATGGGTTCTTTCATTTTTCCCATTTGTTTGAGGTTGATAAGCAGTACTGATATTTAGTTTTGTATATACACCTTTAAATAAGGATTTCCAAAAGTTACTAGAAAACTTTACATCTCTATAAGAAATCACAACTTTGGAATACCATGTAACCAGAATATTTCTTTCATAACAATATCAGCTATATTAAAGGCTCTAAAAGTAGATTTTACATGTATGAAGTGTGCAGCTTTACTTAACTTATCAACAAATACCATTATTGAGTCATGTTGTTTATTTGTTTTAGGTAATCTCGGTATAAAGTCCATGCTTGCTATCTCCCATTTCCATTCTGGAATAAGAAAGGGTTGTAGTAACCCAACATGATGTTGATGCTCACTTTTTACTTGTTGACATTTAATGCACCTAGCTAGATAATTTGCAACATTATTCTTCATGTTAGGCCAATAATAGATTTTCCTTAACTTAGTTATCATCTTTTGGTATCCTAGATGTCGGGAATATGGTTTCTTATGTAGTTCATTTAGATTAATTGTTTAACTTCTTCAAAATTTGGTATATATGGTCGATTTTTATAAACTAACAAGTCTTCCGAACTGATAGAATAAACTGAATCATTTAAATTATCATTCGTTTCCAATTGTTCTTTAATCTTTAAGTACTCTTCATCATTTTTAGATATTTTCTTATTAAATCTTCAATATTTGTTTTATAACTGTTAAAAGCAGTTGAAAAATGTGGAATGACATTCCTACTCAGGGCATCTGTCACTTTGTTATCTTTTCCTTTAATGTGTTTAATTTCAAAATCCTACTCGCTCAAGAAGGCTAACCACCTTGCTTGGCGAGCATTTAAGATTTGTTGATCAAATACGTATTTTAAGCTTATGTTATCCGACATTAAGGTAAATTTTCCTCCTATTAAGTAATGTCTCCACATCTTTAGTGCATGTATTATTGCATCTAACTCTAAGTCATGTGTTGCATAGTTCCATTCATGTATTTTTATTTTTCTTGACTCGTAGCTTATTACATAATCCTCTTGTAGAAACACCCCACCTAATCCTTCTAGGCAGGCATTCATACATACCATGAAGTCCTTGTATGGACCTTTTATTCTTAGAATAGGTGTGGTGGTCATCAGACCTTTAATTTTTTCAAAGCTTTCTTCACATTTATCAGACCATATAAATTTAGTTCCTTTCTTTTGAAGTGAAGTTACGGGATAATAAATTTTGGAAAACCCCTCAATGAACCTATGATAGTAATCCGTGATTCCCATAAAGGATCGAATCCCGGTTACATCCTTAAGAACTGGCCAGTCATTGATAGCCTTGATTTTATCTGGGTCCACTGAAATACCTTCCTTGGTTATTACATGACCTAGGTACTCAATTTTATCTTGAAAGAATTCACATTTGCTAAACTTTGCATAAATTTTATGTTCTCTTAAGGTTTGCAAGACTAATTTTAAATGTTCTTTATGCTCTTCTTCATTTTTAGAGTATATTAATATGTCATCAATAAATATTATTACAAACTTATCTAAGTATTTGTGAAGAATATTGTTCATTAAATACTTGAACGTGGCCAGGGAATTGATCAAGACAAATGGTACGACCAAGAACTCCTAATGCTCGTACCTTGTTCTGAATGAAATTTTATGGACATCATTATCCTTAATTCTTACTTGATGGTACCCAGACCTCAAGTCAATTTTAGAGAATAACAATGCTCCCCTTACTTGCTCAAACAAGCCGTCAATGTGGGGGAGAGGGTATCTATTCTTAATTATCATCTTATTTAATTGTTTGTAAGAGATAAAAAGCCTCAGTGTGCCATCCTTATTTTTGACAAACAAGACGGGTGCTCTCCATATAGACACACTCGGTTTGATATATTCTTTATCTATTAATTCTTGTGATTGCAATTTTAATTCTATCAATTCAGGTGTGTTCATTCGATAAGGGGCCTTCGAGGCAGGTACTGCTCCTGGTACCAATTCAATGGTAAATTCAATATCCCTCTTTGGAGGTAGTCTCAGTGTCTCTTCAGGAAAGATGCCTTTAAAATCATTTAAAAGAGAAAGATCATCTAAACTAGGTTTTGTTTCCTTATCATTAGTTTCAGTTATGTGTATAGAAAAAAAACTACATCCCTTTCCATCACACTTTTTCAATTGCAGGGCAGATATTTTTCTAGTAAGAACCTTCTTTAGAATCCCTCTAACCATTTTACTCTCACCATTTTCATCAATACAATCAAAATTTTTCTCAAAGCAATTTAGCACAACTTTATGTTTCTCTAGCCACTCCATGCCAATTAGTACATCATAAGATCATAATCGAAAAATATTCAAATCTACTTTTGTAATAAAATATTACATATGAACTTCACAACTAGAAATAAAATTGGTTACTTTTATTCTTGTTCCTGTGGCTAATTGCACTAACCAAAACTTTTCAAAACCATATTTTATCAATTTACACAAATCTACTAACTTAGGAGATATATAACTTAGGATATATCCATAATCAATTAATATAGAAATAGGTTTGTCAATGATCTTACTATCTACCTCAATCATGTAGGGATGATAATCTGTTTGAGGATTGGCCAACGCAACGCTAATCTATGATATGTTCCGAGCAACCTCTCCAACTGTGACTGCTTCTCGGACCGAGTGAATATTTCGATTATCCTTTTTATGCGAAAAATCTCGATAGAAATGACTCCCCACACATTCCCAACAGTGCAAAGGTTCTCTTTTTATTTCTTCATTTTTCTTATTAAAAATATCATCGTTATACTCGGCAGTTCTCATTGGTTGTTTATAATATGTTCTTGTTGTTTGTTGTTTGTCTTTAAAGGTATTTCTCTGGAAACTGTTATGTTTATTAAAAAAGTTTTGAACTCTCTTCTCTTAAAATTACTTCCATCTCTTCTCTTGAAATTATAAGGATTTTCACTCTTACTCTTGGATTGATCATATGTTAATTTGGGCTTCCTCATTGCTTCATACAAAGTTTTTTGTTCATCATACTCTAGTTTGTCTTTATAAAAGTTAGGCAAGCAACCTAGAAATCTTTGTATTTTAGGTTTTTCTTCATTTAGATAAGGCACATATATTAATAGGGATAAGAATTTAGTACAAAATTCATGCGTAGACATGGATCCTAGTCTTAGCTCATAAAAATCCTTAGCTTTCCCTTCATAGTATATTATGAGAGGTAATCCTTTTTAAACTTGTTCCAGCTTACTTTTTTATTATTAATTTCTTTTTCTCTTTTTAAGTCTTTCCACCAAATCTCAGCCTTTTCGACTAGATTGAAGATGGTCATTTTTCCCTTCATAGAGTTGGAGTAATTGTACATAGTGAAGTACTTCTTCATCCTGAAGAGCCAAGACTCAACTTCTTCTCCATTTTTGACCTTCATCATCAAAAGGTAGGAGACTTTTTTTTTTAATTCTCTCGTTAGCTCATCTTAATATTTTATTTTCTTCCTACATATGTCCTCAGAGCTATCACTAGAATATTCCCATTCACTAGCTAGATGGATTCTGTTAGAAAAAGGACAGTCAGAGGATGAGTTTTCTTGTTTGAGTTTCTTTTTACTCTTTTCATTAGCTATCTCATTCAGTTTATATAGTAGGGCTTCATTTAAGTTTTCTTGGGTTTTCAGTACCCTTTCATGTTTAGTATTGAAATTCAAATTTTCTTCGTGTAAGTCTCTCATTGTTTATAGGATCTCATTATTAACAATGTTATTATTTGGTCGATCCTCGTTATTAAGTTCAACCCAAACAGGTGGGGTAGGGGATAGCCTTCCAGCCATAGCTTCCTACATTTTAGTTTAAAATAGTTTTCTTCTATACAAGTAAGAAGAACAAAAATTAAAACTTTGATAGTTTTCGAAAAATGTACATGGACACCATAAGGCCGTGTCGTAACCTCGATCTGGTACCACAATGTGACAACCCCAATTTACAAAATATATTTACTTTATAATTATGATTCGTATCTACTTCCTGAAACTAAATAAACTTAAAGACATATTACATCCAATCATGTTTTCAAATAAACTTTCATGCATAAAAATTATAACCAACGAACATGTATTTTGAATTTCAATATATATATATACTTTTTAAGCTATACTTTTTTAATGTAACTCTAATAAGTGTAATATAATGTCAGTACTACACTTTGGAAAAGTCCATAAATCACATGTTTCAAATGCATTTAAATAACATACAAGAACCTAACATAGGAATAAATCTCCCCAATGTTTTTCATTATAATCGAACCCACTTTAATCACTTTAACCAGATTATAACCAAAGTATTCCATCTTTCAAAAACATTTCCATCCACTTTAATTAGTTTAATTTTCATTTATATATATATATATATATATATATATATATATATATATATATATATANTTGATTTAATTTAACACATATTATTAACATTCTCAATATTGATCAAAATCTTGGATGATAAATGTACACAGGGATTGGGTATGATCTTTTTCATTGAACGCGTTCCTACAGTTTTATCGTAGACCACGCTGGCAAGGGAAAACGCATGCAGAGCATTTGGATTTGATTGTGAATATATTTCTTCAGATCGAAACAAACGCAAACCCAGGTTATCAGCGTAGACTTAGATTGGACAACTCAGATCAAAGTTTAATATTTTAAATCTTTTGCAGATCTGAAATAACAACACATACCAAATAAATTAAACGCATACCCCAACATTAAACAAATCAGATATAATTTTAAATCTACACAACCAATAAATGTTTTGGTAATCCGTCAATATCGTAGTTAAAACTCAAAGTGGATATGTATTAAATTCACGTAAACATGGGACAGTTCATCAAAATCACAGTAAAAAAGAAAACAGATGCCGAGACATTATACAAATCGGATATAATTTTAAATCCACAGATCAAATAAATGTTTTGGTAAATAAAAAAAACTTTTTGGGTAATCATCATATGTAGACTTGTAGATCCATAAAACATTTGGGGGAAACGTCAACGTGGATTGAGATTTGGACAAAGTTTTATACAATTCATCATAAAACGTTTTCGGTAATCATCAGATGCAGACTTGCATTGGATAGATCCATAACATGTTTGGGGGAAACATCAACACAGTTTTGAACACACACTTCCAGATTTACAGATCAATCGCATACTATGGCATATGCAGAGCATTAGATCCGGTTATGATTATCAATATATTAATGTGGATCTAGTAATGGAATCATAGACAACTGGTTTTGATTCGATTGTATAAATATTTTTACTGATCAAGCAAATGAAAACGATGGTGAGTATTAACTATGGTCAATCGTATACCACGTGGTAGACTGATTGTAATGATCAACAGATATTCAACAGAACAAACGATTCTGATTTGTGAAGTTAACGCAGCCTTAGATTATTCATAGATATATAACATTCTGAGAACCATCAACGTGGGATTGAAATATCATATCTGGATTTAAATTTTTATATATATCTACAGATCCAAAAATAACCACACATACCAGAATTACATGCATACCAGATATTGGATTACAACATATTCTACAGAAGAAAGCATGGAAATCATACGAAGAGGTTTAAGTCAGTGGTAAACGTCAAACAAAGTTTCTACGGATCAAGAGCATAGATACTAAAACACACATAGGGATTAGATCTGTAATTTATAAATTAAAACAATACTCTTTGTAATTCAGTCCGAATAATTTAAAGATACTTACTTGAAAATAATGTTGAAAATGACTACTTGGAGAGTTAGCTCCTCCCAACCATAGAAGAGAGTAGCACCACAGCTAGCTCCACTCCATCTCCGAGTTGGATCACCACTAGGCACACTAAAACAACACGCAATTTTTTTACGCGACACTCTCCCCTCGAGTTCATAACAAGTTCAATGATAGACTTATAGAAAAGAGAAACACTCAACGCATGAACTCAACATCGTTTCTCCATGCACAACACAACATCCCGTGTTATCCCAATGCACACATATATATATAGCTTTTGCCTATGTGTTATGTCATCTCAATTGAATCTCCAATCAATCCATAAATCCCTATGATTTAGGATCTTGTCAGGTTGTTTAGTTTTAGATTGGATTTGATTGGTAAAGATCTCTCTAGCTTGCTTACACATGTTCTCTTGTGCCATGGTGATGTCCCCTCAGTAGCTGAGATTTCCAAGTGTCATTTTCTTTTGTTTTATATAATATATATTATATATAGTTTGTTATGCAAGTGCCACTTTGATATTTTGAGTTTTTAATAACTCATTACATAAAAATAATTCTCAAAAATATAAAAATAAAAGTAATGTCATGGGGGTATTACAAAGACTCTAACTGGACTTACTTTTCCTCTAGTTTATTAATGGGACTAGAAACCAAATACGTATATATTCATAAAAGGTCTTACTTGCCTTCAGAGTTGTAACTTCTAGATAGAGATAGCATTGATTCCCACAAAAGTTGTCTCTCCCTTCATAGTTGCAAGTTCTAGATAGAGAGAGCATTGATTCCCACAAAAGTTGTCTTCCCCTTCATAATTGCAAGTTCCAACAGCAGAAAAGAGGCCCAAGCATGAGGAAATGGAGTAATTACACACTTAGTCCCATTATAGTTCCATTCATAAATATAACCAAACAACCTTGGTTTTGCTTGAGATGTCCCATTCACACAAAGAAATGCAACAACCTCGAATTACAAAAAAAATAATAATAAAATAAAATTGGAAAATGTAAAAATAACAACATATATTTAAACTTTATTTCTATGTGTAACGCTCTCATTAATATTAACATATGCAAGATATTATTGCGCCAAGAGGCGCTCTACAGCCCAGTATGACGGAGATCTTGTAACGTTTGTGAATCTTGTATGAGGGAGATCTTGTAATTTGTCGAGTAATGTTTGTTACTAACAAAATAATAAATAATAAAAAAGTTAATTATCCACCAAAATAAATGTCGGCAAAAAAAAACCTAATATGGGGGAGATGTTGTAATGTTCCTACCTAACAAAATAATAATAAACAATAAATTTAATTATCAGCAAAAAAATGTTGTCCTTGCACATGGTTTTAAAACCATGTGCAAGGTCTACTAACCCATATACAATAAAACCATGGATTGTTTTGGAGGCTTTGCTCATGGTTTTAAAACCGTTTGCAATGCCCTCCTAAACCATGTACAATAAAACCATGGGTTGTTTAGGATGTCCTGCACATGGTTTTAAAACCATTTGCAAGGCATTTCTAAACCATGTACAATAAAACCATGGGTTGTTTAGGAGGCCTTGCACATGGTTTTAAAACCATGTATATGGAAGATGTTTTGAATACTAATAGATTTTAATTTATGTAATACTTGAGAATCATATTAACATTACTCTACATCCTCACTTAAGTTATATTTAGGATAATATTAAAATATATGTAATCTCCATGTTTGAAACAATTTAATGTTTACATTTACGATAGTACTGCAAAGCTTTAAATAAATGTTTTTAAATTATGGGACTATGAAAATATAATTTAAATTTAAACTATATTTAAATTATTTATTTTTTTAATTTTAACATATTAAAATTTAAAATTAAAATATAATTTATATTTAACTTTAAATTTAAAATGAAATAAAATCTTATATTGAAGATATGATTTTAATGACAAAATAAGTTTAGAGGGAAAACGGTATACACCTTGAAAAATTTGATTCCTCTTAGGATTTGGTAGTGTTAGAATATAATCCGTTAATAGTTAAATCTTATTACCATGCTGGCTGCGTTTTGATTTGGTAAGGTGAGTGCTGCGTTGGAGTGTGATTGATATCAGACTGCATAATACCTATGCTGGAGACTGCTGGCTGCGTTGGAGTAGTATTGATTCATAAACCCTAATTCCATTGTCTACGTTTTGAGCTGTTTGGACCTTTGCTGTGACCGAAGTTGAAGAGCTGCCTGAGTGGAGCTGCATGGAGCTGAATGTGAAGATTATTGCTGCTGATAATTGATGCTACTAATCTCTTGATTTTGCAGGAGTATATAGTCTGGTGCTTGTTTTTTTGTGGACTTATATCCTTTGCACACTAATATATTAGCTTCTGGTGCCTCCACATATTGTATAAAAAAAAAAAGGAATGCTGCTGTATATTTGAAGCTCGTGATTGATATATTTTGTATACTGAAGAAGCTTGTGTATGCTCACCTGAAGCTTGCATTGTATTCACCTTGGCAGAGACCGTAGACCTGCAAGGTTATTATTTTTTTGTTTCTCTTTGTAAATTACACTAACAGTTGAAAAAAAAAATGCAATCCATAACATCTATAGTTGGTGCCACTCTCACCGGCAAAGACACCTATTCAGAATGGTGGAGGAAGATCAAATCTGCCTTCATCTACAATGACCTTTGGGATGGCATTTGTGAAGGCACCACAATAGAGACAGCAGCTGGAAAGACCATAACCAAAGACCCTGAACCTCCAGAATCCGAGAAAGAGAAGGCCATTTGGAGAACAAAAGACAAGAAAGCTTTAGCAGTAATCACCGCCACAATCAGTGAAGAGGTGAGCCATCACATATTGCCTGCAAAATCATGTTTTGAAGCTCTAAAAACTTTAAAAGAACTGTATGATTCACACTCTGAAATGGAAGTTATTCAACTAATGTTAAAATTATTCAGTCTTGAAGTAAAAGACAATGATCCCATGTTAGTTGCCTCTGAAATTAAAGCTATCATGCACAAGATTCAAGCCTCTGGTATGAAACTAGATCTTCCTCTTGTAGTATTTGTAAAATCTTTGTATCCTACTCACTCCAACTATCTTGAATCGTTGCAAGCTAGTGACAAGTTCAAATCACTAACATTTGACACCCTGATAGAAAAGATAGCTGGCAGAGAGAAAGCCTTTGGTAAGAAGAAAACCGAGCCTACTGGAGAATCACTTTGCTTTGCTCAAAAAGCAAAGAACCACACCAAAGCCCAATCCAAAGATCATCCCAAAGGAGAAAGCAGCAAGAGAGGCAGAGGAAGAAGAAACTTCAGAGGCAGAGGGGGCATAAATAACTTCACCAAAAGATCAGATTTGCAGTGCAAGCGTTGTGGAAAGACTGGGCACACATTAGATCAGTGTTGGGCTTCATGGGACTCCATCAAAGACAAGCATAACCAGAAGAAAGATGACAGTAAAAATCAATATACTAGTAAATCTTCTGATTCTGCTCATTGTATTGTTGCACATTGTAATCTTGGAATTAATGAAATGACTTCTCTTTCATCTTACAAAGATTGTTGGTTGCTTGATACTGGTGCAACATCACACATGACATTTAGAAAATATTGTTTTGAAGAACTTAATGAAACAATAGATGGCATAGTTTACTTTGCAGATAAGTCAAGTATTAAACCAAAGGGAATGGGCACCATTCGACTGAAGATGCCTGGATTCCCTGATTTCTTGTTGAAGAATGTTCTCTATCTTCCAGAGTTGCAGAGAAGCCTGTTGTCCATGGTGGAAATTCGACAGCAAGGCCATTCCATCCACATGTTTGATGGAATCGTTGAAATAAGAAAGTCCTCTGACAACCAAGTCATCATGACTGGATACGAAGATGGAAAGCTATTGAAGCTCAAGGGGTCATCCGTAAGATTTCAGAACTATGCCTACCTCTCTCAGCATGGAGAAGGTAATATGTCATCTAGCTCATTGTGGCATGCAAGATTTGGTCATCTAAATTA
>LPNX010833442.1:187011-234580 GCA_001517045.1 Pseudotsuga menziesii
TGCATAAATCTTGTGAAGGACATTGGTCAGCTGCAAAAAGAGTTCAAAGATACTTAAAGGGGACTCAAGACGTTGGACTCAAGTACTCTAAAGTGGATGAATTCAAACTTATTGGGTACTCAGACTCAGATTTTGATGGCGATAAAGAGACAGGAGTATCAACTTCTGGATACACTATGAGTCTTGGATCAGCAGCTGTTTCATGGAGATCACGCAAACAGTCAGTTCCAGTAGATTCAACAACAGAAGTAGAATATGTGGCTGCAGCTGAAGCAACGAAAGAAATAGTATGGCTTAGGAAGATACTTGAAGATTTGCAAGAAAAACAAGAAAATTCCACTCCATTATTGGTCGACAATACTTCTGCAATCAAGCTGGCTAAGAATCCTAGATTCCATGATCGAACCAAACACATCAACACAAAGTATCATTTGATTCGACATCATGTAGAGGCCAAGAAAGTCCATCTTCGACATTGTTGCACAAATGATCAAGTTGCAGACATCTTCACCAAAGCGCTTGGACGAGAAAAGTTTGAAAGATTCAGAAACATGCTCGGACTTACAAACACCCCTTCGGATTAAGAGGAGGATTGTTAGAATATAATCCGTTAGGGATTATAATATTGTAAATAAATAAATAAAGAATAGGAAGCTGAACAGTTACGTATGAATATGGATAGGCCGGTCGGAATCTCAACCACCGCCTGAAATGTATAAATATATGCATTGGCATTGGAATAACAATCAATCGAGAGTTATTACCAATCAGGTAGGGCCACCTTTAAAATGGATCTATGATGATTATATCCCAAAAATAAAAATATAAGCATAAATTTAATTGTATATTTCAACAAACTTGAAACTTCAATTTTCCACTATTTTCCTTAAAATGATATAAAAGTGTTTTAAATCCATTATTAAATTATAATTTACACCTTATTTGTAAAATGTACAAATAAAAGTTTGCCACCATTTATTTTATTTCCAAAATTAATATATATATTGCGCTGATCCAACAGGTAGGCACCGAGTAACGACAAAACAGGATCTAAACCGTAGAGCTGCCAAGGATGGAAACATTTCGCAGGCGAAATTACCTGTATATTTTAAATGTTGATTAACTTACTTAAAATACTTATTTCATCGGTGGGGTGGTGGCGCAGTTGGTTAGCGCGTAGGTCTCATAGCTTACAGTGAGGAATCCTGAGGTCGAGAGTTCGAGCCTCTCTCACCCCAATTTTAATTTTGTCCAACAATCCAGCTTTGTCATCTAGACATTCTACTCTCTGGTAGATCTGTCCATTAATCCAGCTTTGTTTTTGTCCAAGAATCCAGCTTTATCATCTAGACATTCTACTGTCTGGTAGATCTGTCCATTAATCCAGCTTTGTCATCTAGACATTTACTCTCTGGACAGGGATCTACCGTTTTTTAAATTTTATCTGTCTTTTGTCATTAGGTTTATGTACAGAAGTTTTACGTTAAACCAGTCCTAATGCTTCAATGCATTATCTATGTTTGATGGCATCTTTTTGGTTAACTATAATAGAATGGAATATATGTTTGGAACACACAATACAATTTAGAAAAATCATTAAATAAATTATTGTTAAAAAACTGTGTTTTCTGTCTAAAATTTAAATTTAGAGAGATATGATATTTATATTTTCTTATATATTAATGTAGTGAAGTTGTTGTGGGGTTCAAGTAGCCTGAGACTTAATCCTGATATCAAAAATAGACCATTGTTATTCTTTATTCAAGAATTTACATCTATCATTGAAATATATTTTCCTCATGTTATAGAATATGTTAAATTTAAAATATGAGAAGGAAGCGTTGTTACAGCATATGCATTTTCCTACTTTCCTATAATTCTTTACTTGGCTCTCTCTAGTCTGTATTTTCAAGAAATTAAGTACACGTCATTATAAAGTCAATGGAGAATAGGCTCTGCATTGAACTCCAAGCTTGTCCATTTTCCTTGTTAGGGATGGCTCTTGGATTTCATGGACTTGTCCCAAATCAAGATTATTTGGTTGGGTACAGAGTAGCAATGTAAATGTTCTTCAAGGTTAAAAACAGAGCCACAGTCGTTGTTGTTGACAGTTGCAGAGTCTCATAGGCTTGTGGAACAATTTGATGACAATAGGATTTACCATTGGAAATTCATGAAGACAAAGTTCTTTGCCAGACAATGAAGGCAAGTTAAAGAACCCAACCTGTATGAGATCTTGAAAGGCATAATATAAAGACTAACTAAATTGCCACCCTTTGCTGGAATCTGGTGACTGATAGAATTACATATTCTAAATGATACATTATTCGGATTATAATTTCAAGCATTTGGGTGAATTCAGCAACCCCTAAAGCTCAGCTATCAATTGCTGAGGTTGCAAAAATTGCTTAATGTAATAATGGTCGATATTCCACAGAATTGGATGACAGAGTTATGAAATTTAAACACTGAAGTTGACGCTTGTCTCACATGATAATGCTATTAGTGTAGTAAATGGAATTTAGATTTTTTTGTTAGATTCTTTCTAAGTTTGGTATGATTTTGATATATTGTGTTAAAGGAATAGGCTATTTGTATTAAATGGATTTTTCTTTGGTAAAGACTCTTTATAGATTTGGTATAATTTAATATATTGTTGAAATTTTAGTAACTTGTGGGCAACAAAGCTTGATATACAGAACAAACTTTGACATGTTTTTCATGTCAAACTTGACATTGTTTTTACTCCCTAAGCGGATAATACAAAGTAAACTATTAACAAAGTAAACTATCATTCTAATGATCATATCATAAATGTATATAAAAAAGATAGTCAAAATCAAATGTATATAAAAGAGATAGTCAAAATCAAAATCAAACTTAGTGTTTATTTTGTTGGCCTCCATGTCTATAAGAGAGATGGAAGTCTTAAAAAATAGGCGTATGCCGCTGCGAGTGGCCAACACACGGTATTCTTTAGTAAAAGGCGAAAGAATAGTTCGCTCTGTATTGACCACACGGCTCCGTGATTTGTAATAAAATCTTCCAGCTTATTCATACTTCCTTTTTTGTCGAGTATTCATCGCTCCCATCAATGTGGGACAGTTCTGCATTAACCTAATTGCCCTTCTCAATTTAAGTTTTCAGCTTTATCACCGCCTTCCTCATCTAGATGCAGAAAATCATGAATTTTTTCTCGGAGAATTATTGTTTAAAAGGAGCTTTTAAGGCTTTTCCAGTGCATTGGCACAATCCACACGAAACAATTTTTATTGATTTTTTACTAGTTATGTAGATAGGCGTTTTTATTTGAGATTTGGGTTGGACTATGGCTTATGTTTTTTCATCTACCGATGAGGATGAGACAAGTGTACTGTCGAGATTGATTTTATGGCAGTCCTTCAAAATTTGAAATAAACAATTATATATATATAATAAGTGGTAGTCGATGAATAGATAACTCATGGTAGTAGTGGTAGTAGTAGCGATGCATGGATAACTCATAGTTGATGAATAATGCATGTATAACTCATAGTTGATGAATGGATAAGTTCATGGCATATAACTAGAAGAATGTGAGATTAAACAAAAAGAATATAAAAAATAAGTGATAGTTGATAAATGGATAACATGAATAATGTCGATGATAACATGTAGCTAAACATGGATAAGTCAAAGTTGAACCCAAACTGCCTTCCATTCCATCCCTATCTCTCAACCATTCCATCCTTATAGACCTGATCCAACCACAAACTAATATATTAGAGACAAATAAAATGCTAAAATCATACATATAATCCTATGTATGAAAGTACTATGATAGATAGATGGCATGCTCAAAGGCATCTTTCATATGGTTAACTAAAATGCAATAAAAATTTGGACCACATTAAATAATTTTGAAAAATTAGAGAGATTAGATGTATAAAATTATATGTATATTAAAATAACCAAATTGTTAGTAAAGTTTTTTTTCCACATCAAATGGTTTTATACATTAATTAATGGCTTAAATATAATAGTAAAAATAAGCATTGAGATTTATTTTTTTATTTCAAATATTTTTTTTAATATGTTATTTACAAATTATGTTTTTATTTTATTATTTTTTTCATCTTTAATAATCTTTTAAACATTTTCAGGAAATTTATTTTTTTATTTTAAATCTATCCCGTAAAATATATTAAATCTCAATTTACTTTTTCATGGTAAGAAATGATTTTGAGCCTCTCTCACCTCAATTTGAAGTTTTGTCATCAAAGATGATTGAATTTAAAGCAAATCTAAACATTTTAATCTAAACATTTTTCTCTCTCTGTAGGGATTTGTCTTTTCATCCTATTGCCTTTTGTCATCTTCAAGGGATCCGGCATTTATTTTATTGCCTTTTGTCATCTTTATTATTTAAAATACTAAATTGTTAGTAATTTTTTTTCCACATCAAATGGTTTTATACATTAATTTATGGCTTAAATATAATAGTAAAAATAAGCATTAAAATTTATTTTCTTATTTCAAAACTATTTTTTCTTGATATGTTATTTACAAACCATGTTTTTATTTTATTGTTTTTGTCATCTTTAATAATTGTTTAAACTTTTTCAAAAAAATATTTTCCTATTTTAAATCTATCCTATAAAATATGTTAAATCTCAATTTACTTTTTCATCATAAGAAATGATTTTAAGCCTCTCTCACCACAATTTGAAGTTTTGTCATTAAAGATGATTGAATTTAAAGCAAATCTAAACATTTTTATCTGTGTGTAGGGATTTGTCTTTTCATCTTATTGCCTTTTGTCATCTTCAAGGGATCTACCATTTATTTTATTGCCTGTTGTCATCCTTAATGATCATCTAAATTGTTTTTTTTTTTTGTCTCGGTAAAGGGATTTTATTCATCCTTTTTTATACTCTTCTATGAGCTAGTTTAACATTACTTGTTATCAATGATGTACATTTTGAAAAGCTTGAAAGTCATGTGCAAATAAAGTAATGAAAATGACCTTGGCTAATTAATATTTGTGGTGATTGTGATTTGTGCACAAACTTATTATGTCATGGTAATAATAGAATGATTTGTTGTTGTTGTTTTAACCTTAAATTGGTGGGAGTTAATCTCAATTGACGAGATCTCCATAATTTAAAATTGCATATTCTAAATTACACATTGTTCATACTCCAATTTCAAGAATTTAGGTCAATTCAAAAACTCTAATTCCCTCTAATATCGATTATTGAGATTGTAAAAATTGCTTGATATAATTAGGGTTTGAATTTCCAATAAATTTGGATAACGTAATAATCACCAAAATCTCTAAAATTTGAGGTTGCTTGGTTAACATGATTATATTACTTGTTTCACATGATAATGTTTGAAGCACTCCCATTTGAATCAATTTCTCTTGCTCCTAGATCAAAGACTCTGCAAAAGCAGCTAGAGAAGGAATCTTCAAATTTGGAATGGAAAGTAGAGACAAAAGCTAAGAATTCTAAGCCAACCTTGCCCAGGATTGACAACACAAGTTGCTCATCTTTCCCTTATATCTCGTGTTGTTTGCATTGAAGTACTAGAGCTTTGCATTTTGAAAAGAATTGTTGAATAGTCTCGAAACTGCTGGGTTGTAGTGCAATGAGTTCATTCTTCAGAATATGGCCTCTAAGCTCGTCTTGTTTTCCAAACAAAGATTCAAGCTTGTACCGTGCTTCCTTTGGAGTTCTAAGTCCCTCGAGGTGAAATAGAAGATCCATGGATATGTGAATGCACATGAAGCCAAGGATTCATCTAGCCGGTTCAGAAACTTGGATTTCTCAACATATTGAACTTGGATTTCTCAACATATTACTTGGATTTCTCAACATATTGTTGGGGCTCATCTTCTCTTCCCATTGTCATCCTAAACAGTCCCTTGTAACGCAAGGCCATCTGCATATCTTCCCTCCAATCAATGTAATTGAAGGGTGTAAGGATTCTGGGTGTATGAGAAGAAGAATTCTCCATGTCACTATATCCCGATCAATCAAATCTTTCAAAAAGCTACGTCGGTACTTGCAAAAAATCACTGTAAAACAAACCAATTCGCAATCATATTTCAGTTCAAACCCTTCCACCTCGACATGTGCACTTTTTCAGAGTCTGTCACACCTGGATAGAATTCTCTTGACATCATCCAAAGGGAGCAATGCTATGATTCCAATAATTATGTGGAAACTTAGCTGCTTCTGGTGCACAATGGAGGTTTCTGAGGTTTGTTGCTAGCCTGAACAAGGATATGATACCATGTTAAATTTAACAACCATAGATATACATGTCGAAATTAGAGCTATTTGAAAGGAATTATGTCGTGGAATAATTAAGATCAATATACAGTGGGTAAAGAATTCATGACAGAAATTTCAGATAAATCAGACAAGAATTGCTGAGATAATCACAACATTAATCTTCATTCATTAATTAATAATACAATGATTATACAATAAATAGAATTCAAATAGTGTGGATAGGATTCGAATCTACTAGCTCAAGCTAACTGTTTAGCTAACTCAGTGCGGAAAATTCACATTTGGAGCTCACTAGTTTTACTCCTAATGTCTAAATTAGTCCACAATTAGTTAACTAATGAGGTAGGTGGAAAAAAGGCACCACACTCCGTGGATGCATGTAAAACTAGTGCTAGGATAACTGATAGTGATCTAACTAAAAGTAACTGGAGGATAACTCAACATAATTGCTTACCTACCACAACCAACTGAAGGAGTCAGCTGGTTGCACTTAGAGTGGCCTCCTATAATGTAGGGATTGGTCCCAGAGGCACATAAACTCATGCATGAAGATGCAATAAGTGGAATATAACCTCTAGGTGTGTCCCCCATACTCTAGTATAGTGATAATAACTTCCTAAGTTAGGAAAAATGACCAAATAGACTATATGGGACAAAGGAGGATTAATTAATCCTAATAGTAGGTTGCCTTATTGCTATGGTTTGGATTATTCCTTCAGTCACATAATTTCTCGTTCAAGTCATACTCAGGTGGCGTTGTGGGGTTCCTCTCTCAGACAGACTGAGCATTTTTCTATTTGGAACTCTCTCAACCCACCATGGGCAATGGTGTGAACCAAGTCGACTCTAAAGAAGATGGTTGCAAGCCCCTGATACACTCATATTCATCAAGCCTTAAAGGACACGAGGAATTCCTAGGGTTACTTTAAGAAAAAGTTAGACCAAGCACAAGGGGGCATGTCTCCAACATGGAAGAACCCCTTCACAATAGGAGCAAAAAGATGAATGTAGTGAAATTAGTGGAATATTTCGGGGCTATGGTTGAGAACTTGGGCTATACCAGGACCTTGGAAATCCGTTATACTCGTACCCTGGGCATGCTATGGAATATTAAGGCCATGCTTAGTTTGGCACTAAAATCTTTTGTGGATGACAATTTTCAGGACAAACCCATAGGCATTCCCTTGGCTGCTTAGATTGGTTGTTTGGAGGAGGGATTGAAGAGGTTGGCTCACAGCCAACTTGTTGAGGATTTGAGAATCAATACCAAGCTTAATGCTTTGGAAAAGAGCTGACTAGTAAGAAATTTAGTAGAGCGCCATCCACGGGAACCTTAGCCTTGCAACTAACTCTTAGTTGTTCCCCTCATGCATGTCATCGTGGTGATCCTCAGTCATCCAAGTTTGAATCTACATGTGCAACTCCTCCAATATATTCTCCTATTCTCGTATTCAATGATGATTAGTTATGATATAGAATTCTTTGATTTTGGTATAGATTTGGTCTTTGGTTTAGACAATCTCATTTTTGATATTTTGGACATAACCCTGAGCCTGTGGGGGATCATTTTGAAATAGATTCATAGTCTACTTGTCCCTAGATCTCTATAACACTTTCATAGCCAATGTCAGACTAGAATTTATAGTTCAAAAAATGTCATTCAGGATTTTGATGCATCTCTCTTGAAAATTTATAGCTCTGCAAATTTTTCTTAGTTTAATATATTTTTTTGAACCTTAGAAGAAAAAGATGTTATGGTTATGCAATATAGGGCCTCGCAACTAGATGAAAAGTGATCATATCCTATTCATATCTAGTGTTTCTTACCTGATGGAAGCATAGACTTACCAAACGGGTAGCCCAAATTGTTACCTCTAGAGGTAAAGAAACATTTGCGAAAGGATGAAATAAAAAGGGTTGGAAAAATATATCTCATTTTGGAAGAAATTTGCCAAGAATGGAGAAGAACAATATTGGTATCCAAAGTTATTTTATTGGGATACTATTTATAAATCCTTAGAAACTCCATTTTATAGAATTGAGCACTCAGTCATCTATTTTTTGGCCAATTACAATGGAAGATAGAGGAAGCAACGAACCTATAAAAACAACTCATGAAGTTATGGAAGCATATTTGAGAGAAAATGCCCCCAAAATTCATGACTGTTACATTCGTCCCCTTTGTAGCAAATCTATAGATGCATTTTCTTTGGAAAAAAGATATTATGGAAGGACATATGCTTATAGTGCAATCGTCTGATGAAGATAACACAATATGGGTAGGCAAGGAAAAATGAAATGTTTTCCAAGATTCAAAGGGCACTACCGAATCTTACAGAGTGGAGGTTAAATGGTGGAATCCAATAAGAACATTAAAGGATATATCAAAGAATTATACGGAAATTGCTTAAATAAAACTCAGCAATGGGTTGTTGGTTAAGAGGAAAATATGATAATCGATGTTAATGGCATCATTTGGGAATGGTCACCAAAGGCAGGATGTACATGAGGAAAAATAAAAATAAATGAGAAGGGCCTTGTGAAATGTTGGGAATGGAAGTGAGGATGACATGAATAGAATTTTAAGGGTTTAGGATTTCACTACGAATATTTTAATTGTGTTACTTTGAATATATAAATTTGTTAATGTGCAAAGTAGAGGAATGGTTGTTTAATAGGTTAAACCCTATAACAATAGGGTTGTTGGTCAATGTGCAAAGTAGAGGAATGGTTCTTTTAATGTGCAGAGTAGAGGAATGGTTGTTTAATTTGTTATCTTTGCAACAATTTCACCTTTGATTCACTCCTCGACCAAGTTCAAACTCAAATGAATAATATATTGCACTCTGGATCTGACTCCCCTTCTATGCCAACAAACTAGGGGTCTAAAATCAACAGGTAATGGGAGCCTCATAAATGGTCATTGACTGGGAAACAAGCAAATCAAGGTGGAAATTTTGTTCCTGAAACATCTTCTAGAAGAACTTACTTCTCTACTTCAAGGCTTTGAGTAGACATCCTTCACCCATATCTTGAGAAATCAATAATGGGCATATGAGCTCTTCAAGAAAGCAAAGCTTGTAAAGGTAGGGTCTTTTTCCATCTATTAAAACAAGAAGAAATGGAAATTAATTTCTACTTCTATCGTTTTTTTTTCAATATAGATAATTCTTATGCATCTATTTTGTTTATTTGCAAGGATAGTATTTCTTTATTTTCATTTGCAAGACTCTAGCTCTACAAACTATCAGTATTTTCGTAGAAATAAAAATGTTTATGAAAAGAACCAGTTTAGTGTCACATGCAATTTTGTATGGTTGGTATTTTTGTTTTGAACGCTTTGTAAGTCTTAATGTAATGAGGAGTAATGCACAAATATAATAATTTTATATCAAAGAAAATGAAGTTATCTTTCCAACTTGATTGCGTTTGGGAAATTTGTGTATATACATTCCGCAATATTGATAAGTTGTTGTATTAGCAATTAAGGTTTGATCTTTTTTTTTAAATGTCTCATAGTTAGTCAATGTCAATACCTACGAGTCAAAAAGTTTTATGGAAATTTAAATGTAGATCAATAATAGGTTTTTTTTTTTTTTTTGTAAAAGTATGCATAATAAATTTTTTGACAATAGAAGATATGGTTTTATATATTAAAAGAGAGGGAGGGAAGAACAATCAAATGAACATAACAAAAAGGTGCCATGACCAGTAGTCCAATTATGTCTTACATTCACATTTGCCATCCTGAAAATATTCTAATCAAATCATGGCTATTGTGGTGGGCCTGCTCAATGCTTGCATTGTGGTGTTCATTTTGTTAGATCAAAACATTTAATTTCTAAACCTTGACATATCAGTTAATACTAGTAAACTTACCAGTAGTATCAATTGTTTTTTTATTTTTGTCCCTAATCTGATACGGGTGATCTTGAAACCACCTTGAAACTGATTCTAGTCTCACTTAATAAAGGATCAATTATATAATCATTTTTATTGAATTTGATTGCAATGAAAATGATTGAATTAAATTTGCATGCTTAACTTTACGAGTGTGTCATTAGCAGGGTATTTTTTAAGGACTCTAATATTATACTTCAGTATAGTTTTCTAGGCAATTGTTTTGGATTGAAAAAAACATGTTTATAGATAGGTAGGCAAATATTAAATATGAAAAATAAAACTAACACTAAAATGTGTAAATTTTGGCGAATATTATGATAAAAAACATATTTTATGTAAATATAGGTGATATTAGACGCTAAAATGACCAAATAACGAATTTATTTTTTGAAAAAAACCCAAAAAATAGCCAATTGGTGAAATTTCGGCCCTAAAAATTACCCTAGTCATTAGTCTCATTTATCATCACATTATGGACATAATTGTGGAAAATAACATGCATAAATAAAACATGAGACAAACAATGCTCATTTCGTAATGGATTTCGCTATACCTCTTGGCTACGTCTCTGGGCTCGCACAATCATTGAACCTCTTGTATCTCTTCTCCCAAGTAGGGGTTGATTGTCCTTTACAAAAGGGATATAGTGCGTTCTCATTTCAAGTGGCCAAATATGCGTTCTCAAGCAAGTCTACAAGCTTTCTATCTCTCCTTTACAAAAAGGGCTACAATGGATTCTCACTTCAAGTGATAAATATGCACTCTCAAACAAGCCTACAAGCTTGTTATCTCTCCTTTACAAAGGGCAATAATATTGCACATCAAGTAGTATATTCTCCCATAAAGGGTCTTACATTCATAAGCAAGTATTACTTTCTCATTCTCCTCGATAAAGCTTTTTAGAATTTTCTCCATGGACTCTCATAGACTCCCATATCCCCCCACTACTTCTTCCAAGGAGAGGATTATATATATTTTCCAAATGTAAATCCAAAAGGACAAGATCCACAATTTTAGGAGCTACAAGATTTTTAAGGAAAAACGAGATCCATAATTTTAGGATCCCAAACCAACTCAAGGCATAAAATGGAAAAGAATATCAAACAAACTAAAATACTATCAACCATGCCCATGAGATTATCAACCTCTCATTGAGAAGTAGAAAATTAGTTATGAGGTCGGTTCTCACATAAAACCAATTTTCTTTTTACAAATAATACGTGAGTAATTTTCCACTCACTTCAAGTATTAATAATTTTACAATTTCACAATAAACATATTGTGCCAATACCCTAAATCCAACTCAATCCCTTGATTTTTCAGATAACTTTAGTTTCCCGTAACGAAATCTCGCTGAATCTCTATTTTTTATGGAACCCCACCAAATTTGGCAGAGTTGCCAATTCTTTGCACCATAAATAATATTTAAATAAATTTAGATTCATATCCTCTTTATTTAATGAGCTATGGCATAGTGGTAATTCAAAGCATCACCATTGAGGTTATCATGGGTTCAATACTTGTGAAGGTAATATTTAACAAGAGATTGTCCATTTTGGCACCCATCGAGATGCCATGTGGCAGACCCTCATTGGGCCATGCCGTGCCTCCTCATCGCTTGCTTGCCAACTATACATCCACATCACCAGCACACTGTCAACCTATTGTCAACATATGGGTGCCATGTGGTAGTCCCTCATTGGGCCATGTGGAACCTTCTCTTTGGTTGCTTGCCAACTATATAGCCATATAGTTTCCCGCATTGGTTCATTAGGCCATGTGGAACCTTTTTATTTGTTTCTTTCCAACTGTACAACCACATCATCAACAATCACCAGCCACTTGTCAACATGCCATGTCATTTACATGAATATGTATTTGTACTACCAGCTGGATGTACAACTTGCTTGCCAACTATATAGCCATATAGTTTCCCGCATTGGTTCATTAGGCCATGTGGAACCTTTTTATTTGTTTCTTTCCAACTGTACAACCACAGCATCAACAATCACCAGCCACTTGTCAACATGCCATGTCATTTACATGAATATGTATTTGTACTACCAGCTGGATGTACAACCTCCCATGTGTCGCCTTTGTTTTTGCCAATTTTCTTATTTGCATAAAACTTCAGAACGTGATATCTTTTGCATCTAGAGTCCTCCTAGATCACTCTCTTTGGATGCATTTTGAGTAGTTAAAGTCTAATACGTAATATTTTTGGTTGTGTGAACTTACAATCAATTAGAGGTTTTCTTATTGGCTTGTTGAACTTTTATAAAGGGAAAATTATGCGGGCGAAATTTATCCCATGGGTTATTGTTTTACCATTTCTTCCGAAAATAGAAGTTTCAATTTCCCTTTTTTCCAAAAAAGATTTGCCCAAATTCCATGGGATAATTTTTTTTACTCTAAAAATCGCCATAATTGTCCAAAATCTTTATAAAGTCCTTAGAAATTAAAATATTTTTACAAAAAAACGTGAAACATTTTATGGTTGCAAATTAAGAATTAGTAAGATTCGCCAATGTTTCTACACTTTGACAAAATTATGGATCCTTAAAAATTTTCTTGTTTTATATTTGTGTTTAGCTATGTTGTATTTATTTAGATTTACTTATTCCAATTTTATTAGCCGTACTGTAGCTTCATGAAAATGTCACAATAGATTTGCTAACTTATGGGTAGCAATTGTGTGTTTTCCCATAAGTATGCTTATGGAGTTTGATTGTTCATATCTTTTTTTTTTATTTTTTTTTTATTTTGCTCTTTGTCATTGAGAAAGATAATAGCAATGTGTGAAGCATGAATTTAGCTGATGAAATTTGATGTTTATGTAAGGTTTCTTCTTTAAATTAAAATTGCACATAATATATAAATATATTAGTCATATTTATATATAATATCAAAAATAAATTAAAACTCTATAAATTTGCATAAACTGTAAAATGACAAGCATGGAAAACATGTAACTGTCATCAAATTTTCACTTGGAAGGCACATAGAATTTGCAATTCTAGGGTTGAGCAGATATAACCTCTGAAAGGGGAGCCACATGTAGTTTCCAAGATTTGCTCTCGCCATTTTCATGGTATGACATATGTTTGCATGCGAGTATGCAACCATTCCAGCTCATGATGCATGACTTGGAATCTTGTTATGTGGGTTTTGTGAGTGGATCTAGCCTATGAGTGAAGAGCCACATGTGGTTTCCAATATTTCTACCAACCATTTCCACGGTTTGACATATGCTCACATGCATTTTTAGATGGTTCCAAGGCATGAATGGGTCCAATTTAACGTGACCCTGCTTTATATTCCACTAACCGGGATCTTTGTTGTGTCACCTTGATTCTTGTGATGCATAGGTATTTATTCTAGCTCCTTCATCCTACACGTTTTTATGTTATGGAACGAGATCCTAAATTGCATCCCCAAGCAAGAGTTTACGGGTATCCTTTGGAAATTTTGCATCCATGTTGGCCATTTGGTTACATGATAAAACTGGATAGATTCCAATATCTCCTTTAACTTTGTTGTGCGTTCATAGATTCTGAAAAGGTTGAGGTCGGAAGGAGATGAATGGTGAATGAAGGCTTTGACACTACCATGGAGAATTCGATACCCCTGCTTAACAAAGAACTGACCATTGTGATGTCCCCATCCTTGAACATCCTGTGATTTCCTACTAATCGGAGATTTTCCTTTTAGATTTTGGAGACGCAAATTCAATGATGGATGCAAGGGAAAAGGATAGATAAGTTGGATCCATCTCTTCCACGATTATTTTTCTATTATTTCCCAAGAACACATATCTTCCAACATGTTTATGACTTGGTTAGTCATCCATTTTTGAAGTTCTAGAATATAACCAAGGCCCACGATCGTAGAGGATCTTCATCTTCCCATAAGTAAATTTTCCTTCCAAGGATTATATGAAGGCATAATATTACTATGGAGGACATTGTTAAATATATACACATTGAGGACATGAAACAAATTAATTTGAAAAAAGTCACGATGACAATAATTGCACTGATATTGTGGTGTATAATCTAAAAAAAATAGAGAAAATAAATTAGTAGTTTAATTGTACATTGTTTAAGTCAAAATAAGATTTGAGAGAGATCAATAAAATTGACATATTTGGAATTGTTATTAAGATCTATATATTTAAATTGACATTTATTACAATTCAGAAAAACACTTAATATGAAATTATAAGTCTCACGTTTGGAATTGAAACCTCTTTTTTGAAATCACACATTTTGAATAAAAAACTACAATTTCCAAATAACAAACTACGTTTTCTAATTAAAATTTGCATTTTTTTAACCAAAAAATGCACTTTTAAGGTTAAAACCCCACATTTTGGGGTTCAAAGTGATTTGAAAATCACACTTTTGGAACTCAATTTTGTAATTTTTGAATCCAATTTTGCACTTTAGAAATTTTTTTTGGGCTTTAAAATGTGTGATTTTGCACCTTTTTAATCTAAATTATGTTAAGTCCAAATTTAATGAAACTGGTGTTAAGTGAATAAATTCCCTTTAGTTCTACATTCCTATCATCTAGTGATGCTCCAATGATCAACATTTCAATTCCAGTTTCAATGCACATTGTATTCTACATTGAATCCTGGCCCACCAACATTTTGGGTAGAATCACATCTAGAAGAAAGAGATTTTGAGCGAGATAATCAAGTATTTTTAGGATCTAGTTATGGGGAAGATGGAAATATTGAAACATTGTTACCCAAACACTCCGATGAAGAGTTCAATGCTTTTGTTCCTAACTTTGTTGGAAAGGATTTATAACAACCATGTGAGGTCGCTCAATCTCCCAATAAAACTTTCCAACCTCTAGTAGATGTCAACATCACCCCATCTATTGAATGCCTACCAAACCTTGCACATTGATGAAAGAATATTCCTAAAGGTATTCAAGTAATTGAAAGTGCGTTGTCTTCCATGAAAGGTAAGATATCTAAATGAACTAGTAATCATCATTATTCACAAATCATTAAAGAATTTTTGGAACCTAAATATGATACTGGTAAATGCCAATTGTTTTTATCTTTGCTAAAATATAGGAGTTTGACAACAATTAGAAGAAAATTAGGCATAAAAACATTGAAAAAAAAGAATCAAGTAATCACATAGTAAAATCTCTTGTTGATGCATTTAAATCCATTGGGAAAAATTCTAGTTCATGTGACTGAATCAATGGTTATTAAAGGTGAATACTTGACACAAGATGTACAACAAAAAGAGAAGCACATGTGTTGTTGTATGCCACTTAACTAACTTATTGGTCAGGAAAAACATCATGTTACGAACACTTTCTAAAAAACATAAGTCACATGTGCATTACTTCCTACCTCATTCCAAGCAAGACAAATTAATGGATAGTATTAGCAATAAATATGATCTAGATTCACTAATTGAGTGAGCGATGCAACAAATATGTTGTTATTTGCAAATGAGCGTTTCCTACATTTTCATTCATGTTTCCTAGATTCATTGAGTTACTCTTATTTTCTTTGAAATTTCTAATGTCTAGCCTTCTATGTGCATAGGTTACAAACTGAATCTATGGAACAAAGAACAATGGTGTCTTCTACCAGCTAGCAATCAGATAAATGGCATACTTCGTGAGTTGTTTCCATTTAAAGTTCCTTAGTTTTTTCTAGATGTTGAATTTACAACTATTTGCACATTATTGTTTCTTAAATTACCATGATCTAGATAGGTTTGACACACCACTCCCAATCGGTTGCATGCACCTATGCAAAATTGTCCAAATATCAAAGTTGAGCACCACTACTTTCCTTATTGGGTAAAAAATCCTAGTCGATTGAGATAAGACTACAATGAAATTTTTCCATACCTTGCATTTTCGACTAATACATTGTTATAGTGTGCCAAATATCGTTGTCATTGTAATCATAAGAATACAATGTGCATTGTAAGTCAATCAAGCACTTCACAACCATGACCAAAATAAATTTACAAGAATAAATAAAATGGGGCTTCCTTACAACTCATCAATTCCCATGATCTGGAGCTAAAAAGTGTTTGGATTTGTTACCACTCAGACTAACATCTATTTGTGAACCAAAGCTATGAAGGCCTAGTGCTAGAGACAGTAAGAGCGAGATAGGATTAAACCCAATGTCACCATATATTAAACTATTAACTCTTCGGGTAACTCCAAAACCTACAAGGAGACCCTAACCTAGTAACTAGTGAAAGATAGATGCAATTGCCAACAAGCCACAAAAACCTTGATGGCTATGATCAATTTCTTATCAGAGTCAAACAATATCAAATCTAGAGACAAGAATCATATGTAAATGGAGTTTAACACTTTATTAAATAAAATCATGCCTTTTGAGGTAATTTCATGTTTATGAAGGCAATGTCCCATTTCCCAAGGTAGACAATCCAAAAAGTGCACCCTCAAGATAAATAAGACAATTGGACTAGGTTGACTTGAAGGATCAACCAGAAATACCATTCACTTTCCAATTCACAATTTATGAGGATTTTCATGAATCCCAATTCACTTCCTCGGAGGATTATTGTAACATCTCCGATAAAAGCAGTGCAAGTAAAGTTAAATAATTATTCCAGCTTTAACGAAGAGTGCCCAAAGGAAATATCATTAAAATATTTTTGTTAAGCTATGTTGTAGTCATCGCAATTAAAAGGGAAAAAGTCTTGAGAGTTTATAAATAAAGGTTGAGAACTAAATGAGGCAAAATGATATTTTATGTACCATTATTGTTTGGTTAAGGTAAAATATTTGGAGGTGGTTACAACAACTAAAAATATTTCACTCAAAAGGGGAGAAGGTGGTGGTGGTGTGTGTAGGGTGATGCGGGGGAGAAGAAAAAACCGTTTTGGGGGTAGATCATTCCCATGGACGAGGGAGTAATGTCTCCCATCGGAGGAACCAACAGAAAATGTTGGTTCTTTTTTTTGTAACCTCATGACTGTACCATGGTGCGGGATTTCTTCTCAAACCATGAATTGTGGTGGGCATTCTCTTAACACTGCTGGGACCAATTTTGACTAAGGATGCTGGGACCAAGAGTCTTCCTTAAATATATGGTGTAGTTTGGTGAGGCAAGTGACATGGTTGTATGCTCCATACAACACTCTAGAGACTCACATTCTCAATACATGTTTCACATCATCCTATAAGGCATGGTGGGCATTTCCTTAATGCCACTTGGGCATATTTAACACTAATTCCATACTTAGACAAATTTCTCAATTTGGTCTAATCTGCCTAAAACACCCTTTTGGCAAGTCCATAATTGTTTCTTCATCCACTTCCAAGACAATATGAAGACATGGTCCGGTAGGCCAAACCCAAATCTACAATACCCCCATGTGATGTGGGTATTTACTCTAACCCATTATTTAGGGGAGGCATCTTTCTGAGGCTACTTAGCCATTTTTGCATCCACCGGTGAAACACCCTGTTTTGGCAGGCCTGTATCTTTCTCCTCAAGAAAAATTAAAGCAAACTCAAATCATGAATAGGTATCCAAAGCAACTAGCCATAGGACGGTACCATGGTGCAGGCATTCTGTTAAGGCTGCTGGGACCAATTTTGACTAGGGCTCAGTGGGAGCAATTCTTCCTTAAATATATGTTGTAGTTTGGTGAGGCAAGTGAGATGGTTGTATGCTCCATACAACACTCTAGAGACTCACATTCTCAATACATTTTTCACATCATCTTATGAGGCATGACGGGCATTTCCTTAAGGCCACTTGTGCAAATTTAACACAAATTCCATATTTAGACAAATTTCTCAATTTGGTCTAATCTGCCTAAAACACCCTTTTGGCAAGTCCATAACTGTTTCTTCATCCAATTCCAAGACAATCTGAATACATGGTCAGGTATACCTAAGACCAATCTACAAGACCCCCATGTGCTGCATGCATTTACTCTAACCCAGAATTTAGGGCGAGCATCTTTCTGAGGCTACTTAGCCATTTTTACATCCACCGATGAAACACCCTGTTTTGGCAGGCCTATATCTTTCTCCTCAAGAAAAAATAAAGCAAACTCAAATCATGAATAGGTATCCAAACCAACTAGCCATAGAACGGTACCATGGTGCGGGCATTCTTCTTAAACCATGAATTGTGGCAGGCATTCTCTTAAGGCTATTGGGAGCAACTTTGACTAAGGTTGCTGGGACCAATTCTTCCTTAAATATATGTTGTAGTTTGGTGAGGCAAGTGACATGGTTGTATGCTCCATACAACACTCTAGAGACTCACATTCTCAATACATTTTTCACATCATCCTATGAGACATGGCGGACATTTCCTTAAGGCCACTTGGGCTAATTTAACACCAATTCCATACTTAAACAAATTTCTCAATTTGGTCTAATCTGCCTAAAACAACCTTTTGGCAGGTCCATAACTGTTTCTGCATCCACTTCCAAGACAATATGAAGACATGGTCAAGTAGGTCGAAGACCAATCTACAATACCCCCATGTGCTGCGGACATTTACTTTAATGCATAATTTACGGCGGGCCTCTTCCTGAGGCTACTTAGCCATTTTTGCATCCACTGGTGAAACACCCTGTTTTGGAAGACCTGTATCTTTCTCCACAAGAAAAATTAAAGCAAAATCAAATCATGAATAGGTATCCAAACCAACTACCCATAGGACAGTACCATGGTGTGGGAATTCTTCTAAAACCAAGAATTATGGCGAGCATTCTTCTCAAGCCATGAATTTTGGCAGGCATTCTTCCTAAACCATGAATTGTGGCAGGCATTCTCTTAAGGCTGCTAGGAGCAATTTTGACTAAGGTTGTCACGGACCAATTCTTCCTTAAATATATGTTGTAGTTTGGTGAGGCAAGTGAGATGGTTGATTGCTCCATACAAAACTCTAGAGACTCACATTCCTAATACATTTTTCACATCATCGTATGAGGCATGGAGGACATTTCCTTAAGGCCACTTGGGCAGATTTATCACCAATTCCATACTTGGACAAATTTCTCAATTTGGTCTAATCTTCCTAAAACACCCTTTTGGCAGGTCCATAACTGTTTCTTCATCCACTTCCAAAACAATCTGAAGACATGTTCAGGTAGGCTGAAGACCAATCTACAAGACCCCCATGTGCTGGGGGATTTTACTCTAACCCATAATTTAGGGCAAGCATCTTTCTGAGGCTACTTAGCCATTTTTGCATCCATCAGTGAAACAACCTATTTTGGCAAGCCTGTATCTTTCTCCTCAAGAAAAAATAAATCATACTCAAATCATGAATAGGTATCCAAACCAACTAGCCATAGGACGATAACATGGTGCGGGCATTCTTCTCAAACCATGAATTGTGGTGGGCATTCTCTTAAGGCTGTTGGGACCAATTCTTCCTTAAATATATGTTGTAGTTTGGTGAGGCAAGTGAGATGGTTGTTTGCTCCATACAACACTCTACAGACTCATATTCTCAATACATTTTTCACATAATCTTATGAGGCATGGCAGGCATTTCCTTAAGGCCACTTGGGCAGATTTAACACTAATTCCATACTTGGACAAATTTCTCAATTTGGTCTAATCTTCCTAAAACACCCTTTTGGCAGGTCCATAACTATTTTTTCATCTACTTCCAAGAAAATATGAAGACATGGTCAGGTAGGCCGAAGACCAATCTACAAGACCCCCATGTTCTATGGGCATTTACTCTAACCCATAATTTAGGGCGGGTATCTTTCTGAGGCTACTTAATAATTTTTGCATCCACCAGTGAAACACCCTGTTTTGGCAGGCCTGCATCTTTCTCCTCAAGAAAAATTAAAGCAAACTCAAATCATGAATAGGTATCCAAACCAACTAGCCATAGGATGGTACCATGGTGCGGGCATTCTTATCAAACCATGAATTGTTCCAGGCATTCTCCTAAGGCTGCTGGGACCAATTTTGACTAAGACTGCTCAGCCAAGAGTCTTCCTTAAATTATGTTGTAGTTTGGTGAGGAAAGGGACATGGTTGTATGCTCCATACAACACTCTAGAGACTCACATTCTCAATAAATTTTTCACATCATCCTATGAGGCATGGCAGACATTTCCTTAAGGCCACGGGAAGATTTAACACCAATTCCATACTTGGACAAATTTCTCAATTTGCTCTAATATGCCTAAAACACCCTTTTCGCTGGTCCATAACTGTTTTTTCATCCAATTCAGAGACAATATGAATACATGGTCAGGTAGGTTGAAGACCAATCTACAAGGCCCCCATGTGTTGCGGGCATTTACTCTAACCCATAATTTAGGGCGGGCATCTTTCTGAGGCTACTTAGCCATTTTTGTATCCATCGGTGAAACACCCTGTTTTGGCAGGCCTATATCTTTCTCCTCAAGAAAAATTAAAGCAAACTCAAATCATGAATAGGTATCCAAACCAACTAGCCATAGGATGGTACCATGGTGCAGGCATTCTTCTCAAATCATGAATTGTGGCGAGCATTCTCTTAAAGTTGCTGGGACCAATTTTGACTAAGGTTGTTGGGACCATTTCTTTCTTAAATATATGTTGTAGTTTGGTGAGGCAAGTGACATGCTTGTATGCTCCATACAACACTCTAGAGACTCAATTTATCAATACATTTTTCACATCATCCTATGAGGCATGGTGGGCATTTCCTTAAGGCCACTTGGGCAGATTTAACACCAATTCCATACTTGGACAACTTTCTCAATTTGCTCTAATCTGCCTAAAACACCCTTTTGGCAGGTCCATAATTGTTTCTTCATCCACTTCCAAGACAATATGAAGACATGGTCAGGTAGGCCAAAGACCAATCTACAAGACCCCCATGTGTTGCAGGAATTTACTCTAACCCATAATTTAGGGCGGGCATCTTTCTAAGGCTACCTAGCCATTTTTGCATCCATAGGTGAAACACCCTATTTTGGAAGGCCTGTATCTTTCTCCTCAAGAAAAATTAAAGCAAACTCAAATCATGAATAGGTATCCAAACCAAATAGCCATAGGAGGGCACCACGGTGCGGGCATTCTTCTCAAACCATGAATTGTGGCGAGCATTCTCTTAAGGCTATTGGGACCAATTTTGACTAAGGTTGTTGGGACCAATTCTTCCTTAAATATGTGTTGTAGTTTGGTGAGGCAAGTGATATGGTTGTATGCTCCATACAACAATCTAGAGACTCACTTTCTCAATACATTTTTCACATCATCCTATGAGACATGTCGGGCATTTCCTTAAGGACACTTGGGCAGATTTAACACCAATTCCATACCTAGACAAATTTCTCAATTTGGTCTAATCTGCCTAAAACACCCTTTTGGCAGGTCCATAACTGTTTCTTCATCCACTTCCAAGACAATATGAAGACATGGTCAGGTAGGCCAAAAACCAATCTACAAGATCCCCATGTGTTGCGGGCATTTACTCTAACCGATAATTTAGGGTGGGCATCTTTTTGAGGCTACTTAGCCATTTTTGCATCCACCGGTGAAAAACCCAGTTTTGGCAGGCCTGTATATTTCTCCTCAAGAAAGATTAAAGCAAACTCAAATCATGAATAGGTAGTCAAACCAACTAGCTATAGGACGGTACCATGGTGCATGCATTCTTCTCAAACCATGAATTGTGGCGGGAATTCTCTTAAGGCTGCTGGGACCAATTTTGACCACTTTTCTGAAAATTTTCCTCATGGAAGGGGGTATTTTGTATATTTGGGTGGTCTTGTTGTTTTTTGCATGGAAACCTTGGTAATTTCAGCATGGCAACTCGAGGTAAACTCTATTGTTGTATTTTTTCTTCAAGAGTTTTTTACCTTTGATATTTTAGGGTTTGGTCTAACTTGGGCATTTGTAGGTATGGTTGCTGCTAGAGGGACGATTCATTCTTGTTCACGGGGTGATTTCTATGCTATATTGCTTCCACAACTACAGTTGGCTCAAGTAAGTGATTTTCTTTTCCTTATGACAATTGTAAATTGTAATGTGTAACCTTGATATATTTTCTTTTGCTTTTGGCTTTTATGAATTTATCTATGAATATGAGGGTTGTTGTTATGCATCTACAAGTTCTATTTTTCATCCTTACATCCATGTGATATACAATGAGTAATTCTAATTGAATATATACATATCAACAACAACCGCAAGCCCCATTATCATGATAAACATGAGGGAAACTCAATGTATGAAAATGGAAACCACTTGTAACTCAATAGGCATGCAGTAAGCTAATTGGTGGCTAATTTAGAGAGGGATTTCTCACTATTGATAGAGTTTTCATACGCAATATATTCCATCCAAGACAAGTCATAAGGTCAGATTTCTTAATAGAACAAGTTTGTTTTTATAAAATCTGGTGGGACGATCATGGAGGGGACCATTGGGAAATGGAGTCAACAATCCAATCTAAAATATGTTGCAGGAGGTAAGGAATCATGAAAGTGTATGGACAGAGGCAATATAGTCATCCATCCTTCAATATGGAGATATTTAGCAGGTGATTAGCAAACAGGAGAAAACAGTCCATCATGCAGAGCACCTAACCAGGGTGAATTCTACATGACTTTAGAAGAAAATGTTCAAAAATACTTGAACAATGTGCCAAGAGCATACAACATGAATTCTTGACCATATACACTAATTCTCAAACATGAAAAGCAAATACAAACTAGAATGAAAAATAGGATAAACATTCACGTAAAGAAGTTACTTAATGAATAAAAAGATGACACATGAGGATTCTCTGCCATGAAAGGATTATCATTCCTCTACAATTTTATTCATATCTGGAAAGCTTGAAACACATTATAATGGAGAGCCTCTGCTCTTGAAAATTCCCAACCCTTCTCCCCTTTGTGGGGAGAAATTTATACTATCTCTATCCCCGAGGCTAATCCTCGAAACATGACATGAAATTGTTTACACTAGTCATAATCAACTACTAGCAACTTAGAGCGTGGTAATACTGCCATGGTTTACATATATTAAAATAGACATTATATATGGACCACTAGGCTCGACCACTTGTCTGTCAAATCAGAAATGTGTCCTTCCCTGGGTGTGTGTTTTGTGCTCAAAGGCACCTTTCTGCATGGTTTCCGGACTGGCAACGGAGTTTATATTCTTTCCATGCTTTTCCTTTTCTTCAAACCCCCTCCGTATTGATAATACTATAGTATGAGGGTACATGGAGAAGGGCAGATTTGTACTCCCCACCTCCCATGCCATGGGTTCTCCTATAGGTCATACAGTGGGGGGTGTCTTCCACCTCCTCACCACCTCAGAAAAAGTTGGCAGGTGGAGTTCACAAACGAGGTGATGAAGACTTCAGACACCCACCACCCTAGCACGAGCATTCGCTCCCACTGGTTTCCACTGTACATGGTCACCAGGTATTGGGACTTTGGAAGCTGCGATTGCTTCCAGGGTCTCTGGGGAGACACTCCTGGGATAGGAAAACCCAAGCACCGCACAGCTGAAGGTACAACTATCTAGAAACATTCAAAGTGATTCACATCTAGGCCTCGATGGTTGGTGCTTTCCTGGTGTTGAAAACCAGGGAAATAGATGAGTGTGGAATCAATCTCACCAACCATCAACACCCCGAGACTAACAAGCTTCTCAAATCATATCGCCATTTCAACTCTTTCACAATTCTCAGAAACTATTAGCAAAATAACACTTTGAGCATTGTCTCTAATTACTGATTCATAGTATGCATCTTAATCGGCCTGGGAAGGTGGTGTTTATATAGGGTGATGAAGATGAAGATGGATACAGAGATGACTGGTCATCATAATGACAACACGAGTGGACACGTGGGTAGGGATCTCTATTTCTTTTGATATTAAGTAGATGCAGAGGTTCGATAACTTTGAAAAAAATATCCTTCAACTCCACTTAAGACTTGCCACTTTATTTGAAGTGTACCATTTTCTTATACTTAATTCCACGTCTTAGACTTATGTAGAATTGAACCTTTTCTCTTGAGTTTGGAACTTTAGCAATTTTTTATATTGAAATATCCACCCTTTACATATAACCTTTACCCTATACAAATATAATGCCTTGTATTATAGCCCGAAAGGAATGGGAAAATACACTATCCCCCTCCAATATAGTTGGCGAACTCCGACGCTTTAAACAAGGCCTTGTAGTGGAGTGGGGGTGGAAAAAATGGTGGGACGATGAGGGGAAGAGATTTAGATTCCGTCCAATATGGATTTCAGGATTCTTCCCGCTCACAGAGAGTGAAAGGGATAAAATGGAATCCAGGAAAAAGGAGGGGACGGAGACTAAAAGGTCGAAAAAAGGGGCACCAAAAAGTCCGCGTGGGATAAGCGTTCACCAAATCGCCCCGTTTTTCCGGCCGATTTTTGATTAAAATCGGTCAAATCTTTGCTGTGAAATTGTTTATTTTGTTATTTTGGAATTCTACTAGTCTTATTAGCCCTTTCTGTACTAAATCGGGCATTTTAAAACTAGCCAGATGATTAAAATTACGATTTAACGCCTGGAAAGTATGATTTTCACCAAAATTGATCTGCCGGATTCCGGCGAGTCGGGGGCGATTTGGTGAACGCTTATCCTGCTCCCAAAAAGTCACCCCCCGAATGAAGAGATTTCTATATTGGCTCCAACCTATATCAATAATTGTGGTCCTTATTATTAAAAGTAGATATTTATAATTGAACAAAAGTGGCGTCCCTTTAATAAAAGATGTACCCATACTGACAGACATTAATTAATTTTATTGGGAATTTGACTACGGAGGATCAGAGCTGCACGGATTTGTACCTGTATGCAGGTGCCTACTTATATGATTTGTACGCCACAGATGCTACCGTATACTTACTTACACGACCATATATATTTTACAAGGTTCAAAGAGAGGGGGGTTAATGCGAAGTACCATTCGTCTCTGATTTCATTTTAGCTCTGGCTGTCCGGGGCCTCATTCCTTTTGCTCCTTTACTTTAGCCATGGAGTTCACCTTTCTGCTAATTAGTTTCCAAGGCATCTTTTATAATTGAATAAACGTGCCTTTAGTGGTGGTAAACCCTATAGTATCTTCCTTTTTGTGGTAGAGCAAGCACTAACCGGGTTTTTAAAGTATCCATTTATACTTCCCATTGTCGACCAGGTTTAAAGTATCCATTTATGCTTCCCATTGTCGACCAAGTTTAAAGTGCCTATATATAATTGGATAAACCCGTCTTTAGTGGTGTAAACCTCTTCATTTGAAACCTTCATTTTTCAATTACTCTATACAGGTGAGAATGAACCCATTAGCTCTTTCACGCTCTCCTTTTTTGTTGGAGCAATAACTTATAGTAGGGTTGCATAAGATTTAGTTCTATTTCCATTAGGCAGATTGCCAGATACATCGGTATTAAAATTTAGATGTTCAATGCCAGTCATGCCACCTCCTTTGATGTTGCATTGCTGTCCACATGGATCACGGTGTTTGGACGTGACATTATTTTCCTTTTCACTTACGTTGACAGTGGTGTTCGGAACGGTTTCGGCTAGCCGCATCCCATTGCTTCGTGTAGAGGCCAAGTTCGTCGTTTCAAAGATCTGAACTTCATGATCTCTCGTTGTTTTCTACGGAAGCCAAGTGTCGGATCTCTGGAGTCGGGAAGGCTGGTGAATCGGTGATGCTATGGACATGATCTTCACCTAAGGAGTGTCACAATTGGCATCAAGGGATATGATTATTGGTCAGCTCGTAGTTTGATGAGTGGCATGATCATGATGTTATCTCCCTCTATACTCCTTCCAAACATTTGTGGTTTCTCACGACATTTGTGGTTTCTCATGACATTTTTCGTCAACGCTACCAAAATACTTATAAAAATTACTTGTCTTTACATCCTCTTCTCTTTAAATCCTCATCTCATAGTCATAACTAAGGATTATTATGTATGCACATCCTCGCCTTATAATAAGAGTTGGGTCAAGGTGCAAAGACAACCATAAAATATTAAATTGTCAAGATGTAAAGAGTAAGAGAGAACTATAAGTAAGTCTCGTATTAAATTTACCTTATAAGTCTTTAATTAACACTATCAACTGAGATTTGACAAGTTGGATTGTTCGGATCTTCTTATCACTCCTTATCAATGTGATTGCAAGGAATTCATTGAAGGTGAAGTCCATAATTTTAGGTCCTCTTTCCTCAGTATCATGCCTTTTGGTAAGACAATAAAGAGGGTAGTGGCAAGAATCAGCATGGAAAATGGTCTCAACATAGAGGTTATACATATTAATTTGTTTTCATTAAATAATTTAAATTCCTACCCGTGACTATGGATTCAGTGAATCGTGGACTGGTACAAAACACAACAAATTTTAGAGCCACAAGCACTTAACTACTCACACTTATAACTTTCTAAAATCATCCATTAATAAACTTATTTTGGTATTCTGGTTCAATTTAAAAGGTGGATTGTTAGACTCACACATGCAATGATTTGCAAGGATTCAATTTACTTAGGCCCCTCCATCACATACATGCATGCTTTCACAACAAGCGCTGAAAGAACAATATTTGTTTTTTGCATTTTTTTTGTGTGAAAGGGTTTGGTTAATTTATACTTGTCAATTAAAGTACAATTATTTATATTTCCCTTCATCTTTGAAGGGCTGAGAGAATAAATGCCCTTCCAATTGAAATTAAGACCCACGCTTCAAATTTCATCATTGGTTGTCGGGGATCAAATTTGAAGGGCAGGTCTCATTTTACTTTGAAGGGTTGTGAGAAATTAACTAGCCATATGGACACAGTTCATGAGTAACTAGCCATTCAATTTCAAACTCTACCTAATCCCTAAGCATCGTCTTCACCATAATAAACCTAAGTATTAGTAGACTTGAAAATTTATCTTTCAAACTTTATTCTTGAGTCTACTAACATCTAGATGTCAAATGAGAGGGATTGATAGGGATTCTCATTTCTCTTTTCAAAACTCGGTGCATATAATTATTATTCAAACACATTGAAAAAACTATCCTTCAAACTTCAATGTGGATCTTACTAGTATTTGGATCTCACACGAGAAGAAGTTTGAGAGGGATTCCACACTTATCTTTTCAAATTTTCATCTTATATTTATGTGAAAAGGTTAGACAAAAAACAAGGACTATTATATACTATAATCTCTTTGTGAACCTTACAGATTCAAAAGTGTTATTTTGACAAAAAACATATTTGCAATCTCTTCTCTTAAATTCTGGGTTGATAGGTTTGAGGAGTGGTATCCAAGGCAATTGTAGACTCCATTTGATATGTCGACATTACGAACCTTTATCAAGGTTCATCATCAAGACAATGAGTCGATTTGAGTAACGGATAAATATTTATTAATATATCTTTAACAACACATTTCAAGAGAAAATTAAAAAATTGATAATGTTGACTATATAACTAAGACCAAACCCAAACCCTAAAAATGTTAATCTAGATAATAAGGAAGTCTAAGTTGTGATTAAAACAAGCACCCTAAATATAGAGACACACGCAAATACATCATTATTATTATTCTAGCTAATGAAATTCCATACATATATAAAGCGGTCTCTACTCTCCCGGTTCGTGCAGAATATAGTTTATTGAACTTAGATAAGGGACAACTCTGTCGGGTCGGTGAAAAAGCCGGTCGTTAGGTTGTTGATAAAATAAGCCATTGGAATTTGGAAGGACCTTTGAATGGAGGATTGATTCCACTCGATGGAGTCTCTTTTGGTCAATGATGATTATCATGATGATGAGGGCAAGGATGAGGACGATGATGATGAGGATGAGGATGATAAGGATGGTGATGATGTCTAGGATGAGGATGATGAAGATGATGATCATGATTATCATGATTATCATGATGATGATTAGGATGAGGATGAGGATGATGATGATGATGATGATGATGATGATGATGATGATTAAGATGAAGATGATGATGATGGTGACGGTAATGATGATGAATATGCTGATGAAGATGATGATGATGATGAAGATGTGATGACAAGATCTTTACCTTGGTCTTCACTAAATTGTTCTGATCTTCACCAACATTATAATAGAATGGTTATAAGTGATTATTCACTCTTATAAAGAATGCACTTTATGGAACTACCAAACTGCTCAGTTTGGATATTCCTCTTTTAAGACACCGGACTAGGTCTATAAGTCTTGATTCTTCATGTGCACAAATCTAAGAACAAGAGGCTTCACAGGGCCCAAAAAGTTGTATTTTTTTTACTACTTCCTCAGGTCATATTTAATTTTCAAATTAGTCCTTCGAATGGGTGTTAGGAGCAATCCTTAATTTTTCACTCAACTGGTTGCTCCCCCTATCATGTAGACGTCTTCATTCACTGAGCTCCCCCTAAAATTGTGATGATGAAGATGACGATGAATATGATGATGATGATGAAGATGATGGCGATGATAATGAAAATGATGATGATGATGATGATGATGATGATGATGATGATGATGATGATGATGATGATGAAGATGATGATCATGATAATGGAGATGCTGATGAATTGGATGACAATGATGTTGATGATGAAGATGAAGATTCTGATGATGATGATGACGAATATGATCATGATGATCAATATGATGATGGTGATAACGAAGACATTAAGTGATGATGAATATGATGATTATGTCGATGATGATGATAAGGAAGATGACAAATATGAAGAAGATCATGATGACGATGATGACGACGACGCCGATGATGATTATGAAGATGATGATGATGATATCGATGAAGACAACGAAGACGATGGTGATGACGATGACAAGGATGATGATAAGGATAATGATGATGATCATCATCATCATTGTTGTTATTATCACCATCATCTTCTCCGTCTTCATCGTCATCATGATCATCATGATCACGATCATCATCATCATGATCAACGTCATCATCATTGTGTTAGTCCTTAAAAGGACTTATGTATAGGATCTCACTATAAGCAATGCAACCAATACAAATTATGACAAAATCCTAGTTAAATTAAATTAAATTAAATTAAACTACACTAAATTAAAAACATAGAGTTGTTTAACTATAATTAATTTAAAATGCAACAAAATATAAAATTTGCAAATAAAAAAAACCCAAAATAAACTAAAAAAAAGAAAAATATGCAAAATAAAAAGACAAAACAAAACACAAAATATAAATATGCAAATAATCAAACAAAAAATGTAGAATTCAAAAACACCCATGCACTAGCTCATTACCATTAAAAAACGGAGACCCGCGCAGAATCTGCTCCAGCTCCCATTTCGGGGTTTTCGATTTTGAACTTTCACTGAAGGATCTGGAACATGCTATGATGTTTTTTTTACAGGAAGGGTGGGCAAAGGAATTTTCCTATTAGTGCATCATCCACTCCCTTCGCACGCGAGCCCATGCTTCTAGAACCACCTGCTCCACCTCCAGAATGGCAACAATGTTTAGACCTTCAAGTTTGTTTCCTTCTATGTTTTTCTTGATTACCAATTGTGTTCTTATTTTATTCATGGTTTTTTATCATTGTTGTGGATGTGGTGTAGATGAAATGGCTCAAATCTCCTTGCAAGCATGAAGCACGAGTTGTCCAAGTGAACTTGGGAAACTCAATGTGAGACATAAAACCAACAGTTATCAAGGAAAAGGAGGAAGGGAATGAGATATTTTAATGCTGCCATGCATGTGTTTGCTTGTTGTGAGATACTTTGACAATATTCCTGAATGGAATGTGGTGGTTTTGTGGAGCTGTATGATTGCAGGGTATACTCTAAATGGGAAAGATGAAGAGGCTCTCAAGATGTGTTAATGGAAAGCATTGATGATGGGGATAAGGCCTAATGATTTTACTTTCTCGACGGTGCTTCTGATTTGTGCAAAAATCACGGCTTATGATCAGGGTAAGCAAGTTCATATCCTAACCATAAAATATGGATTTGATTCATATGATTTTTGTGGGTATTTATCTAGTTGGCATGTCTGTAAAATGTGGGTTTGTTTCTAGTTTTGTTCATTCCTTTTGGGTATCATGTCAAAATTCCCATGAATTGACAGTTCAAAGCTAGACTAAGAATGTTTTTAAGAGGATATGTAAGTGGCTATTGTGTTAATTATAATACAATAATTGGTGCTCTGTGGAGTCGAAAACCCAATTCTCTTAGGTGCCAAGATAACTCCATGCCATGATTTTTCTTTAAAGGGCCACTAGGTATTCTATTTGAGAGGAATCTATGTTGGTTGTTACCATTTCAAAAAAAGGTTGTAACAGCCCTATATCAACACACTTCCACCTGCTACCTATAGTATGCAATAAACTGCAAACTGTCAAACTTTGACAACCCTCCCTACCTACAACCATAGTAAACATCAAACTAAATCAAAGGTTAACTATTAATTGGATGATTATATTGTTTAAGAGAGGTAAATAAAGTCTGGAACATACATTGGTGGCTGTCCTATATTTCTAAGAATAGTGTTCAAGGTTTGGAGTGGTGTGGTTTATATTGAATGCAAAACTAAAACTATTATACACCTTACATTGGTAAGCTTCACTGCTGCTATAAAATTGTCATAATTAGAACTGTCATACTGTATTATTGCTACTATATTTATATGAGTCCTCATATTTGAATGGAAGGTTATTGGTTGGTTAAATACTGCAATTGAATTGTATATGGTTACATGGCTAATGATCTCTTGTATGCTAAAGTGCTACTGGATGACCTTGCTACTAATTCCACATATCTTGAATTGAATACATTGACATGATATCATTTACATTTGCATCTATAAGCACTAAATCAACTTAGTATGTCTTCTTCATTCATATCAGTGATTGATTGAAAGGAACTGGTCACTAATACAATTGTGTAGAAGTTATAGTTGGTTGTCCTTGTAATTAAGTACAAAGAAGGTTCCCTGCAACCAAATGCATTTTCCAGGGAACTAGAGTCCATGGCTAAGTTGCCGAAAAGACCCGAATAGGTGTCGTGCCATGAACATTTTGGTACAAAAAATGTGTGGTAGAGACTATAAATGTGTTACCAGTTACCTATTTTGACTTGGTTTGACTCTGTTTTTTACTAGACTTGACCAAAAATGTTGGTAAAAATTGACATTTCCTCTATCTTTCCTTTTCTATCCTTTTACTTAAATTTTTAACATTACCACTAACTGTTCCAATATGTTTGAGAAAGTTTCCAACCTCATCAATATTCATATGGAGAAAGTAGAATTTCATACTCCATTCAAAATTCAACAGACTTAATAGTTTAAAGGATTTCAGGATTGGCGAGATTACAGTCATTTGATTGGATTCTATCATGTATCAAGGAGAGGGATTGGCATTTAATCAAGAGCACCAAGCCCTTTATGTAACCCGATGTTGGCACCATTGATTGTTGAATTCCTCTATCATGGCCTTAGCAAAAATGTACCCTTCACTCAAGCCAAAATCATTGATTAGGCATGAGCTTTTTCTATGATATTTTAAGGCTTGTATTAGGTAGTTTCATCAAAATTGAATGGTGTTAATCGATGTCCCTCGAGGATTGAGGTAGAGCCAAAGGCTAGATGAGGACGCAGAGGGTGATACTAATGGTGAGGACTCCAATATAAGTGATGGTGGAACTTTGCTTGTCATTTAAATGTTCTTGCTCATTTATTCATAATCCTTTATTTCAAAGTTCCAATATAATGTGCTATTTATAAATGAGTGGTCACGTTTCCAGTGTGTTTCAGTTTTGGAAACACATACATGTTTCCCTGTATCGTGTAACTTAGGTCCACAATCGTAAATGGGATTGATTTAACTTCATTACAATTAAATATGTGGCACTGTTGTGAACTTCCCTACCCATTATTTGACTAGAATTCAATAAACCATTTTTCAAAGCTAATATTAAATGTCAAACTGGAAGCAAGGCAATACTCATTGTAAAGGGCAATGTGCAGTAACAGGAAGAAGATAGAGATTACAAAAAAAGGACGGACCAAGGAATATTATAGTCAAACAAAAAAGATGTTGAGAGAGAAACCAACCTTGGTGAGTTCTGCTTCTGAGTGATAAACTGCAGGAGATGTAGATCCAGCAGCGGAAACATGACCATTTATAGCATTATTGATAGTTACATCTGCAAAAGGATCGGGTGTGTTTCCACCATCCTTATGTTTTTCATTTTCCATAAGCTCCACCTCCTCCTCTTCTATCAACTGAACCATAACAGGTTAGCATACATAGATATGCCTACAAATTCATACATCTCGAATGTCGTGGCTTACTAATATAAATTCCTTCATAACAACCAACCGAAATATCTAATTGTGGTAAAAAATAAGCGGAAGTTGTGAAGAGAATTCTTATACTGTTGTTTAGTACTCTTATTTGACGCTTATGGATGGTTGATTGGATGTCTTTGATACTTGATGCTTGGTCAATGGATATCATCTTCAATTGTCTCTTGATAATAAATTATAATCAGGTAAGACCTTTCTCTATTATATTGGTTGCTTGTCATTGAAAAGTTTAATAGTGTGCATGTTTCTCAAATTTGGTTGTGTTGCTCTTAACCCTTGTTATGCCACCACAAGCAGTGATATATATGGATGGGTTATGTCTATTAATCCAACCAACCGTACATTGTTTAATTTTTTGTGGTTGTAAAGTTTTTTAAAGTTTTTAAAATTTATATTAAATAGAATTATTTTACTATTATTTATTTGATTGTTAATTGGGATATATTTCAGTGACGTACGTTTTGATATTAGCTCCTCCAGTGTTGGCAGCGTATCAGACGTCATAGGTGTCAGCTAGATGTGCTGCAATTCAATTAAACCCTAAGCACGGTTGTTAGTTTTTCTTTGATAATGGAAACTTTTTGGAGTTTGAAGCCCGAATGTTCTATAGAAAACTATTTTTGTTTGCTCTGTGTGGTTTTGAGGCTACTGAGTGAAGCTTTGTAGAAATTGTGGAACGCCAAAGCTTGTCTTGAGCTGTACATGCATAATTGTTTTGATTAATTAGTGAGACATCGACCCTAGCCATAGCATTCTCTGTATAAACTAATGAAATCTCGTTGCATGCATCAATTCTTGCAAATTCTAAGTGTAGGCAAGCGTTGCGATAGAAGAACACAATATTCCCTCTACAGTTTGTCATTTCTTGTGTCCAAGATGGAAGAATCTTCTACCAGGAGGAAAAGAAGCAGCAATGAGGGCTACCTTGGAGTGATTCCTAAGAAGAAACCCAAGCCTGAATCTAAGGAGAACAAATTCATGTTCATGGTTTTGCTTCTTAATGGTTTGAATTTGACTCTGCAGTTGGAGGGTTCTGTTGAAAAGACGTCGGTCACCGATTTTGTAAGGACTATCAGGAGAAAAGCTAAGAAATAAATAATAGAAAAGGGCCCAAGAAAGATCCACTACGGTCCCCAAGTCTATGTGGAAGATTCAATGAGAGAACGAATAAAGATGGAAACATCATATGCGATGATTCTCACAACAAGCCCATGTTCGTAGCTCTGCAGGTTCATCCATGAACTTCCTCCCCTAAATTTTTATATTAAATAGAATTATTTTAATATTTTTCATTTGATTGTTGATTGGGATATATTTCAGTGACGTAGGTTTTGATATCGGCTCCTCTAGCATTGGCAGCGTATCAGATGTCATAGGTGTCAGCTGGATGTGCTGCAATTCAATTAAACCCTGAGCACAGTTGTTAGTTTTTCTTTGATAATGGAAATTTTTTGGATTTTGAAGCCTGAATGTTCCATAGAAAACTATTTTTGTTTGCTCATAGTGGTTTTGAGGCTACCGAGGGGAGATTTGTAGCAATTGTGGAACGCCAGAGCTTGTCTTGAGTTGTACATGCATAATTGCTTTGAGTAATTAGTGAGACATTGACCTCATCCATAGAATTCTCTGTATAAACAAACAAAATCTCATTGCATGCATCAATTCTTGCAAATTCTAAGTGTAGGCAAGCGTTGCGATAGAAGAAAACAATAATCCCTCTGCGGTTTGTCATTTCTTGTGTCCAACATGGTAGAATATTCTACTAGGAGGAAAAGAAGCAGTAATGAGGGCTACCTTGGAGTGCTTCCTAAGAAGAAACCTAATCCTGAACCTGAGGAGAACAAATTCATGTTCGGAGTTTTGCTTCTTAATGGTTTGAATTTGACTCTACAGTTGGAGGATGCCGTTGAAAAGATGTCGGTCGCCGAGTTTGTAAGTATTGTTAGGAGAAAAGATGAGAAATAAATAATATAAAATGGGCCAAGAAAGATCCACTACGGTCCCCAAGTCTATGTTGAAGATGCAATGGGAGAACGAATAATGATGGAAACATCATATGCAATGATTCTCACAACAAGCCCATGCTCATAGCTCTGTGGGTTCATCCCTGAACTTCCTCCCCTAAATCGTTCAAAATGATTCCATGAGCTCCTCAAAGTGCATTCTGTTAGAACAAATATTTCCATATGTAAATATTATTTACTGGATTTTTTTTTTTTAGTAACTAGGGGAATCAGAAACTGGAGCCCCATTCTCGCTACCACTATACCCCTAGGTCCCCACACCCTTCGCAAGACATGCGACACAGGTAAACCCAGGTGGGATTTGATCTCGTGACCTCCAATTTACAATAAGTGACTTCATAACAACTCAACCGCGAATGAGCCACACCCGTGCGGGCTATTATTTACTAGAAAGTTAACATTTCATACATAACAAATATTTAGACGAAGTATTTAGTGACATTTTATTCATACAGTAAGACAACATGACCCTTTCCTCTATTTTTTGTTTTATATTGTTTCACAGGATGGTGGTATTAACAGTTTCCACACATTTCCAGTAAAAACATATTTATAAGTGTATTTAATCTATTGTTGTCTTAAACTTTAAAATTTGTGCATTTTTTTCATTTTAATACAATGGTTAAAGAAATCTTGTCAAATACAAACATAAGTTTCCACATCAGTGAGGCAACGATATTGTAATATAGCATTGAAATGCGAGTTGATATTCTTGTGGAAAATGTGTGTTGGATAGATTGATTGTTGATTTGCTTCACGTGACATCTGGAATGTAACTCCAGAACCACATCTCTTGATGGAATTACCCTAAGAACACACTTTCCAGATAGCATTAGCTGATTGAATTGTATGCCCATTTTTTATTTCATAGAGTATTTTGATATTTTCCATGCCTAGCAAAATGACCACTTGTGTATAGGTCTAGGAATGGATTATTTATTTAATTTCCCGCCAACAGAGTGGTTTTCCATTTATTAGGACAACTCTTTGCAAGTGGTATGGGCCAATGGACCTGGAGAAAGGCGATTGATAAGGTAAGGGTTCTTGCATTGCGTACATTCTCCCTAGGCATTAATATTTTATATGACTTTCTTGTACCTATCGTATAATATAACTTTGCTATTTTCATTTCTAGCCTCTTCATCATGATTCTTATCCAATGTTTGTATAGAAACATAAGAATATCAGACTTAACTGTCTTTGTTGTGTTCTTGTTGTACGATTCCCTACTTTTATCACTCTTATGTTCTCTCTGTGCATTTCCCACCTCTGTTTTTTAACCACTTTCCCTCTATCCAAACTATTTGTTTTCAGCTTTTGGCTGCATTTTTCATCGTTTCTTTAAATTACTATTCAAAATTGTGTTTTATTTTTCATTTTCTACCAAAAGCTTGGAAGTTTTTGTTCCTATTTATTTTTTACCAAACCAAAATATTGCACGAGAAGCCTTTTCTTGGTGGAAATGGAGGTGCTTTTCCTATCGTCCAAGCTTCTTCCAACCTTCTCATGGGGAAGAGGAGTCTCGAGTTTTAAAACCTAGTAAGAGCAATTATCCTTTATCCTACATCTTTGAATCTACCATTTGTAGTTATATTACAAGTGTATTATGATAGATTTCTTGCTTTGGCATGGGAAGCTTTGTTGGGGTTGAAACAAAGGTATATTTCCATTCTATACCATTTGTCGTGTAGTAATAATTTTTAGGAATTGTGGAGACATTGCCACCTCGTGACTCTTGTTTGACAAATATCTAATGCCTAGCTTAGGATTTTCCTATTGAATATTTTTGAAGTGGATTTAGTTATTAAGGAGCAGATTGGGTTTGAACCATTCAACCCTATCTACTCTTTAATCACTAAAGCCTCCATGAGATCCTCAATTGACCCCATCTTCCTAACTTGGATTTGTTAGGCACTAATCACAACTTTTATGCCATTTTAAATCTTAATTCATCTTTCATTTTCTGTATTATAAGATCTGAAAATTTCCGTCATTTACATGTATTAAACTCATCCCTAAAACATCAAATCACATGGTAGGTTTGCCCCAGTTTGTGGCTCAGAATTACCTTTTGTAAATTTGTTTTGTACCATTGATTAAATCTGGTCTAAAACAGAATTAAAAGGTCCACGAGACTGCACTTCAATTAGAAACACTTATTGAAGATCCAAAATCGTGGAAAGGAATGTGCCTTTCCATGGTTTTTTATTTTTTTAAACCTCCAGGTTTCGTCTCAATATCGACGCACTTTCGTCACGGGTATTACAAAACCATGGAAACCTCGAGTTGCTTTCCACGAATAACATCTCTATAGCAACGTTGTTTCGTGGAACAATTACCGTTCAACATGCATATTTCGTTGATAGAGATTAGTTTTCCACGGTTTTTCATGGAAGAAATTTCTGTTCAAATTCCAGAATTTATCGGTAGAGGGACAAACGTTCGTCGCAAACGATCCACGCTTTTGCGTGGAAACAAAATTTTGCCTGGTAGTTTTTGGCCATATTTGCATTGTTATAGGGACAATACTTTTATTGATAGAGAGATGAAACGTAGAAAATGAATTAAAAAAAATAAATTTAAAGGACACCGTAGAGAGGACACGTGGTGGTTTTGTGTGGAATAAATTTATGTTCAAATTCTAGATTTCATCACTAGAGAGACAAATGTTCATCGAAATTTATCCACGGTTTGGTGTGGAAACTAGAATTTGTCAAGCAATTTTTGTCCATATCTTCATCGTTATAGAGACGAAACAGTTGTCGATAGAGTGATGAAACGTAGAAATTCAATTCTAAAAAATCAATTTCAAAGGCACTGTACAAAAGACACGTGGTGGCTAGTTTTCATCTCTATATCGATGACGTATAAATTTCGTAGTTATATCCACGAAATAAGTGCCACGAAACGTCGCGATCGTTATTGTCGCAATTAAGATGACAAAACGTGGAAAGAGCAACGAAAAACCGTCACAATTTTGATTTTATGTATTAGTGGTAGAATTATACACAAGGATCACAACCATTCTTAGACTCCTAGAATCCTCAGCATATCCTCAGATAAGGTTCAAACACATTATATATAAAATATGTCCTTTAAGTAATGGAACCAGGGGTAGCTCGACAACTCTGTCATGTGCATACGATTCCATCAACAGTTTCTTGTATTGGATCGGTGTTGCCTAACCAACGTCATGATTTTCAAAAATATCCTAGAGAGAATCTATGGAAGAGATGAAGCTTCCTATGTTTTCGACCTATATTTAATGTCATTTCATGGAATCAATTTACACAATAATCATTCACAATGATTGAAATTTGTTTGTATAACCGACCTATATCCAGGATTATACAATAACATATTAGGTTAAAAAAAATGATTTAACGGGATCTAGATACAGAATTATCTATAAGTTGGTTGCCTCCAGAATCAATTTTAAGTCAGACTTACATAAATCGGTTGCCTTGTGGCTTGATAGTTTTCAAGGAATTAGTTTAAACACTATATTTTACTGTAAAATAGTTACTTTTGAATCATCTAACAGATATCTATAAATGAATTTACCCTTATCATTTTTCCAAGTCAAATTCAATACATAATTCAACCCAGAGTTCTTAAAACAATTTTAATAAGAATCTGTGAATCCTACAAATGTTATTTCCTCCCAAAACAAATTCCATACAAATTTATAAATCAAGATTATCCATTTAAACTCTAATGATTTAGTATTTACAGGTTATTTGTTCATATTTTATGTCATACTATCATGGAAACAAAGACGGATCAAGAAAATTTACAACGTTTTTAGTCTCCATTAATTTTTTGACAGATATGAGCAACTCATTATTTAGAACTGCATACGCCACTCTAAATCTGATTTTGGTTTAAATCAAGAGAGACCTTAAAGGTCAAGTGTTTGAACCTAATCTCTTATACCATATTGTGATAACCCCCAAACAATACACCAATACATTCTAATCAATAAAAAAAACACAAACAAGTATAAGGGAAGTTAGAGTCACCTACTTAAAGAGAATGCCAGGAAAATACTTAGAGAATCAGTTCCTCCCAACCATAGAAGAGGACCGCAAAACCACTATGATCCCAACACCACCCCCAGCACTCAATCCTCAGAGTCCGTAACAAGCTACAACAAGAAAGCTTCCACGCGGCACTCTGTCTCAGAGTCTGTAACAAGCTACAACAAGAAAGCTTCCACGCGGCACTCTCTCTCAGAGTCCGTAACAAGCTAAGTGATGGACTTATGAAACGGGAGAAACACTCAACACATGCATTCACAGCAAAGTTTCTCCATGCACAACACGGCGTCCCATACTATTCCAGTGCACTCATATATATAGCTTTTGCCCATGTCTTATGCCATCCCAATCAAATCTCCAATCAGATCTCTAAATCCCTATGATTTAGGATCTTGTCTGGTTGTTGAGTTTTAGATTGGATTTGATTGGTATCAATTAGTCTAGCTTGCTTACACATGTTCTTTGGTGCCATGGTTGGTGTCCCCTCATGTAGTTGAGTTCTCCAAGTGTTATTTTCCTTATTAATAAATAAATAAAAAGGTTTGTTGTGCAAATGTCATTTGAGTTTTTGAGTTTCATAACTCATTGCATGATAATAATAATAAAAAAAATTTCAAACCATGAAAATAAAATCAGTGTTATGGGGGTATTACATTTCTCCCCCCCTTATGCTTAACACCGTCCTTGGTGTTCTTTTTATTCCGATCTCCCTTGCCCATTCTGGAACATGGAGGGATATGCTTCCCGCATTTTATCCTCCATTTCCCAATTTACCTCTTCAAGGCTGAAGTGCTTCCATTGCACTTTTATTTGAACGATGGCTCGATTTCGGAGCATACATTCCTTCCTGTCTAGAATATGGAAAGGTTTCGTCTGGAACTCGCTCACGGGTTCTACCTGAATCACATTCCAATCAATTATGAGCAGCATCGTATATATATATGAAACATGAAATACATCGTGTACTTTTATATTAGGTGGAAGTGCAAGCTGATAGGGTACTGACCCTATCTTAGCTAACACTTCGAAAGGTCCAGAATATCTTGGCGCTAGTTTGGAACACCTTCCCAAACTCAAAGAACTCTTCTTCGACTCTACCTTTAGATATACGTGATCCCCAACGTTGAACTCTCTTGGAGTTCATTTTAAATCCACGTAGCCTTTTTGCTGATCCTGGGCAACTTTTAAATTTGGTTGCACTTCCTTGACAATATTTATAGTGTAGTGGGATTAAGCAATGCTTCAATGCATACATATTTTCTTGTAACCATACTTTTTCCTCTTCCACATACAAGAAGATAAACATGTCAATCATTATCTTAAGATTCTAAACATTTTACATATCAACCCAAGTAGATATCGACATCTTGCTAATATCCGAAACATGCTTATTATGTCTTCTTCATAACATTATAGGTTCCAACTACAACTTAGTTAAGCATTATTATAGTGTCCGTTCCAATTACAGGTTATAGAACTTCACTAGTTATTACCACCTTTATCCCTTATATATTGGGAGGTTAAAAAAATAAAAAATAAAATAAAATAAGATATCATATTCTCTATCTTCACAACTCCACTCTTTATGCATTTATTTAAGCATTTCTATTTATGTACACACAAAATAAACACAAAATTTTGCATTCAAACAGTCAATGCTTCACATAGCAAAGAACGTATGTGTTCGTATGAGATTTCATTAGGTCAAACTGCTACTAACCTCATACCTAGTTCATTTATGCAATTCTTTTGAATCGGACTTGTAAACTGAAATTGTGTTGACGAATTTATATCACCTAATCTAAAATATTTTTAATCTTCCATAATAGAATCCTTTGATTTATAAAATACAAATATCATCCTCCATTTTAAAATGTCAATGATATTCTATAAAATATAGATTCATCCATTGTAACAAAATCCTTGTTTCCTATTCACGATGACCATTAAACACGTACGAATTGAATACTACCCTTTCACTATCAATTACAATGTAATATACCCAACTACTAATATTTTCAATAATAATAAAACATCCAATTAAAGATTGAAAATCTATGCTATCTACATAACATTCACTTCCTAAACATGTATCACTCGCTTAAATAATTGATAACCTAATTTTCAAAGGTCTTGGTTAAACTAAAATTTATAGTAAATAACACATTACATTTTTTTATATATATTTTTTTTTTGTTGGCACAGTTTTTCTCCTTTATATCTCTACAAATATAAACTATACTCCATATGGAACTCTTAACTTTTAAACTAGAATCAAACAATTCATTTTACATGCTTCAGATATTAACCGAGGCAGCAATAAATCATAAACATTTTGTTTTACATGCTTTAGATCTTAACCAAGGCAGCAATAAATCATCAACCACACTTTGCATGCTCAGGATTTTAATAAAACACAAATCTTATGAAACCCATATAATGGGATGATCTCTAGAATGATTACTTAAGACAAAACAAAAGGGAAACCATATAACGTTTATGGAGCTCTCAGTTCCGTGGTTTATCCAGATCAAGTGCAATCGACGAATAAAATTTCAGATTGGTTGTTTATTTTTCCAGATCAAAATGAATTCCAAAGCAAATGTAGAGGTTAGTAAAAGCACATGCAAAGGTCAGACCCTAAGTCAAAATGCAACGCATATTGAAAATATATACATCACTATTTCCCTTCAAATACTTTAGTTTCATAACAATACATTTTTATAAAGATCCACGAATGGAAAAAAAAAACAAGGATCAAACGTCTACAACATAAATACATGTTGGATCCTCTACATAAAAGGAAATCATCAAATGTTGATGCACATAACAGACATGTAATGGTTCATTTTTCTGATTTCAACAAAAATGCAGCAGTCAAGACCAAAACATATGGAAGGAATCCCAAGTTTCTTCACAACGAAAATATAGACTCTAAATATATGAATTTCATCTGAAGTTTCTGCACAATGAAAATGAAGACTCTACATATATGAAGTTCATCTGAAGTTTCTGCACAATGAAAATGAAGACTCTAAATATATGAAGTGCATCTGAAGTTTCTTCACAACGAAAAATGTAGGCATGAACACGAAATGCATCACATGCCTCTTTCACATATCAAAACGCATTCAAGAATCATGAAATGTATCACACATATCTTTCCTATCTCAAACACTTACGGAAATAATGAAAAGTATAGCAAGTCTATTCACATCTAAAACGCAGATAAGAAACATGAAAAGTATAGCAGGTCTCTTTCACCCTAAAAACCCAAATGAGAAATCATGAGTGGTATCACGGTTTCTTTCCCATCCAAAATGAAAATAGGGAAAATCATGGAATGTTGATTCAATCAAATCTCAAGTCTTGATATCTATTATAAGAGAAGTAATTAGTAAGCTCGTTACATACTTAGTTATTTGGCGGCTTTTAACTTCCAGTCTACCCAAAAGGCATGCCAATCAATTCAATACATAACTTTCGATTCTTTAAAAATAAAATTCGAGTTCTACTATAAATATCCAAAGAAAAGGGTTAAAACGAAACAAAAATTAAAACTTACGGTTAAGTCTAGTAACTGACAGTCAACCTCGGCGATAATATCAGGGTTCCGGCTTTAACTTATGGTTTAACAAGTTGCCAATTGTCAGTTGAACTCTATGATCCTATCACAATTTTAGTATTAAACTTACAGTTTGTACTGTCAGTCAAACTCTGCGATTAAAAGAAAATACATACAGATCTTAAATCAAACCAAAACATTCGCAATCAAATTCCCAGTTCATAATTAAATGACAATGTTGGCAAAGTAGATCAGATCTATATTAAGCCGAACACAACCAAAGCAATCAGATCTCCAATCAAGCCGAAACGATGGAAAATATAAATCAAATCCCCAGCTCATAAATAAATCGAAAACGTTGGCAGAGTAATTCAAATCTCTTTCAAGCCAATACGTTGGAAATGGTGTATTAATGCTTTATAAAACTTATGCAATAATTCAAAATGATTCCCTAAACTACCTCATCATTTGTTATAAATCCCTAGTTTATAACACTTAATCAATTATTCAAATCGATTGTCAAACTACCATATCGTTTATTGTATTCCTCACATGACTATATTTATATATATAAATCTAGTGGAAATATAAATGCGCGACATATGAAACTTTTTCAAAATCACGAAACAAAATCCACTTAAACAACAAAGCTGTATCCAAAACAATAAGAAAAACCAAAATAACGAATGAATAGATCCACACAAATAAAGAAATCGCAGCCTCTTATAATGAGAATTGAAAGTTAACTCATTTTCAGAAAGACAAACGTAGGCAGTCAAAAGTGTGGAAGGGAATCACACGTAGGTATACATCTGCAAATCTGAAATGTTTTCTAAATAAAGAAGTCACCGAAAAATTCATGAGATCTATTAAGTTCCAATAATAAAAAGGACATTGTCCATATCCAATAATTTTAAAGGAAAAGCAGGCACAAAATAAAAACGCATACGCTTAGCAATATGAAGTTCAAATCTCAAATCGCTGGAACAGAAACTTTAAAATTCAAATATCAATTCCCAGATTTATACAAATCACTGGCCATGAGGTATAAATTCCAGATCTATATGTATAGTACAAATCGCATGGAAGAATTTGAAAGTTTTCAATACTTACTTGAAAAAAAATAACAACTTGAGCAAAGTGAATGAGATCTCTATCAAGCCAAATGCAGCCAAATTAATCAGATCTCAAAACAATCTTTACCACCATATTATGGTTTTCTCTTATATTATTTAAGACAACCCTCATCTCCATATTATAGTTCTTCAACTAAATATATTATAAAGATCTTATAATATGGTACTTTAATTATATTATTAAACCCTTATCACCAAGATTATAGTTCTTCAACTAGATATAACATAGAACTCTTATCATATGGTTCTTTAATTAAACCCTTATCACCAAGATTATAGTTCTTCAACTAAATATGATATAAAACTCTTATAACCAATATTAACCATAAATCTATACAACCTAATTTCTATTAAAATGAAGATATTGAGACTAAACCCTTCCTTCACTAGTAACATATTCATGCACCTTACAATATCTTCAAACTAAAACAAATCGGATATGTTGGGAAAATGATGAAGGATTTTGTCCATTTTACTAAGCATCGTGGCATAAACAATCAAGTTGCGGGTACTGAATTATTCTCCCAAATCACGAACAAAAGCAGGAATACATTCAAATCCAAAACTTATTCAGAATCATGGGTATCAATTCTTACATCCAAACCCAAACATTAAGAAAAAAATAATTAGCAGGCATCAAATCCAGATCCGATATAGATGGAAGACAATTAAAAACCAATTATCAAAACTCATGCATCAAATTTATATACTTCACTCTACGATTCGGAAAAAGGTATGCGATTACTTAGATATGCAATCACAGTCATATCTCAATTCAGATATTAACATTAAAAAAAAGGAATTTGCAGGCAGATCAAAATGGTTTTCTCCAAATCCAAAATCAGATCGAAGGGCAGCTAAACCATATATTATATAATGCAGGTGATTTTGGATTTTTCTCCAGATCTAAAGGCAGATCGAAAAGGCAACTAAACCATAAGTATAAAATACAGAAAGTTTTAGATTCTTCTCCAAATCTGTTTATAATCGGATCTATGATTTACACAACAGGAAATAACATGTTCACAACTCAGATTTTGTCATATTTAGACTTCAATTTTCAGCCAGGAAAATAACATATTCACTACTTCATATCTTTCCATATTCAGATCTATTTTTTTTTCATAGAGGGAATCCATTCATACAAAATGGAAAAATCGCACACATACAAACCAATTTCGGTAGTGATTGCATCATATATGCAGATTATAAGGAAAACTGCAACCTTCATACATGGATACTTCATTGTATAATTTATAAAACAAAATAATCGCAGGTAGCAATAGTTTTAGTTCATGCAGACATAATAAAAACACAGATGGCAATATGTGCAGTTCATCAGGAAAAGAGACGCATGCAGCAATATATATATATACAGTTCCTCAAGCAACGAAAACACAGGGATTATCCAACTTGATCCCACATCAAAACTCGCAGGTAGTCTCTTATCTACATTCGTAAGTATACATACATTGCAGAAAATTCTTTTATCCATAACCGCAACTATAGTAGATCGCAGGAAGTCAAAGGGGATCTATAATTTCAAACATTAATCCCCATTTCTAGAGATTGGAGGAGAACTATATATTTAGATCCAATAAAAAGTCATTCAAATCACAAACATTTGGTAAACAAATTCATGCACAAATTTATTCCCTTTGATCCAGGACGTATAAAGTTCATTCAGTTCGCAAATGCAATTCTGAAGAAAATCACAGGAATACCTTCTTATTCCAGATCCAAGGGAAAAAGTTGGGCTCTCTCCCTCCTTTCTCCTTCGTTCGATATCTCACAACCATCGCAGATCCCTTTCCCAATAGGTATGACAAAAAACAGGTGGATATATTTCCGATCCAAATCCCAGGCAATTTCGATATACTTGCAGTCCATAAAAACAAGTATACTAAGGACATGTTTCAGATCACATGCTAAGGTAATCAAGATCTAACTTACAGTCCATAAAAACAAACATATAAAACATTTCATATCACATACAGTCCATGAAATCAATCTCGCAGTCCATTAAAAGCAAACATACATTTCGGATCACATGCAAAGGAAAACAAGATCTAAATCCAGATAATTATTATCGCGTGTACCTAAATCACAATCAAACTGGTGTATGACGCAGTTAAACACATATGCAGAGATACAGATGTGAATTGCAGTCACATAGAGTTAAAACGCAGTCAAACAAATGTAAATGACAGACAAGGAATCATGTGCAGAGTTTGTCTAGTTCAGTAATTCTTTATCGTGACAAACAACAGAATCATAAGCAAATCTCATAGATTCGGAACATAGATTTGGAACACCTGTGAAGGGCCCTTGAGGTCCAGTGTTTGAACATGGGCTCTGATACCATATGTAACATCCCCATGGACAATACATCAAAAATTTCTAATAAATCAAAGAAACAGAAACAAGGTGTTTGTTTTGACTGTCAAGATATTTTATTGATCATGCAAATAACCGTACGTCAAGCTGAAATATATGAGAAACTAAATCAGATCTACTTACTTGGATCCAGGGGAAACACACTTGGAAAATCAACTCCTCCCAACCATAGGAGGCAGCAACTCAATGGTTTGCTCCGCTCCACCCCCTAGCTGGATCACCAACCATGCACCAGAACAGCAAGTAACTTACTCACGGCACTCAATCCTCAGAGTCCGTAACAAGCTACAACAAGAAATCTTCCACGCGGCACTCTCTCTCAGATTCCATAACAAGCTACAACAAGAAAGCTTCCACGTGACACTCTCTCTCAGAGTCCGTAACAAGCTAAGCGATGGACTTATGAAACAGGAGAAACACTCAACACATGCATTCACAGCAAAGTTTCTCCATGCACAACATGGCGTCCCATACTATTCCAGTGCACTCATATATATAGCTTTTTCCCAGGTCTTATGCCATCCCAATCAAATCTCCAATCAGATCTCTAAATCCCTATGATTTAGGATCTGGTCTGTTTGTTGAGTTTTGGATTGGATTTGATTGGTATCAATTAGTCTAGCTTGGTTACACATGTTCTTTGGTGCCATGGTTGGTGTCCCCTCATGTAGTTGAGTTCTCCAAGTGTTATTTTCTTTATTAATAAATAAATAAAAAGGTTTGTTGTGCAAATGTCATTTGAGTTTTTGAGTTTCATAACTCATTACATGATAATAAAAATAATAATAATTTTCAAACCATGAAAATAAAAGCAGTGTCATGGGGGTATTACACTTTCTCTCAAAGTTTGTAACAAGCTCAATGATGGACTTATGAAAGGGAGAAACACTCAACACATGCACTCACAGGAAAGTTTCCCCATGCACAACCTGACATCCCGTGTTATCCCAGTGCACCAATATATATAGATTTTTCCCAGGTCTTATGCCATCCCAAATCAAATCTCCAATCAATCTATAATTTAGGATCTTATCTGGTTGTTGAGTTCTAGATTGGATTTTATTGGTAAATATCTCTCTTGTTGGACTGATTAAAGTAACTGAGAGGGGGGGGGGTGAATCAGTTACATCCCAAAGTGCATCTTTTTAAATGATGATTCAGATTTATTATGAACATATGTTTAAACCATTCAACATATAGCAGCAAATTTAAATTACATTCAACACTCAATCACATCAACGAACACAAGACATAATGTTTTCATGAGGAAACAGTAAAAACTCTTCTTCTTAAGAATGAAAGGTAAGATCCAACTCCTCTTTACATTCTTGTATTTTTCCTGAGCTTCAACCCAGAGGAGGCTGCTACCCCTGGAAGCTCCAACTTCCAATTATACAAGCACCAACTTGTTTCTATTTTCTGGCAACAACCAGAGGGATGTTACAACACCCCAGAGAACAGGTGATTTACAGAATGAATCAAATCCTTACAACCCCTCACTGTCTATGACTAGGCTTTATAAATCAGCATTTACATTATGAATCTGAATTAGACAGTATTGCAGATATTCACAACATATGTTATAACTCTATCTCTATACATTTTTCTTTGTTTATCATCAAGACTAAGAACATACAAAACTCACCGAGACTGTCACTGTATCATTCTGATTTTCTTTCTCATCTGGGCTATTCGTACTCTGCAACTATCATCGTATTCATCTCTTCAATCCCTTTCTGCAATGTGCTTAATCTCTTATATTTGAAATTCCATTACTGAACAGCGCACTCCACACTTCTTCTTTTTTTCTACTTGCTACAATATATCTATATATATATATATATAT
>LPNX010833480.1:8388-18894 GCA_001517045.1 Pseudotsuga menziesii
CCACCTCCTTGCATCGTACCCCATGCCTCACCCCCACCCTCTCTCTATCTCTCTCATCTCCTTGCTCTCTCCCTCACACATCCCTCCCCTCTCTCTCTCTCACCCTCCCTCCTCGTCATCCTACCAAGTCCACTCCCTTGCACCCCCTCCCCACTCGCCCTCCTCTCTCTCCTTATCCCAATCTTGATCTACACCCTCTTTATCCCTCTCCCTCCCTCGACTCCCTCCCTCTCCCTAACACCACTTAGTATCATTCCTTTCTTTCCCTTCCCCTTCAACTCTCTCTCTCCTTCTATCTCTCCCCTCATCGCCTTCCCTCTCCTTTACTCCCTCGACCTCTCTTCCTTTGCCTCCCACTCCCCTCCTCTTGAATCCTCTCATCTTCTCCCCTTGCCCCCTCTCTGTCCTCACCCTATCTTTCTCCCCTTCACTCCAACCCCATTCCCCTATCCTCCTACCTACCTCTCTCCTTCCTCTACTTCCCCTCTGTCCATGCCTCCCTCTGCATCTCCCTACCATCCTCTCTCTCTCTCTCTCTCTCTCTCTCTCTCTCTGTCTCAGATACACACACACACACACTCATTCCTCTCCCTCTCCGTCCCCCCTACTCACCTCCTTCTATGGTCCACTCTCCCTCTCCCTCAAGCCCTTTCCCATTCAAATCATGAGATAATCTACATTAATTTAATTTATACTAACTTACCTTAACCTATATCTAACGTAATGCACAAATAAATACTTTGAAAATTTTTCTTTCAATTAAAAATAAATATTAATATCTTTTCCACATATATTATATATTATAGAATTATATATACAATATAATAAGAAAAAAGTAAAAGTATTTCAAATAAATAAGATATACAATAATAAGTATTAATACTTAATAAGGCTAAATGTTGATAGAAACAAATAAGCAATCTAAAACATAATGAAAGAAACCTTAAACTAAAGCTACATAATCATTATTTAAAAACACAAGTGAATAAATAAAATACTAAAATAAGTATAACTATATAAAATAAAATCATTTCCCCTTAATAAAAATAGTTATATAAATTGAAGGTAATCTTTATCTTAATTTGGGAGCCTAAACAAAATGTAATCAGTTTAAAAAGGTATCTAGAATTTGAAACTATTAAATATTACTAAAATATTTAGAGCACACATTCAAATTCAACCATAATCCAATAATATCAGAATTAACCTCATACCAGATCACCTTAAAATGTCCAATAAAATAAAAACCCAAGACATGGAAAGTCATCTTAAAATAATAATATAGTTGGAAACAAGAAATGATGACACTTTCCATTGCACTTTGAATTTTACAAAAAACCCTTAAGCATTTTTTCAAAATAAATCTTCACAAGTGGGTCCACTAAACAAGGTGACCAACATATAAATAGAACTTCTAAATTTACACAGAATTGCAATTTATTGAAAAAATAAATAAAAATTTTGACTAGTTAAAAAAAATTTATGAACCAAAATTTCAAGAAATAAAGATATCTTATTACATAAGGATATATATTGCAGTTAAGTAAATCAAAATTAAGAAAAATACCTTAATGTTCTTCTATCTACAGACCAGCTTCAAACCCTAGAGGGCATCATTGAAAGCACTCATGACCTTACACTAACATTTCTCGTGTGGAAAATATTTCCTGGTTTTCCATTCGAATACGACACCGTTTGGTGATCTCTAATGTAAATGTGAGCTTGAGTATGTGATCCGAGAGATACCGTGCTAACTAAAGTAAATACTAACATACTAGTTTGGATGAACCCTAGTGGCTGTCCTTGAAAACCCGCATGGCACTACATTAACATTTTGGAGTGATAGTGCTTGAAAACACTCATGGCCTTACACTCACATTTCTGGTGTGGATAATATTTCCTGGTTTTCCATTCGAATACGACACAGTGACACAGTTTGGAGATCTGTAATGTAAATGTGAGCTTGAGTCTGTGATCCTAGAGATACCATGCTAACTAAAATAAATACTAACATACTAGTTTGTATGTACCCTAGTGGTCATCCTTGAAAACCCTCATGACACTACATTAACTTTTATGTGTGATAGTGCTTCATTATTTCCCATGCAAATACCGCTCCCTAGGGTGATGTTGAGCTTGGCACTGTGTGATCGAAGAGATACCATAGTAACTAAAATAAATAGCATGACACTAGTTGATATGAATTCGGTCTATTAAATGTCTTTCATTGGATTTTTGCCTCACTGCGAGTACAAACCACAACTTACCATAAGCGGCCCTGGACGCAAAAAAAAGAGCTAAGAGCGAGGAGTAGTATGTAAATTGCAGAATAACCGAATTCAGAACGTGAATTTTCAAGAGCGAACTCAAAACGTTGAGCATATTTCAAAAGACTTATGAAACAATAGTTAAAGGGGACGAAAACAAAAAAAAAACTCCCTCGCATAGTCTTCTTTATGAATGGAATTATTGAATATGGCTCTAGCGCTAGCATAGACACATGGAAAAAAAATTGTGCGAACAAGAAGCCAGGAGCCATGAGGTATTGAAGAAGAAGCCACGGCTTTCTTGGTTTTTTTTGCCCACTACGACTGTGAATTTTAAAATAAATTAATTATCAATAGTAACGATATTTGTGGCGAGTATCAGTTGTCAAGAAGGAATTAAAACTCTTAACATATTTCAACAGAGTTATGGAAAGTAATTAAAAGAAGAACAAAAAATACTACCTCTCATAGTCTTGGCTATCGATGTTATTATTGAAGATGGCTCTGGCGTCAACGTTTATGTGACAACGACCACTGCGCCTTCCCTAGATTCCAGACAAAGGATTAATCCTAGAAAATCCAGATCATGGACCTACGAAGGGATGTGATGCATTGTCCGGACCAGAATTGTGCTCCAACCAGACAAACGATTGTCCGAACCAGAATTGTGGTCGACCGACAAGATTATCCGACCCAGAATATCCTTTAAACGTGCCTGAACCAGAAGAACCAGAATTTCCTTTAAACTTGCCCAAACAACAACAACCAGAATTCTACTCAACCGGACCCGGTCTTGAAGAAGAACGAGTTCAATCGTTGAAATAAGCCACAAGGCCTTTAAACTCGGTCGACCCTGTTTTGAAGAAGAGCTTGTTCAATCACACAGTTGGGATGGAGATCAAAGTGGTAACTGGTTTCAACTCAAATTCTCACGGAGAAGATGACGTAGAGGACTGAAATCTCTAAGAAATACATTACTACCTCAAACTTGAAAGGCATAGAGGTGGATTCAAAAGTATTGTAAACCTTGGCGCATACAAAAGGCTTGGATACATAAATGCCAACATAGACGGGACAAAAGCCTCTACAGTTTCCATGGATTCGAGACAGAGGATATATCCTAGAAAATCCAGATCCCGGACATAAGAAGAAGGATGCGATGGAAACAGAATATGTATTCTTCTATGTCCGTTGTGCTCGACCCACAAGATTGTGCAAACCAGAATTGAAGTTATTAAAATCGGGGAAGAAAACACTGTTCAATTACGCAATTGGGAATACGATGACAAGGAGGAGCCGTCATGGTCGAATACAAAAAGCATGAAGACACAGCACGATACCCACAAGATTGTGCAAACCAGAATTGAATTTATTAAAATCTGGGAAGAAAACACTGTTGAATTACGCAATGGGGAATACGATGACGAGGGGCCGTCATGGTCAAATACAAAAAGCTTGAAAACATGGCACGATACAGCATACAAAAAGCCTGAAAACCTAGCACGATACAAAATCAATATACAAAAAGCTTTAACGACACAAAACGCATGAAAACATAGCAGGATACAAAAAGCCATATATGAAAGCCCTAAAACCTAAAACTATATAAAAAGCCTGGTATCGCGGAAAAAACAGAAAAAACGGATAGATTCCTATCAGATATAGTAGTTGAATGTTCTAAAACGATATAAAGAAAGTGTCACCATATACAAAAAGCCCTAAAACCTAGCACTATAAGAAAAGCCTGGTATAGCTGCAAAAAGGGATAGTTTCCTCTTAGATATTTTCGTTGAATGTTCTAGAAAGATATAAAAAATTGTCCTTTATTTATGGATTTCATCTTTTTACTTCATATGTAACAACCTAAAAACATACTTGGCAAATCCATCATATAAGTTTTGCTAAGAGGTTGACCTCCATGGATCACGATGGGACATCGGATCCACTTTTTTACACTCCCCTTTGGGATAGATTTGAAGTAGTTATATACATTAATAAGTTCATTTATATATAGAAAACTTTATTATCAATCATAATAAATATTAAATTTTCTTGAGTTTGCAATATTTTTTATTAAATGTAACTAAAACAAATACAATTATTTGAATGTTAACTAGTGTTTGGTTGCTTAGGTTAGTATCTCGATCTTTATCTTCGACACTGAAGGTTGGGCGACGTAGGGTAGGCCTAGAATTTTAGCCAACACATAATGCCTTCGTGTCAATTCAAATTAAATCCAACTTATTTACCTATCATCACTCTTACCCACCACCAAGGTCTTCATGTTAATTCAAAAAACCTAAATTCAAACCTATGTCATCCTCCTTGCAGTGCATGGAAACCAAGTTTCTCTATACATTTATGTGTACCAAATCCACCTTGACGTTGTGCACGATGTATCACTATTCTGCTCTTACCAATCAGGTTGTCTCATAATGGCTAAGCCTCTTTGATAAACTAATTTTTCTGTGCGAAGTCATATCTAATGTTAAGGATACTTCCCTAGCAACAAACATGGTATACTTTGAGGAAATTCTATGGGGCATCATAAGTTGTAAAATAAACAATATTTTCAATATTCACAATATTGTTATACAACTATACGGGGTAGGTCTTTATAGTGGATGAAGGGGATCCCTTGCTTTATTAGGGATCGAGTATATTTTTCTCAATAGAGTTGAAATTTATTTGAAGAAAGAAATGTTTTACCATCCTCCTCCTTCAATGCACACTCTCATTCTGTAAGAAGCTCATCGTCCTTTGTCAAATTTAGTTTATCAGTGGGAACTGAATTAAAAATTTAAATCTATCAATCTCAAGTTGAAAATGTTGCGCCATTTTGTGATTTTTCTTCTTCTAGTAGTCATAATGTTTCGAGGGAAAAGTGGGGTTGCAAATTATAGTGAAGAGGAAGAGCATTCAAGTGAACCATTTGGATATAGTGCTCGATACAGAACAATTGGGAAATATACGCACCATTTAAAACGGTAAATATACCGAATACACTATCTAGAAATATATAAAATAAAGATTGTGAATTACATTTTCTCCCAACATCAATAAATCTTGCTTGCTCTTGTGAACAGGTGCTTGTTATAGAGGGAAATTGCAAAGAGTTGTCTCCGCAACATTCTTCATACTGGACTCAGCAATTACTAGCTGGATATAACATTGCTCGATATAGAACCACTTGGCAAGGTAAATATACATAATACACTATCTAAAATATATAAAATCATGATTGTGAATTACCTTTTTTCTCACCATCAATAAGTCTTGCTTTTCTTCCAGCCGAGGTAAGTAATTAAGTAATTTGCATATCGTAATAGCCCTTAGATCTATCCCTTTAAATAAAGGTCGGAAAAGACCTATTTACCTAAATGCTTAGAACTTTGATGTTAAACTCTCATGGTTTTATAGAACAACCCATAAACCTCATAATAGTGTTGATGTAAACCGCATTGCTGAGTCCTTCAGACTATAGTAAATACTTTTGTCTTTGTCATGTCGCATGCAAGTCCACATTTTTATGGTGCTTGTCCAAGAGGATAGTTCGTAGAATGAGCATGTGATTTATTACTTTTGTAAGGATCTTTTTGGGTTCTTATGATTCTAATTACTAGTCATGATGTGTGATTTTAGCCTCAAAAGTGATTTCATCATGTGATGGAGCGAAGGCTCTATATCCTAGAAGGTATTACGCCATAAGAACATCAACAAAGTGCACAACAAGGAAGGTATTAACGCACAAGAACAACAAGAAAGTGGTGATGTGTGACATCAATATGGTATAACCATCTGTCTCCATTAATTTATGGTTTTATTGTTCGTATTTTGAATTTTTCTGCACTTAAATAAAACGTTGCTTCCAAAATGTTGTTTATTTTTTCCCTAAATACGTTGTTGTGAAAAGAGAAGCCTTCTCGAGTTCTCCCCATCTCCAGGAAACAAATTTTTAATGCTTCATTTTTTCGAACTATACTTTAAGTTTCCTAGGTTCGTGCTAAAGTATAAATCTTTAATATAAATTCTTTGACACACTGTTGTGCTACAGAACAGACATGAACGATTCGACGTCATAATAGCAGACCTCATAGATCCTATGGAGGGAGACCCTTGTTATTAATTGTACACAAAATATTTCGATGAGCTTGTTCTAAAGCCAAAGCTGACCCACAAATTATTTTTTGTTACTCAGGTATAACATCACAATAAAATGGCTCAAATTATTATAGAAACTATTTCTTGATAGTCATCTTTTGCTGCTTCAATCCGTACATCAATTAGGAAGATAAAGAATAGACTGATAATAATAAGGAATCCTTGTAGCAGTATTGTTTAGTTCTAGGCCTCTCATTGATAATTGCATCCAACTTCAGTTCGAGGCTTGAGTTTCATAGATAGTTCTATTCAGTTAATTTAAATTTCTTAAATATACCAAATTAGAGGATAAATATCAAGTTAGAGGAGCCTTTGATTTTGAGATTCCCCACTCACTAAAGTTTCTGAAATCAACGTAGCCCAACCAATAGTGTCATAGAATGTCAATTCTAACACTATTAGAATACGACATAGCTACGGCACACAATCTTCTCAATTTCGACAATTTTTCTTTAAATTTAAAATCAAATCAGCAGAATCGCCTTCAAAAACTAGGTAGGGTTCAATGTGAGGGATCAATACCGCAATGTCTATGCATGTATCACGAGAAAAACTTAGTCACTGTAGCTCTTGATTCCCAGTTGACGATAGATTTTAAAATAGAATTAACAAGTGCATTGGGTATAATCAACTAATGTGCTCATGTACTTGAGAGGTACAATGGAATAGGGATTTCCCTGTTGTTTTCATGGACTTGTTTCATTGCTCTACTCCATCCTCGCTCTGTTTCAAACAACTTCACCTCAATTAAACTACCTTTTCAGTAAGAAAGAAAATATGTATTTTATTTTGGTCCAACCTTTAGAAAAAGAAATTCAATATAAATATCTAAACTCTTAGGAAATTTAATATAAATATCAAGAAGCTTAGGAGAATGTTTGTATAAAATAGATTCCATCCAAATTTGGCAAGAACTACCTTATTAATAAGAAAGAAAATATGTATTTTATTTGGTCAAATTTTTGGGAAAAGAAATTCAATATAAATGTCTAGAATCTTAGGGAGAATGTTTGCATAAAACATATTCCTTCCAAATTTGGCAAGAATTCTTTTCTAAGCTTTGCTTAATCTATGAGTGACTCTTCCAATTAGCGATATCAATCTGGATGGACAGTGACAAGTTGGACCCACAGGCATCTTAATGCACACGGAGGTATCCTCATACTATGGGAAACCCAAGGTCAACATGTCAATTGAAATTCATATCAACCAAATTTCAATCATAGAAATGAAATATTATGCATTAACTATGAAGTAAATGCAGTGATTTGGAGCACGTGATATTGATGAGGTAGCGTACTTCCTTGATAAGGTAGTTCCAATTGGCAAGTGGCAGGCTCATTTAACAAACATATATCCCATATGCAAACAATTGGCATTTTATTATGTTAAATTGATACAACCTATTTTAGATTAATATATTTTACAAATAAAGATAATAATCATTGTAAATCCAAAGAAGATATTATGCTTAATGTTATTCTGCTCAATAACCCTGAATTCCACTCACTTTGGTTCTCTTTTCTTTGACAAATAAATGCGCCAAAATATTGGAGTTTTCTTCGATGTATGCAGACCATAATGGCTCCAATTTAGTTCTTGATTTTAACCCCTCTTTAGAGGATAACTCAGCCAACATCTAGGTGCAAGAACTACAATACTTCACAATTCTTCAAAATTGGAAATTGTGTGATCGTGCCATGCACTCTCGACAAAGCGCGGGTAACATTTTGATTACATGTCTATTTGCATCCCTTCATTGATTGTTGTTTTGTTTATAATTATACTTAATACATATATAATAAGCTTACTAATACTACGTTGAAATATATTTTATGAAAACAAAGTTATGCAAATAATTTTTATTTTTATTTTTATTGGAAGGCCACTCACATGTTTTTTACATGTCTATTTTTAAGGTGTGCCCTTTCATTAATTTTTTTTATATAATTATACTTAATACATATATATAATGAAGTCACTAATAATATGTTTAAATATTTTTTTATGGGAAAAAAGTTATGAAAAAACTTTATATTTATATTTTTAGATGGAAATATGACAATACATTACATTTTTATAAAATCAATGCCATTTATTTAACTATGTTTAGATTACATAATTCATACATTTATATAAAATCAAGTTAGGTTTAGATTACATAATCCATAAGAGTATCATGTCAAAACTTTAGTGGACGGTCAAAGTTACTTAAAGATCAAACAAGGTAGTTTTTTAACAACTCAGGTGGCATTGCCACCTCCTCGCTCTTGTTAAGAAATACAAGAGAGAGAGAATGATTTTTTTTCCCTCTATGTGAAGAATTTGGAATATATTTAAGTTGTTTTTTAATATAGAAAGGTTTTTTTTATTATTATTATCACTTACATTACCTAACAAGATCAACATATCCTCCACAATGACCTTTAAAATGTATCTTTATAACTATTGCATGCTTGAAACCTAACGATGGATATTTTCCCCCTCTCGTGTAAAAGTAGAAAAAGGTAGATATAACCCAAGAAAAGGTAACCAAATGTTGTTAATTCTATTGATTGCAAGAATAAATATAGAGGAATTGGAGGCAATTCATTGCATCTTGTGAATTTCCTAATCCAAGTTATGCACATGATCATATCGTGTTATTGGAAAGTACGATGAGTTTTTCTTTGTTCATTTGAGTTCAAACATAAATGATGTTTGTTTTCATAGGAAGGTAGGGAAGCCCATCCATGAAAGCATTTCATTTTTTTCATTTTTAAGGAATTTAATTTATTAATCTTATAAAAAACATGAGCTCTCTATGGCTATACTTGTGTGTACTGATATATAAAATTGGTAGATTGGTAGGTTCTCGTGTGAAACATTTGCAATTCCCATATTTTCTACAAATTTCACTAGCTATTATATGATGAGTATTTTACTTTATTTAATACAATGTTCTATTTATTGGGTTATATTTTACTCCCCAATACTATTTTGTTGGGTATTCCATTATCCAACATAGCAAATTGATTAGTCACCCCTACAATCATGGTTGGATCATTAATATCATTATATTATTATTTTATTTAGCATCGTATTTTATTATACTAAATGCATTAGGGATTATGCACAACACTTCCAATTATTCTCTTTCATGTGCTTCAAAGCCTATGCTCAACACAAAAAAATTATTACTCATGTGCTCCATAGCTCGTGCTTACCACAAATTCAATGCACTCATGTGCTCCATAGCTCGCTCTCAACACAAAATATCCTCTATAATGTGATTTAGGGTCCACGACCAACATATTTATAGAACTCATTCACGCAACTAGTCTTATGTATAAAGAGATGAGATCTTTGTGATAAGCCTTTTGTGTCTATTTATCGTATCTATAATTTATTTGAAGGATAAAGAATTTGATATATATATATATATATAGAGAGAGAGAGAGAGAGATATTTAATGTTGGGACATTCTTTATCATATTTCTATTTCTTAAAATATAAATTTTCTTATTTATATATCGGGAAGTAATTGTTATTTCTCCATTTCTGTGCATATACAAATCACCTATGAACATAGTATAAGCACGAATGATATAAAATATGTAAAAATAAAAATTAACATATTGTATGATCAAATTTTATAAAAATTCCTTCATACAGTAATTATCAAGACATGATGTCATTCTTGCCATCCAACTCCTAGAGGAGCCAAACTTATTTCCGCCAGAACCCTCGAGCATGTTTGTTGAACTATAAGAGAAAATATTGTTCCATGCATCATCTCTATACATCAATAGATTATTACGCTATCAATCACTAGCCTCCTCCTTATTCGATGGACATACTATTTTATAGTACTTTTCTTATGACTTGGTCATTTATGAGCCTCCTTCCCTTTAATGCTCCATGAGGCGTCTTGACTTGGTTTTAGGGAAGATGCTTCCTCCATCAGTTGAGTTATCACTGAGTAGCTTTCTCCATTTGCCATATCCCCTTGGGTTAGAAAACACTCTTTTAACAGCTAGTTCAATTCTCATTCTTATCAGTTATTTAGGTATTCAATAATAATAATCCATTACATTTA
>LPNX010833540.1:4849-140308 GCA_001517045.1 Pseudotsuga menziesii
TATAGATTACTACCCAACGAAGGAGTAATATGCTTTGGCTCAATAGGAATGATAGGAGTAATGAGCTCACTGCCTTTGTGCCAGTTGTACTGCCTTAAACAATCACACTATTCCTACTGCTCATGCATTCTCCAATGAATACCCTGCTTTCCTTCTTCCATGAAGTTTGATGCTCACGCCCTTAGTAGGTCAAGAAATTGTTGAGAGTGGATTCTTTGTCCTGAATATTGGATAGATGTGCCCTTAACTGGTGATGATATATGCTGCTCAATATTTGATATAGATGCCCTTCATAAACTGAATATGCAGCTGTATAGGCTTTGAATCTTTGCCCTAGATCCTCTCGAATCTTGATGTCTTCTTTTCTTTCCCTTGAACAATCTTTATTGTTTTCAAGTACGTTGATAGCACTGAATGATCTATCCTCTTGCATTGACCGGAATAAGACTAGGACAGATGTTTCACTGTCGAAATCCTGTTAGTTGAAGACTGTCTCCAACCCCAACTGCTGTGCTGCACGCTGTGCTGCTATCCAAGAGCTCCCAAAATAATCATAATCAAAAAGTGAAGTCTCCTCTTGCTTTCTCCTCTATTTATAAAGTTCAACTGCGCAAAACCCTAATCTTTTGACCTAATTAGGTCACTTTATCTTCTAATTTGCCGTTGACTTGCATGCATGTCACTTTATCTTCTAATTTGCCGTTGACTTGCATGCATGCAGAGGGAGACTTAAATAGTGCATGCATCATTATAATAATACTGGGATGGCATGCATGTCATTTTTAGGGTTCGCATGCATCTCACTTTTAGGGTTTGCATGCATGTCACTTTTAGGGTTTGCATGCATGTCACTTTTGGGAATATTACAGATTGATTGTGGAGTTGCGTTGGCATTGCTTGAGGACAAGCAATCTTTGGTGAGGGAGGACTGTAATGTTCCGTTTTTGATTAATAGGGAATTAACCGAGGACCTTTAATACTAGGAGCATATTTTGACAATTATTCAGTCATCAGTATAGTAAATAGGGCCATCAGAGTTATTATCATTCAACATGCGGAGCATGCAGGCCTCATTTCTTCAATCTTAAAAGTCAACATGAAATTAGAATTGCATGCATGCAAAAGTGAAGCATAAAACCTAAAAGGGACATGCAAACCCTAAAAGCGCATGATAATCTATTTAAGAAGGGTTATTGGATTAAAGGAGACATCTATTATGATTATTGTTGATTTGGAGCTTTTGAGTAGCAGCACCGCGACAATTGGGGTTGAAGATGGCGTCTTCAGCTTACGTGGGTTCGGCAGTGCAACTATCTACCCTGGTCTTTTTAGGATAGACCATCCAGGTTTATCACCAGCATTCATCGTATTCATCCATATCTATCGATTATTTGCAGGGTCATGTGTGCAGCTGGGGATTTAGCTGAAAAACCCCAAGGTATTCACTGGGTTTCTAAATCCCAGTCTATCTTCCGCATGTCAGCTTCATCTTCATTAGCAGGGTCACTCTACTGCCTTGAGTGACTATCAGCCATCAGTTTGCTCATCCAGAGCAGTTATCAACAGATCCGGGAGGCTGAGGGCGTGAGCACCAGACTGGTAAACCAATTCGCTAGGGCACTTGGAGAGGTTAGAATCTCTGCATGCTCCAGTCATTTTCTCTGGCATGGGAAGATCTACATCCCAACAAATTCTCAGTCCCATCAGGCACCTCCTTCACCAAAAACGTCACCTTTAGCTAAGGAGAGGGTTTCGTGTTGCCGGGGGTAACATCGGAAAGGAAGCATCTTTACCTCACCATTCCAACTCTTTATGTATGCATCTTATCTCTGGAGTATCATCAACTTGATTATTAGTGGTAAGTGTTGACCTTCTTTCTGTAAATTCTTTGCCCTAGTTTAGCTATAATTTAGGGCCATTGTTCGGACACCTTGCATGCAAATTTTATCTCAGTATTCTTGCACATTTGGAGAGTACAAATAAGCCCTAGAATAGTGAAACAATAGAATATCAGTATTTGGGATATTACAATCAAATTCTTAGGTCCTTCATTTCTAGATTCCATTATAATTTTAGCTCATCCACATTTAGAGTTTTTTTAAACTTCTTGCAAATTTCTTCTTCAAGTCTTTTGGTAGTCTCTTCAACCAAGATCCTTGTTTTTTCTTTATTTTGACCATGCTTCTTTTCTTATTTGAATCTCTTGACCTCATCAAGTAATTTTTTATTATGGTGTCGTAATCTATAGATTTCTTTATTATTATTTTTCAATTCTTCCCTTGACTTGCCCTTTTGCCACTTTCCTTTGGTATTCTTTTTTTTGCTTCAATTCATGAACCTCAATAATGCTTCATTAAGAGATTGTATCTTGGACAACTTCTCATCTTTCTTATTGAGTTCCTCTTTTGTTTGCATTAGAGCAAATTTTGGGTCTAAAATGGACTTCATAAGAAAAAATTCCATAGATGAGTCGTGTTACCACCTAAGTTGTACTTAATGGTTTTTTATCAAGTGAGCCTGGTGAACTGGACAAAGATGCTTTGTTCGGACTTCAGAAGACCTTCGGAAGTGCTTCTGGGAAGTGCTTGTTGTAAAATATCACATGTTCATACCCCATAGGGGAGTTGTAATAAAATGTTCTAGCATGATAGTGTTTGTAAAAGACTCGGTCTCTTAGACTTTATTTGTCAATTTGATTAGCCCAAGGTGTTTTTTCCCTTGGTTATTATTGGTTGTTGAACAAACGACTGATAATTTCTGAGTTTTTCACTCAATACTTCCAAAGTTGGGGTGGTCGGCTTGGCATTTAGGCCTATTGAGGTTATTAGAGTCTATGTGTCAATGTATAAACATGCTAATCATTATTGTCGAGTCATATGAACATGTCTAAGTCCCCCTAGGTTTTTAATTTTTTAAGTTTTTTAAATTTTTAATTTTTCCACAAAACTTAGGCTATTTTTTAATAGTCTAATTGGAAAAATTGGTTTTGTAATAAAAGTGGGCTCAATAATCAGTTTCAGTCATGGGGGTGCTCATTTTCAAGCTAAGAATACCATGTAAACCCATAGACCCATTTTTTCTAAGTTTTGAGTGATTTGTTCATCACTCAGGTCAAAAATCCCTAAAAATCAAATATTGATTATTTAATTGATGAATTAATTAAATAATGGAGAAAACCCCAAATCCTAAATCATTGGGATTTGCTTCGATTTGACTGAAATCAGTCTCATCGGCTTGGGATTGACTGGATCTGACAATTCTTTGACTGAAGGAGGTGATCTGGGCTGATTTGGGAGTGCACCACAACATGCAATCTTGGGAATTGTGTCCTCCCTCTCTCCTCCACATGTGTGGGCCCATATGGATGAGTTTTGGTGGATGCTTCAGTCAGCAGGTTGAGGTGTTAGACAGACCAGCTCTCCGATTGACAGTTGCACTTAGTGAGACTCAGATCAGGCTCAGTTAGACACAGATCAGGCCCAGATTCACTCCACATGCAGCCTAAGTCACGTGGTTCGAATTCGTGTTCGAGTTCGACGACTTTGAAATTCGACAAAAAATCGGCAGTCAAAATTTTGGTGATAAAATTCGGCATTAAATTCGAGAGGCAATAAAATTAAAATATATATTATCTATATAAAAAAATTTACTAAAATTTAATATGTCCATTAACCATATCATTAAAATGAAACTATATTATATACCAACTATATTATATATGAATTTTTTTGATAAAAATGAAATTATAATCTAGATTCTATACCAACTATATCATATATATATATATATATATATATATATATATATATTTAATAAAATTTAATATATTCTTTAAACACATTTTAAAAATGAAACTATACAGTATATGAATTTATTTGATAAAATTTAAAATGTTCGTTAAGCACATTAAAAAAATTAAACTATACCCTGATAATTAAATTAAGGGTAACATAATTTCAAAGTGTTCTGGGTTACATATTAATTACATTGCTATATGCAAATCGCAATATGGTTCATGACGGATGAGATGGGCCACACATTATACTTCAACTGTATTCGTCACAATATAGATCACGATAATCGAGGGCGAGGGTGAGGCACTCGCAACCGACTATAGGCGAAACCGGAGTTTGAGTTTGGACAATGCGAGCAGTGACAGGTGATTGCGAGCATCGAGCAGTGACAAGTGATTGCGAGCAGCGAGCAGTGACAGGTGATTGGGAAAACTCGTAGAGTAGAGGCGGCGTCCTAGGATGGCAGTGGAAGGCGATAGAGCAGGGTTTCCCGCGTTTTGTAGTTTTCCATTCGAATTTCCCTGGCGAACTTCACGATTAAAATCGGCATGCCTTGAAATTCGCCTAAATTCGAATTTTATGCTTGAAAAGCGCCGAATCCGGTGACTTAGCATGCAGCTGCAGTCTCTCTCTCCTTGGGATTTGCGCCCCCCCCTGGGCTGGATCTCCTATTTTTGCTATAAATAAAGCAACCATTACCTCTTCCAAGCTAGTTAGAGCTGGATTGAAGGGCTTGCTACTGTAATATTGTGTTGATCATCAGTTGTTGAAATAAAGAGAAGCTTTGGAGGCTAAATTGTGAAGTACTTTTCATGTGTGGATCATCATTATCATGTTGCTTTTGAGGTGAACTGCTATTTTTTTCAATTTTTGCATTAAACTGTTGTCTGCCTGAATGATTATTGGAATCATAGGAATAGATCATTGTAAGTAAGCTTACTTACTCCTATTTTGCTACATATGTTTGAATGAGCTAATATTTGCATGCTAAATAAGATTATTTTCATGCTATATCATCTACTTCTCATATGTATCTTCAGATTTAATGGTTTTGTTTGCAGGATTTGTTGTTTAGCTTACATGTTTGCGTGATTGGAAGAGTTGTGGTTCAGGTTTAATTCCACTGGTTTTCTAACAAAGATTGCGAAGATTGTGCCCCTCGGTGCTTCACTAACAAGTTTCTTTTGCAGATCTGCTTCAGCAACAAGCACTTCTCTTTTCCTCTTCCTCCAAAATCTTAAGTTTTCTTCAAATTGGTTACTATTTAAGAATCTTATTGCTTAGATCTGTCTCATTAAGAAAATCACATATAGATCTAGTTAGTAAGATCCTTTCTTAAGTTTAGATCTTAGTTCCTTTTTGCATATAAAGTTATATTTGAAGAGATTTAGCTAAAATTACCCTCTTTTTTGCAAGCATTATAAAGGAAATTTGTAGCTTGCTAATAAGGTAGTTTCCCTTGCTGTTCTTTAAAGTTTCATATTCTGCAAGAAAAGTGCATATCTCATTGGCTGCCCAAACAACAAGCCAAGATCGCAAGGAAAGCTTGCTTTCCTTGGTTCCTTTTTGAAAAACTAGATTAGCCCTTTTTTGACAAATTTTACTTAGTTTTTTTTCGATAATCTGTGTGGTGACCCAAAATACTTTCAAATAGTTTTTGGGCACATTTGATTTTAATTGCTCGCTGTTTGTTAGCAGGTTTAACAAAAAAGAGAAGGAGACTCTGTTTGTTTTACGACTCTTGGGCGAACCGGAGTTTCCCGGAGGCTTCCCCCACCACTGTGATTTTATTTCAGTTTGTTACAAGCTTTTTGTAAGCCTTTGGATCCTCGATAACAAGGATCAAAGTGCATAATTCAGTTTGCTGATATTGTAACCAATAATAATAAAAAATGAATCATTTCGAGTAGGCTCTTTCGAGCCCGCTCCCCATCCCCCCAGGGGGGATCCGCGTCTGTTTCACTTTTTTTGCATTTTTCTCTTTTTTCTGTTCTAGTTTAGTCTTGACATGCATGATTGTATACTTTGATAACATTTTGCAGTATCCCATATTTTCAATTCAAAAGTAATCATACCACTTACCCCACGACTTCCCGATTGACCCGCAAGGAGAAAGAGATGCGTGGTAGGACTAATTAGAAAACCGGTGTTGTGCATCTCTGATTCCATTTTCATTGTTATTTTTCACATGCAAGCAATAAAATTAACCCCTCCTTGATTTCCCGATTGAGGTCCACTTGGACCGAAAGAGATTCCTGGAGGGTCTTCTTTTTTAACAAGAACACACTCTTAAAATTTACTAAAATTGACAAGACTCCGGTGTGTATGCTCTGCACTTGGCTGCGGTTCGTCCGATCAGTCAAGATCAAAAGCAACGCAAGTGACTAGAATAATTAGGATTCACTCTCCCCACATTAACCACCTTAGGGGAAAATCCAACGCCTCGATCAAGCCGATACGGTGGCAAAATACCCAAAGGAAGCGGGAACTCCTGAAAAGTGACCTCGGGTGTCGATCTCTGTTACACCTTCGGGTGCATTATGAACAACAGTCTCAAAGACTCTATTCAGTCCACATATTCCTTGCGGGTAGCCGTGAGGGTTTAGTTTTGGACATACTCCAAGTACCCTCTGGGTATATCTGGAGTCCCCTCGCCTAAGTTAATTTACTCATCTTTTCACATTAATTTAAAACGTACCAAGATATAATTGCACAACATTCATTCCAGCACTTGCAAGCACTCTTAATTATTTTTTGACTCAATTTTCAAGGCACTGGTCAACTGTTTATTTCTTTCAATCTATATGTGATTGGGTGTCATTTCGTGCTTACTTGTGATTATCTCATCATGTTATTTGTTGTTTACAATTGTTAAATCAAAACTCCTAAAAAACTTACTCTTTAATACCATCATCATACTAAATAATTTGCCTTAGTAACTTAATAGGGTTTACCCCCCTTGGCTTCGTTAGGAGTTGAGCCTAAACAGAGGAGTCAAGAACAAGGTTGCCTTGACTCGAGACTTACCCCAAGGACACACTGAGTGGCTTGAAGATTTCTGCCACGTCCCCCCTAGGTGTGTGAAAGGCGGCAACAAGTCGGAATTCAAAAACCAATAGAATTTCAAGAAATTGGGTCAATGATTATCGTTGAGTTGGACATATAGAAGTCAAAGAATATTATGTGTTGCATTTTTATTTAGCAGTAGTTAACTACATATAAAACTCACTTTGGTTAATAAATCAATAAAATATCATAAATATTCTTGAGATACTAAATATAGAATATTTTATATCATCACCACCTCCAACTATTATAAAAGTAAATATCATTTTAATTAAAATCATAATGAAATTATCTTGAAATACAAAAAACATTTTATATCATTAATTATTTTAAAAAAGAAATAATATATTAATATATAACAATCAATTATTTATATATAAAATAAATAATAACTTATATTATATAATATACTATCACAACAAATTAATAAATAATATACTAATTATGCCTAACTATATAACTAACATTTACATAACGGGGCCACATATTTATTATATATATAATATATACAATAGTTATAATACTTGTATTTAATATATATTATATCTATCGTATATAATATACATGCCTAATATACATTATAACTATTTTAACTAACACATGACTATCCTAGTATAATATCTTAACTAGATAAGACACACACCTAAATTTCATATTATATCATAACAATTTTTTTTTGTTTTGTTAATTTATATAGACTAATATACATATTTTATATGTTACATAAATGTACAGCATGAGTGGGCCTAATGGTTAAGAGCATGTGTTTCCTCTTAGGAGGTCATAGGTTCAAATCCAAAGGGGGGTAGTGTATGTACACCTCTGTAGACTTTAGCAGTTCAATCACTTCGCAGAGGGGGGTCCCTTGTCCCACAAACAAGGGGGTTTTTATACACCAAATTGGTGTCTTGCTTGGCGGTGACCTTAAGAATAGATTATTATTATTATTATTATTATTAATATATTACATACATAGTTAACATATTATATATCATAATATATAATATACATAGTTAACATATGTAATGTCCTTTTCTGCTTAGGCATTGAGGACCAACTCGCTAACCTATATGATTCCCATAGGTTCAAGCAGGCACTGACAGTCAGAGAATCAGTAGTGGACCGATGCAATATAAGAAAATCTAGGGCATCAATATTATATCATCATTGGGTAGAAGGGGGCCACCAGAGCCAAAGGCCACCTGCATGCATGACATCTAAGCATTATTTCATGATGCATGCACTCGATTGAGTCTCCATGCACTTGCATGCAAGTCAACTGCAAATTAGAAGTTAAAGTGACCTAATTAGGTCAAAAGTTAGGTTATTCGCAGTTGGAAGTTATAAAAGAAAGGTAAAGTGAATGAAGAAGGACACTTATATGATTATTGATTTGAGGATTCGAATTGGAGAGCTTGACGAGCTAAGTTGGGGTTGAGTGCATGCTCAACTAACTGGTGTATTTCAGCAGCGAAATCTATCTGCCCTAGTTCATCATCAGGTTGGATAATCCAAATTCAACACTACTTCATCATCAGGTTCTATTCAGCAGTTGCTTCGAGAGATTACTTATTTGTAAAGTTGGAGGCATTCGATATCATACCGGGGGCACCTTGGTCAGAGACATACCTATTCGTTTTCTTCTCTATAGAGGGTAGAACTCATAGTGGAAAAAATCGGCATCGGCAAAAAATCGGCGAGGGTCCAGAAAACATCTTCTCGGCAACATCGGGGCAAAAATCGGCAAAAATCGGCAAAAATCGGCAAACCGCGGCAAGCATTAAAAAATGCAAATTTTGTACTTCAATAGGGTCAAAATTTCCTTCCCGATTTTTTCCCCTATTTGCCGATTTTTCCCGATCTTTCCCGATTTTTTCCTGATTTTTGCCGATGTTTGCCGATTTTTTCCGATGTTTGTCGATTTTTCGCGATGTTCGATTTTTTGAAAAAATCATGATTTTTTCGGGCCGAAAAATCGGCAGCCAGAAAAAATCGCGATTTTTCGGGACATCGCCGAAAAATCGGCGATTTTTTCTACTATGGTAGAACTTCTGCGTGTTGCTTCTATTCCTCTCAGAACACCCTCATCACCCTTCCACTGGAAGAAGGGCCTCTCAGCTTGAGTTTCAAGCTAGTTATCAGCAGTTATCACTATTTGGATGACGTCTTTTTGCATGGGCGAATTCCTTGAGGAGGATACTTTCGTTTTAGGCTATTGAGCCACCATTTCTTCTACATGCTACTTCCATCACGTCTAGAGGGGTAGTATAACCGTATTGCACATCACCTGGGTCTTCATCAGTGGATTATTTATTATTGAGGATCATCTACAACTTTGGAGGAGGGCGCATTCTCCTGTGGAGGACGATTTGGCTGAACTCCTTATTTCTCCATCACAATTCTTGCATGAGGGGACCATCCTCTTCGTCAGCAACAGATCTACATACTAGTATGTACATGCATTAATTCCTCCTATTTTCTAGCATTTTAGTATTATCTAGGGCACGGATCTACATGCAAATGCATGCATACAGAGATCAAGGTTTGCTTTCATATTCTATTGAGGCATAAGCCTACTAGCCATCTACAATATACAAAGAAAAATAATTATATCAGTTTGGGATATTACAGTGGTATCCGAGTATGTTCCTTGCCAGCTATGGGCATGCAAAATTATAAATGAATTTAGAAGACCCATACAACATTACTTACCGGAGACAGAGGTTTAGAGGAGAAGAGGAGTTAGAGGATATAAAGTTGGGGGACAGAGAATATCAGTTTGGAAAGGGCAAAGAAACAATGGCCGATGATGATAAAACAACTTTCAATAGTCTCATATCAGCCATAAAAGAACTCACTATTGGGCAAAAAGAAATGATGACAACCTTCAGGCAAATGACAGATAAAAATGGGCCCACCCCACACAATCCCTTGTTTCCCAATAGTGATAGGGTATCCACCAGTAGTTGTGGGTATCACTTACATACTAACATGCAAAGCCAACCCCATATATACAACAAGCCCTCCTGACCTACCAGGCCTCAATTCTTAGATAGTCCAACTGCAATGCCTCTAGCACAAGCAGAACCAGAAGAATCCATGAGTGCCTATTTGAGAGAGTATAGGGCTTTAGGAGATGACTTCCATTCAACCATGACCTTCACTGACTTCTGCCACTTTAAAAGTAAGAACAAACCCAGACCTTACAATAGGCCTTTCACCCAGAACTATGAGTTATAGCGCACCGTAGGGAAACTGACTATACCACCTTTGAGGGTACCCAGGCTGGCCCAGCACGAAATTGGGTGCAGAAGTTGGATACATACTTCCATCTCAACCCCATTATTGAGACAGATGCCATTAAATTGGCTACCTTGCATTTAGATGGAGAAGCCCATGAGTGGTGGTACCACTAGTTAATGACACGGGGTCACAATACCATCACATCATACCCAGATTTTACACAGAGGCTCATTGAGCGGTTTGATAGGAAGGACCCTGAGGTACACTTTAGAGAGCTGGCACAACTCAAGCAGACAGGTAGTGCAGATGCATTTATTGCAGAGTTTCAGAGGACAGCAGTCATGGTGACAGATATATCAGAGAGCAGGTTGATTATGTTGTTTACATAGGCCCTCACAGAACCCTTACGGGGATGGTTCAAGTCCTATAGGCCCACCACTCTAGCAGATGCCATTAGCCGGACTAGAGATTTGCAGGATGCGGTACCCAAAAATAGGTTTCCTCCCAGAGCCAATTTCTGTATTAAAGATAAAGAGAGGAAACCCTTCCAGAAAGAATGGCCCAAGAAAGAATGGATGGACAATGATACCCGATAGGACCTTAGAAGAAAAAAGTTATGTTTCACTTGCCAGGAACCATGGGTACCAGGTCACAAATGTTCAGGAAAGGAAAAGGCCTACTACATAGAGGCCTATTCCGACAGTCGGGAGGATGAGGATTATCAGGATTAGGAGCAGGGAGAGACACTAGAGACAGTTGACGAGGGACAACCCTCAGGAGGTACCATTGCTACCATGACAGGGGTTCCTAGATTCCACACTCTCCGGATCAGAGGTACCGTACAGGGCCACAAAGTGGGAGTGCTGATAGATGGTGGGGCATCCCACAACTTTATTGATGCTGCATGGGTTAAAAGGAGAGGCATTCAGACTGAGAGTTTTGATGGGTTTTCAATCGCTGCAATAGGTCACACCATGGAGTGCAGTCAGAGGATTCCTAAATTAAAAGTAACACTTGGGAATTATACAGTGATAGAGACATTCTATGTGGTAGATGTACCTGACATGAATGTGGTATTAGGAGTTCAATGGCTGTATTCCATAGGGAAGTATTCCACAAACTACCAGACCATGGAGATGAAGTTCACAGGAGTAGAGGGACAAAAGGTAGTATTGAGAGGGATGAATACTTACCCTCCCACAGCAGTGACATCACACAGGATGGCGGCAGTACTTCGACAGGGATATATTGAGTGGGCAGCTGAGTGTTTGGTTACCTTCAGGAAACCACCAAATGAGGACACACAACATCCAGCAGATATAGAGGCCTTACTGCAGAAGCACAAGGCAGTATTCGGAGACCTTCCAGCAGGTCGACCTCTAGATAGGGGATTTGAACACATTATTGAGTTAGAGGAGGGGACTCGAGCAATTATCACCACTCCTTACAGACATCCCAAGAGGTACAAAGATGAGATAGAGAGTACAATCAAGGAAATACTCAAGCTAGGGTACATCAAACCTAGCTCCAGTCCATTTTCATCTTTAGTAGTGCTAGTAAAGAAAAAGGATGGAACCCTATACATGTGCATGATTACAGGGCACTCAACAAGAAGACCATAAAGAACAGGTATCCCATCCCCAGGATTGACGAGTTGATGGATGAACTACAGGGAGCAAAATACCTTTCCAAGATTGACCTCTGCTCAGGTTACCATCAGATTCAGGTTAGGGAACAGGATGTTCCAAACACTGCCTTCCGTTGCCACTACGGACATTATGAGTTTCTAGTGATGCCATTCGGGTTCACTAATGCACCAGCTACTTTCCAGTCATGCATGAACAATATCTTCAAATCTCAGTTATGTAAGTATCTTTTGTTATTTTTCGACGACATATTGATATATAGTAGAACTTGGGAAGAACATTTGAGACATCTAGATGAAGTACTTGGCATTCTATAGGAGCAGTCACTATATGCCAAAATGTCCAAGTGTGAGTTTGCCATGCATGAGATGTTATACTTAGGGCATGTGATAGGGGCCAACAGGGTCTAGGTGCACCTAGAGAAGATTCAGGCCATATTGGATTGGCCTACAGCTAAAAATGTGACAGAACTGAAGGGCTTTTTGGGCCTTTGCACCTACTATAGGAGGTATGTTAGTGGATTCTCATAGATGACCGCACCCCTCACAGATCTTACCAAGAAGGGGGCATTCAGTTGGTCGGAGACAGCACGACAAGAATTCGAGAAAATGAGAAAGGTAATGAGTTCATGCCCAGTATTAGCTCTACCAGAATTTTCTCAACCCTTCGTGTTAGAATGTGATGCTTCAGGAGAGGGAACTGGGGCCGTTTTGATGCAGAACAACCACCCCATTGCGTTTGAGAGCAGGAACCTCAAAGACTATGAGCGCCACTATTCGATATATGACAAAGAGATGTTAGCCATTCTCTATGCGCTAACCAAGTTCAGGCAGTATTTAGTGGGCGGAAAATTCAAGGTTAAGAAAGATCACAATAGCTTGAAATACTTCCTAGAGCAGAAAGAGCTAAACGAGAGGCAACAGAAATGGGTAAGCAAAATTCAGGCCTATGACTTCGAGATTGAGTACGTGAAGGGAAAGAACAATGTAGTGGTTGATGCACTTTCCAGACGATCAACTACTTTATCCCTTATGAGCATCTCATCAGATAGGAGATCTCATCTTTTGGTTGAGTACTCCAAAGATAAGTTTGCTTGCGAGCTATTGGATGGACAGATTGAGGATGATAGGTATCGGGTAATTGATGACATCATATACTACAAGAACAAAATCTTCTTAGTTCCAGAGTCTTCCCTCAAGAAGAAGATTTTGCAGGCATTGTATGATTCACCATTAACAAGGCATTAGGGGTTTCTCAAGGCCTACAAATAGATTAGAAAAAGGTTCTCATGGAAGGGCCTCAAGAATGATGTGATACAACATGTGAGAGAGTGTAGCTTGTGCCAACAGAACAAAATAGAGCACACCCACCCAACTGGTTTACTACAACCCTTACCTATTCCCGAGCAGAAGTGGGAGAGAATCTCCATGGACTTCATTACTGGGTTGCCCAAGGTTCAGGGTAGAGACTACTTGTACGTAGTGGTGGACAGATTGACCAAGTTCGCTCACTTCTTTGCCATTCCTTCAGATTATTCAGCATCACAGGTAGCAGAACTATTTTTAAGAGAGGTATTTAAACTCCACGGGTTACCCAAGACCATTGTCGGTGACAGGGACAACAAATTCACGGGAGCCTTTTGGCAAGAGCTTTTCCGGTTAGTGGGGACCGAGTTAGCCATGAGCACAAGATATCATCCACAGAGTGATGGGCAGACAAAGACTGTCAACAAGTGGATTGAGGGATACTTGAGAAATTACGTAGCAGGTCAGCAGAGGACATGGATCAAATGGCTACACTTGGGTGAACATTGTTACAACACCACCCACCATATGACCATTGGGATGACCCCTTTCCGAGCTCTGTATGGGTATGATGCCTATACTTTCGCAGACCGGATATTCGGCGATAGCAGGGCCCCCAAGGCCAAAGAGTGGATTCAGGAGGGTCAAGATATCCTCAAAATACTTAGGGAGAACATACAAGCTGCTCAGAATCAACAGAAGATATATGCAAACAGGCACCGGGTTGAGCGCAGTTTTGAGGTAGGAGACTTCGTTTATTTACGCCTCCAACCTTACCGATAGTCATCTCTTAAAAAGAAAGAAGCGGAAAAACTCAAACCTCGCTTCTATGGTCCATACAAGATAATCCGGAAGGTTTGGAGAGGTAGCATATGAGCTAGAACTACCCGTAGAGAGCAAGATTCACAACGTATTTCATGTCTCCAACCTCAAGAAGGCAGTCAGTCAGCAGATTGTTACATCTTCTGAGCTCCCCCCCCCCCCCTTGATGATGAGGGGCAATTGATTCTGATTCCAAAGCGCATCCTAGAGGTGCGAGAGCAGAAACTGAGGAACAGAATCATCAGAGACTACTTGGTTCAGTGGAAAGATCTGCTTAAAGAGGAGGCCACTTGGGAGGGAGAATAGGTATTACAGCACCCAGCTTTACAGTTGCTTGAAGACAAGCAAATTCGAGCGGGGAGGACTGTAATGTCCTCTTCTGCTTGGGCATTGAGGACCAAACCTTAAACCTATATGATTCCCATAGGTTCGAGCGGGCACTAACAGTCAGGGAATCAACTATGGATTGATGCCATATAAGAAGATCTAGGGCATCAATATTATATCATCATTGGGTAGAAGGGGGCCACCAGATCCAAAGGCCACCTGCATGCATGACATTTGAGCATTATTTCATGATGCATGCACTCGATTGAGTCTCCATGCACCTGCATGCAAGTCAACTGCAAATTAGAAGTTAAAGTGACCTAATTAGGTCAAAAGTTAGGTTATTCGCAGTTGGAAGTTATAAAAGAAAGGCAAAGTGAATGGAGAAGGACACTTATATGATTATTGATTTGAGGATTCGATATGGAGGGCTCGACGAGCTAAGTTGGGGTTGAGTGCATGCTCAGCTAACTGGTGTATTTCGGCAGCGAAATCTATCTACCCAAGTTCATCATCAAGTTGGATCATCCAGATTCAACACTACTTCATCACCGGGTTCTATTCAGCAGTTGCTTCGAGAGATTGGTTATTCGTCAAGTTGGAGGGGTTCGATATCATATCGGGGGCACCTTGGTCAGAGACATACCTATTCGTTTTCTTCTCTACAGAGGGAAGAACTTCTGCATGTTGCTTCTATTCCTCTCAGAACACCCTCATCACCCTTCCCCTGGAAGAAGGGCCTCTTAGCTCGAGTTTCAAGCTAGTTATCAGCAGTTATCACTATTTGGAGGACGTCTTTTTGCATGGGCGAATTCCTTGAGGAGGATACTTTCGTTTTAGGCTATTGAGCCACCATTTCTTCTGCATGTTGCTTCCATCACGTCTAGAGGGGTATTGTAACCCTATTGCACATAATCTTGGGTCTTCATTAGTGGATTATTTATTATTGAGGAGCATCTACAGCTTTGGAGGAGGGCGCATTCCCCTGTGGAGGACGATTTGGCTTAACTCCTTATTTCTCCATCACAATTCTTGCATGCAGGGACCATCCTCTTCGTCAACAGCAGATCTACATACTGGTATGTACATGCATTAATTCCTCCTATTTTCTAGCATTTCAGTATTATCTAGGACATAGATCTGCATGCATACAGAGATCAGGGCTTGCTTTCATATTCTATTAAGGCATAAGCCTACTAGCCATCTACAGTATACTTAAAAGAAAAATATCAGTTTGCGATATTACAACATATTATATATCATAATATATAATATATATTATATATCTTCATACCGGGGCCACATATTATATATATAATACATAAAATAGTTATAATATATGTATTTAATATATATTATATTTATCGTATATAATATACATACCTAATATATATTATAACTATCCTAACTAACACATCAATATCCTAGTATAATATCTTAAATAAGATGCACCTAAATTTCATATTATATCATAACAACTTTCTTGAATAATATGCATATTTTATATATTGTATAATATATCATAATATATAATATACATAGTTAACATATTATATAATATATTAATAATTTTTTAGTATTATTACAATTTTTTTTGTTTTGTAAAGCTACAAATTCACTTAAACTAGGAGAACAAAAATTACAATATTGGCCCAAACCAGAGGAGGCCGCAGGTGGTGGTACCACCACTCGAGCCTGTAAAAAATGGAGGGCAGTCTGAGAAACATATTACAAAAGGAGTTCAAAATATTTAGAAACTAGAGGTAACTATGAGTGATAATATTTACAAAATTTATCCTTCCAAAAACACAGAGTTGTAACCGAACTAAACACAGATAACAAAAAAACCTGAGATAACATTCGGAACCCGGGGAAGCATGCGATGCTGAAGATGGCTTGAGCATCAATCAAGAAGGGGTGTTTCTTCCAGGATGGGGTGTGCACACCCCCTTCCTCCGAGTTGCTGATGGTATTGGCAGTGGTGGCCAATGCAGACTGAGGAGACTCATTGCTAGGCCCTTCATCTTCCCACACCCGCTTGAACAGTGGTTCAATGGTGGTCGGGATGGGAAAAGGTGCAGCCTGAACCTTCTGTGGCGCCGGAACCGAGCTTATGTCCCTCGACCTGCTACTTGTCGCATTGCCGCACCCGCCTTCCATGTGTCTAGCTTGTCTTGCTGTGCTTGCCATGCACTTCCACGCAAAAGTTGCATCCAAACTGTTGAGCTGACCGTCCATTTCAGCCATTTTAGCCTTCATTGCGAGGATAGTGTCTCAGGAAACACTCCAATTTTCCAGCATATCCTCCATGAGATTTCCAAGCATATTCTTGACCAACCAGTAATGGTTAATCTTGCTACCACCATGCCTAGTGGCCAGGTTTTGGTTAACCACTCTCCCTTCCCAGTCGTTAATGAGGATTCTATCAGGCATTGAGATGTTTACCTTGTATCCCTCCTCCACCTGAACGCTAAGCCTGCGCTGTGACTTCCCTCTTCTGTTGCTGCCTCTCCTGGGCGTACCTCGCTGCTTGGACATGACGAGGAACCAGGTACTCGGGTGCTGCGAAATGGGCTGGTGGAGTTGAGTAATTCGTGGCGGTGAGCAATGGTGCTGAACCAGACTACCACTGAGTGAACCACCGAGAATGAGCGTCCTTGCAGAAGCTTCGGACCAATGGGGAATCCATGCGAACACAAGAATTACAGACCAAAACAAAACACTAGGCTTCGCTGAATAACCCATAGACCAAAACAGAACACCAGACGCTCCACAAGTGGCAATACCATATTCTTCCATGGCCTTCCGCTTAATGGCGCCTTCCTAAACGTGCAATAACTGTGTACCAAATCCCTTTAAACCCAACATGAATGGGATGGAATCGCTCCCAGCAGAAACCAGCCTAGGACGAGGGCTAAGACATGACATTCTTCTCCTTCCGCATGGGAGAGCTTGAGGTTGACGCGAGTGTAGTGATTTCTCTAGCATGCGTAGTGCCACGCGTTTGGCTCACGGACTGAGGCGCCCCGCGCTGTCGGTCAGGCTCGCTGGCACTCGCATCTGGGGATATTATTACAATTTTATTATTTACTTACAATTATAGTTATTTTTTGTTTTTAAATTATTATTAAATATATAAAAGTATTAATATATTTAATCAATTATAAACCTTACTACTACATTTATTGTGTGTGCACAAGAATCTAAATATTTCATTATTATTTTCAATCACCAATATCACCTTTTAACTCTAAACTGACCCAAACATGCTTTTCCAACTATCATTAATGAGACTATATAGTTTAACCTTCACTGGATAACACCTCTAACATAGTGTGATGTGGCATATGTTTAGCGTGACATGGCATTTTTTAATATTTTCTTTAAGAGGCCCATTTTAGACCCCAAATTTGCTCTAATGTTTCAATTCATCTTTAGTTTTATTCATCTTTTCCAATTTTGAGTTCTTGGCCCATCTTTTTGAAAAGAGTTCTTCAACTACTTCCCATGTGGCATATATTGAGTATTTGTATCATGATTCTCCACCACTTACAAGCTTCACTATTAAAATAACTACTTGCTAAATTCGGTTTTTGAATTTTTTTTATTCATAATTTTTAACCATTCTTTAGGATCAATTTTATCTTCCTTTCCTCTAAATATAGGTATTGCCATTGATTCTGAATTGAGGTTTAACTAAAATCCTCAACTTACAACTTCACTATCTTAAAAATAATGGTCCAAAATAGGTATTATTCTATTTCCAATATATTCTAGTGTGTTTCGTATTTCCAACAGCTTTTGAATCATCTCAATTGGATGTCCCAATCAAACATTATGTTAAATTTAAGTTAACACACATTTTAAAACCCTTTTTTGGAGATTGTCTTGCTGGTCAACCTTCCACCTAAGGTAACTCTGAAAATTCAATTCCTCAGAGTCTGAAATTTCTGTTTGTAGTATCCTAATATGTCTTCTCTGCAATTCCACAGGTTTGACCAAATTTTGATGAACACAGAAATTTATGATAACTTTCCCAAAACTTGTTGATTTTGCCTCTTTCAGGAGAGTGAAATTTTGCTGACTGCCATGTGTCCAATTTATCAGGTATCTCTTCACTTATTGCGAACCATAATCTAAATTTCTTACAAAAGGTACTTTGCTATACACTATGTACAAAAAATGTAAACGTGGAGTACAACTCCAAGATAGATAAGAGAGATGAGTTATAACTCCTTAAAAAATAGGAGAACCTCCTCCAAATACCCAACACATTCATACATCCAACTCACATGTTCCTCTTAACAATGACTACATGGCCTCTATATATACCTATTCACTCATTACACATGTGGATCCTTCATTAGGCCAACCACTATTACATATACATTTAACCCCATATATCCCCCCTTGGGTCATATAATATACATTTAACCCTATATATGCCTCCGTTGGATCATACAATCTTCCATCTTGTCAATGGTTAAAAAGAAGAAGCAAGAAGTAGATATGGTTGTGGGGATGTGTTTTTTCTGGAGCGACGTACTTTTGAGCATTACAAAGACCAATACATTTTTTTTAGTGAATATGTGATGCTATTGCTATTGTTGGCCTAGAGTATAAGTTCCCTTCCTATGAGGAATTGTGGTGCCAATTCTGTAAGTAGAAAAGAATGATATCAATACTGGATTGGAGGAGCTAAGGAAGTCATGGGAGGCCATTGGATGCATAGTGATTTTTGTGGCTGGATAGATGGAAAGTGTAGGATCCTTATCAATTTCTTGGTACATTTTCCTAGGGGTACAATTTTCATAACTTCGGTGATACATTGATGCATGTTTAAGATGTAGCATTGTTGTGTGAATTGTTGGATGGTTTTATCAAAGAGATTGGTGTGCAACATGTTGTGCAAATCATAGTTACCATACTCGTTTTCAACATTAAATCGACAAGGCAAAAGAGTCAGTTTTCAATTGGGTCGAGAAAAAATCGTCAAATACAAAAAACATAATATATACACATAACAAAGTCTGGCTGAGTTAAACCCTACCCAGGTAGCCTCTTTGTGGATGATTTGGTCATTGGTCCTTCACATCAGCAAGTAGATATCACCTACACTAGGCAACAACCACTTACAACAAGTAAAGAATGAGAAAAACCGTGAAAAATTGGGTTAATAACCTTCTCTTGGGTGCATATTTCAACAAAATCGTGAGTTAAATCGCGACCTAAAGTTTAAATCACAAGTTTGACTCGTGTTGATTGAGTCAAACTCAAAAAGTTTTGACTTAGATTGGATAGCTGCCGAGTTCAATTTAAATTGGAAAATTACATTTCTTTTTACTTTGGTGCAAATAATAATAGATAATGCAACTAATTATGGTTGCCAACAAATTGCTAATGGAGAGGCAACTCAATGTTTTGGATTCTATGTTTTGCTCGTTACATTGATTTGATGCTTGAGGATGTGTGCAAAGTTTACTTCATCAAGGAGGTCATTGATCGGGCTAGGAGCATTACAAAATTCATATATAACCATGCATTTGTTCTTAGCCCCATGAGGAAAGTCACAAGAAATAGAAAGTTGTTGCGCTTTATCACTCGTTTTGCTAGCAATTTTATTTATCTTCTATCTATGCTCCAATCTCATTTTGAGTTGAAGCATATGTTTGTTTGTGATGTGTGGTGCAATTGCGCATTTAGCACAAAACAAGATGGGAGAGCCATTGCTAAACTAGTGTACACCGATTCCTTATGGGAAGGAGTGGAGGAATTGTGTACGGTTAGAGAACCTTTGGTAAAGGTTCTTTGCTTGGTTGATGGGGATAAACTTGCACTAGGCTACTTGTATAAGGCCATGAATAGGTCCAAAGAAATTATCCAATCTTATTATGTGGGAAAGGGTATTATTGGACACGAAAAGTATATGATTTGGGATTTGATTGATGACAAATGGATTGGGATGCTAATCTTATTTATGCAACAACACTTGTCCTCAATCTCACCTTTGCTTACTCAAATAATTTTGATTTCGATGGCAAGGTTATGGAGGGGTTCCTTACATGTCTTCATAAGATAGTACATGTTCAAGAGGCTCACAAAACCATTAATATTGAGATGGAGATGTATAGGGCTGCCAATGGACTATTTGGCTTTGTCGATGTTGTCCAAGAGAGTATTTTGATGCCACATAAACCATTAGAATTTAGAATTTTAATTATGGGTTTTATTTGAAAGTTGAATTATGTTTTCTCATCTCCTATTTTCCACTGTAATGAAATGCATTTAAGTCATTTATTCTTATTTGTTGTAGATGTTTGGTGGCAAAATTATGATGGAAAAGCACCACTATTATGGAATTTTGTCATTTGGGTGCTAAGCCAAACTTGTACTGCTTCAGTTTGTGAGTGTAATTGGGTGTATTTGAAAAAATACACTAAAAAATTTGTAATGGGATAGAACTTCAACTAAGCAATTATAATTATTATAACTTATGACCCTCTTATAGGTTGGATTTTCAATACCTAAAAGATATGATTTATGTCCATTACAATCTTTGACTGCAGGTGGTAGCTTGAGAATACCACTAATGTGAATATTTCCTTGGACAACATTAACATTTTGTCTCAGTGGAGGGTGAAGTAGGAGATGCCTATTATGGAAGGGGTACTTAAGTGGTTAGAGAAGAAACAATAGGCACATGGGACAAGGGAGGAACAATAATCATGGGGGGCAAGAGGAGCACTTTGATAGCATGGAGGGTGATGTGGCAACATCAACACCACCTTCTACATAGATTGATACAACTACACCCACTAGTCACCATTAGATAGATGACATAAGACCTTCTAGTGGCAAATGAGCCACAACTATTAGACTTTTGGGTTATTTCGAAAGTGTTCACACCATGTTTGGGGTGCTCCATGAGTTTTGGGGGACATGGTGTATGACTAGCTCCTAGATGGTTTGAGATGGATTGTAGCATGAGAGATGGTCTGTGATGGTTATGCGTAGTTGAGATAGCTTGCTTAGTGATGCTTGACCTTAGAACGATGTTGGATTTGCTTTTTGAGTTCCCTGTTTGGAGGGTTTGAGATGGCTCGGGGATGCATGGGCTTAGACAGTGTTCTTGCAGGGGGTAGTTGATTTAGTGGAGTACTTTGCTTTGGAGGACGGATGGAGTCCATGGAGGCTTATGATGGAGTGTCATGGACATGCCTTGAAGAGCTATTAACATCACCTTGGAGTCATTATTGTGCATGCCATTGCCTTTGGAGCATGACACTTGTAATCTTGAGTGGGTATGTTACTTGTGTAGCCTACTCAGGCTCATGTAAGTTGCTTGTAAGGGATTAGGTCCACATAGTATTTTTATCCTACCTCACCTCTCATGTAAATAGAGGAAGCAAAGAGTCCTTTGACACAATCATCACATCATCATTTGTACACTTCTCTTTGTACTTGTCTTTTAGGAGAGATTCACTAAGGTTTCTTCATGAACCCTAGGAGAAGCTGATGGAAGGGAAAGATGTCTTGGTTGGAGTTTGCTCATGTGATTAGGTTTTCTCTTGTGGAGGAAACATTGGTGATGATCTTGGCTCTCTCTCTCTTGGATCTTCACTTTTACTTGTTTTTTTCTCTCTTGAGGTGTTAGGGTTTTTTAGTCTTCTTGTGCATCTTGGAGTTTTGGGGTTAGGGTTTTACCCTTGGAGATTGGAGATTAGGGTTTTAAGAGAAAACCCTAGGGTAGATTTGTGAAGAAGAGGAGGATGATGTCTTGCCTTGGAAATAGTGTTGGAGAGATTCTTGCATTTGGATCTTCTTGGTTGAGCTAGGGTTTCATGATTTACTCAAGCTAGGGTTTTTTTGGATGGTTGGATGTTTTCTACTAGCCTTGAGAGAAGGCTACGGTATGTTGTAATCTTCCATTACTGATAAATAGGGGATTGACTGAGGAGTAATGATACATGGAGCTAAGAATACATTAATACAACATTATTAGATCATCAGTAGATTGTAGAAGGCCATTGGAGCAAATATCAACAAGCATGCAGGCCTTATTTCATCTTGCATAAGTCAACAAGCAATTAGAATTGAATACATGCAAAAGTAAAGTCATGCAAACCCTAAAAAGTACATGCAAACCCTAAAAGTTACATGCAAACCCTAAAAGCTATATAAGACGATAAGTCGAACCAAAAAAGGGATCATTGTTATTATTCATCTTTGAGAAATGGTTTGAGAGCTCTGAGAGCTAATTAGGGTTAAGGGCGAATTGCCTTGGCCATCATTGATTTCGACGGTGAAACTTATCCGTCCTAGTCAATTCAAGAGGGTAGGTCATTCAGATCTATCATACGAGATTCAACACTTCAGCATCTTCATCATTCTTGCAAGGATTCAAGGGCATCCAGGCATATGCCATAAAGACTTGAGGAAGGGCGTCTTCATCAGAGATAGGGCAGCGTATTCTTTATTGTGCAAGGGCGTTATTAACAGCAGGTTACTACAGGAAAACGTGGGCCCTAAGTTTCAGATCAGACTCGTATTGCAGGAAATAATTGCTATAGGAGGTGTGCATCATGAGGGGCACCAATAACCATTAAGGAAGCATGCAATGGTTCATTGAGAGATCAGAGATTTCACCTTCTATTACTGACTGATTATTTATTTCGTGGGGCTTTGAGCTGCTACTTTCCAGTGTTAGGGTTGTGATTTATTATTCAGGGTATAGCCTCACTCCTTTGGGCCACGAGTTGACATCACAGCAGTGATCCATTGATTTGTGGTCACGACCTACCTTGGAAGAAGAGTGACACCCTTGAAATATGCAATTCGTGGAGTGGCTAGGATCTGTCCTAGAAAACGTGGAGAGCAAATATAGGGTCCTGTTCCTATCTTAAAGGTTGCATGCACCATAGAAAACCGAGAGCTGTTCATTACAGTTCCAGCTACATACTTCTGAGGGTTCATTACAGTAGCTACCGCCGTCATTCATTAACTAGCATCACTATTCAAGAGATCCATTGAAATAGAGACATGACCAATAACCTTATGCTAGGGCATCATTGTTGGGCAATCCTCTTCTTGTTTGGACGAGTTAACTGTATTGGACATGAGCCTACTGTTGGGTTTAAGTTCACCATTTGAGGCTGAGATTTGTGTTACATGCAAAGATAGAAAAGACTGTCATTGTTGCATAGTGCTGAGGTGTGAGCCATAGAGCAGGATCCATTGTTTACTGCAGAGACACCTCTGATTAAAGGCGCAAATTCTCTCCCCGGTGCCATTGAACATCCTGCTGAGCGTCTTTGTCAAGCTGGGCCAAGTTACTTCAAATCTGACTATTCCTAGGATCTGCTACAGCCATCACAATACACTTCATTCACTGTTTAAGGTCAGATTTATGCTATTTCTGATTTATGATTAGTGGCTGTTAAAAAACAATTATTATTACCAGATTTGAATGAACAGTTCCTTATATATTCCACCGGTTGTCAAAGCTTGATATCATGGGATTCATGGTTTTATTAACTTCAAATATGACATGCAATTAATGTTTGGATAAGCCACTATCACATAAAACATTGTAAACCACCAACAAATCAAAATAAACTAGCAGCTACAGTAAAACAAGGAAGAGAAACACATGCAATAGCTAGAATCCATTAATTTGGGATACTACATATGTGTTTGTATTTCATCTTGAACTTATATATGAGGTTTCCTCTGTCCATATCTTGTGCCATATACAAATTTGAATTTCTAACTATATGATTTTTATGCTTTGCTATTTATACTATATAGTGATTTATGTCTTGCTAATTTGACACAAGTAAAAGAACAAATCGTTATGTGATTTAACATCTAAAGGAATAGTATAAGGGGCTGCATTTACTGCTGTTACACTGCTGTATTTACTGTTGTTAAAGTACATTTTTCAGATTTGATTGTAGGTTGATAAGTTGCTCTAGAAGGGCTAAAAGCTTATCTCTTGGTTTGGTATCTGCTCTCCTTGAATCGCTGTGAAGTTTGGGGCTGTTAGAAGTGACTTATCATGATTTTTCTACTGTTGTTTTACATCTTAATTTACAACAGTCCTAAAGGCTGAAAATTCTAGGGCTAAGATCCGAGAAACCTTCCCGGAAGAAGGTGAAATTTTGGTTTTACATTGATTGCCCGAGTGCATGATAAGATAATTTTACTAATGTCCAACAGGTGCCCACAAAGGTAGGTCGATGGGACTGCTGACTACAATGCCATCAAAACGAAGCAGGAGCACCAAAAAGACTCGTATAAAGAGAAGCAAGATACAAAAAGTAAAGAGTAAAGAGTGAAGACTGAATCTAATCTAATCCTTGAGAAACCCTAGACTCCGAGCACATGGAGAGGAGGATGTACAAAAGAGGAATGGATTCAGGGTCTCAAGAGCGGGAGCACCAAAAAGACTCGTATAAAGAGAAGCAAGATACAAAAAGTAAAGAGTAAAGAGTGAAGACTGAATCTAATCTAATCCTTCAGAAACCCTAGACTCCGAGCACATGGAGAGGAGGATGTACAAAAGAGGAATGGATTCAGGGTCTCAAGAGCAGAGAGAAAATAGAAATGATGGTAATGCATGAGAGCCATGCTCCACCAAACCCATCTCTCCTAGCATCCGAGGTGGAATGTAGGAAACTCAATATAGAATATTGCACTAGAGAAGAGTTGGGGGAGGATCTTGATTGCCCTCTGAGCTGCTGTGAGTAAGAGGTCGCCCTCCAGTGGATCCCAGGTGGTCTCAAGTGCCTGCTAGTAGGGGCATGGTTACATGAAGCGGGAGAATCTAATACGGGTGTGGCACTCATCCGAAAAATTAGGAATCAGGGATTCAAAACCTTAACCCTAATTAACCCTATTTATTGTACATTTATCCTACGTAAACAATTTAGATTAGCCAAAACGAGGTGGAAGAATCCTAGAATCCGATTTGGTTGCAGTTAGGCATAGGGCCGAATTCGGTAACTATGAGTAGGGGATTTGTTTGGGTAATGTCGCTGAGGTCTTTGGAGAGAGCATGAAATTTCCACAATGAACTTTTCCTGTAAAAAGGGGAGAGGGAATTGATAACTAGCTGCTAGATTTGTCATTGTAGATGACTCATGATGATGAGATCATTTATATATTTTTGATGTCAATTTGTAGTGGTTGTCCACTTTTGATTCCTTTATTGGACAACTATCAGGGTTCAGGATTCAATATTGACTATAGTGTATCATTTTTTATTTGGCATCCCCTATATCGCATATCACATATATCGGTTTTTTTTCTTTTCTATATTTATGCACCAATGTGTTTGTTTGATGTTGTTGGTTTATATGTTTAGAAAATTGAAAAAATAAGTTTATTTTGTAATATTTTATGCTTGACATGGTTTGTCAATATTTGACCTTTTATTTTTCTGATGCTGCCAATAAGTTATATTCAGGACCCTTTGTGATTTTTTGCTGATGCCAATGTCTATGTTTTCAACAATGTATGGAAGTGATTATCCAAGGTCGTGTATGTACCTGTACCTTGTGTATCTGTACCTTGTGGATCTGCAGGGATCATACTGTGCATGCCCTTTGGCTGCTACAGCATCTTTATGCCATACAGTCTCATAAGGGCATAAACATAACCTTTCATTATCTTATATAAATTACAAATGGATAGACAAACATGGTGTTTTAGTTTTGTAAGGAAACACTTTGATCAGTTCAAAACAGTGTCTGAAAACTTTGATTCATAAATTAGTTGAGGGTGCATCACCTATATTTGTCTTGCATGACATCTCCTCTAATTCAATAGTGTCACAGTGGTATTTCATGCTGCATGGGTAGAGTTTGTGTCATAATCCAAATTACATGACACGAAGACATGGGACATGAAGGACACATAAATACGAGTAGCTGACACGGGACATCTCAATCCTGGAAACAGGACACCGGGACATGGTTTATATATATATACAAATTACAGAATACAAAAATGAAATATTGACATAAAGATCCTATTTTTTTAAAATTAGAACAATTACAAAACACTTGGATTCCCTTCAAATCTCGATTTTACCCTTCAGCTGCACAATGAGAGACAGTGAAAGCTCTTTTCCTACATCTAAACATCAGAAAACACAGTGAAAAAAGGTTTTCTAGAGTGGGATATGTCTAATGCATGTGTCCAACACATGCCCTGGTGTGTCTGACACATGAAATACAGACACAGAGCCCCTAAGGGTTGTGGCCTGTTCACAGGTCATAATATTGTGATTTACTGGTGTGCAGGAAGATACTGTATTTTTCTCCTCCAAGTACATAGAATTTCTAGAGAGAGAATAGAAGACTTCACCATCCAATTTCCTATCTTGGACACAAGAATTATAAACTGAACAGTTCACAGTTTTTACAGACAACCTTTAATTTGAAGACTTGTATTTTAGTCATCCTTTTTTCTGGAATCTTACAATTATCTGTCATTGCAGGAGTTATCAGAGAAGAGAATAATACTAGTTAGTGGCCACCATGGAACTCTTCATGTGGATAAACATAGGCTCATAATCGATGAAGGTGGAGGATTAGAGCATTTGCCGATTGCTGCGCTGGTGTTTCCTTCATGGAGAATTGTACGTGATACAGATTCCCAGATTTAAGATGGCCTGGTGATTACAAGTAGGCCATACACTTGGTTGTTAGTACTGGGTGTAGACGCTCCTATTTCAATTAGTATACTATGTATAGTTATAAAAAATAATGTGCAGATTTCAATCCTTGTAAATGAAAAAGCATGTAAGGCTCTTCTGCTTACAAGTTATGATTGATCCATGTTTTAATTTTCTTTATGGCAATTTTTGTTAAGGCTTTTACTCTTTTATTTTTTCTTATGGACAGTTTCAATTACATCAAGGGCAGAATGAAACCTGATGCATCTTTCATCACATTTCTTGATTATTCAGAGTCTATGTAAAAAGTGCATTTGGAAAGATTTTGTAAATGTTACTGTTCATGTTTTAACCTCGCTTCTTGTTCATGCTGGTTGGTTTACACAGTATGACAGCATGTGGATACATACGTCTTGTATTGCTTTTTTTTTGTGCAGGTACATCATAAAGTGAGATAAAATTTAGGTAGAGAATCGAGATTATATATCTATCTATGTGACAGCATCAACTTTCATTTTAGGAGATTGAGATATTGATTTAGAACCGAGTATTTTTTATATTGAGCAGAGCGTCAATTGCAATGGGATGGACACAGGGAATCCAGAATATTTTAATCTACAAATCAACTTCCAGGTTTGAGAGTCAGTCTCAACTCTATAGATGGATTGAGAATAACTACTGCTCTAGAATAAATTTGACTGAATTTAATGCATATTTTAGCGTTGGTACTAATATAGAGAAGAAAAATAGCGCGAGTACCAGCCCAGCCCATAGTTGCCTATTCCCCTAGTTACAAAAAAATATATATATATATAGAGAGAGAGGAAAAATACAATCATTGCCTGGTCCATCACATCGAAAAACCTTTTGTAAGAAAAACTCAACAATGCTTTCTTGAACGCAAGTTGTAATAGCAACGATTCCTTTTAGCATGAGAGGAAACATAGGCCGGTAAACCATTGTATGCATTTTTCTTTCACAGAAACGGTTATAGGTTTTGCATTAACAAAATTGTGACTGCGACTAAACATGGATGGCCAATCTACATAAGCAAATCAAAACTGAATATCATAATAAGAGAGTCTGTTGGGGCATTTCAAACCAGCACAAAATTTAACTCTCTTTGCTTCTACATAACAAACTACATTAAAGTTTACTGGTAAAAATGTCTAATGAATGAAAGTTCCAGTGAAAAAATATCTACAAGACGTTCATTTACGTGGGGTGCTGCGTTCCATTGTTGATCACAATGCTTCAGAGTCCTCATTTTGTCTGCCGACTTCTGACATCAAGAGGAGCAACTTGCCCATATCTAGGCTGGGGTGACAACATGGTGTGAAACTCAGCGCTCTCATCACGTGCTGTAGTCAGGGAGATGAGAAATCAATTATGCTGCCTATTCGTTTGGAGTAATTCAATCCTCGTCTCCTCTGCTACCTTCTCATGTGGGGTAATTCAATCCTCGTCTCCTATTCCCAACTCTGTAATTCAACATTTCGTTCCAAGTGCCATGCAAAAGGTGAAAGTCTCAAGCGGTGAGGGTGTCGATGGTTCTATGTAATCGTGCGATTTGAGTGTCTTTCGCCGCAAGCGAGGCCTCAAGACCAACGATTTCTTGGTCCTCCATACAAACAATGAAGATTATCAACTGGAGCAGGTTGACAAGAGCAGGGGGGTCAACTCTTCACTCAGGTAGAACTGTGCCGAGAAAGGGTAGACAGGGGAAGCAAATGGGGAGAGTGGTAGACAATGGAAACAAAGAATTTTCTTCCTGGTAAAATCTCAAATTCTTGGCAATAAAATTCCTCTCTAGTTATTAATTTCTCTGTGTTTGCTTCTGAGTTGATGAGATGCAGGTGTGATCGGATTGAGAACAGATTAGGGGAGGGTGTGTTAATTGCCTCGTTATTACCTTAGCCTTGGCCTTCCCAGGCTCCAAAGCGTCGTCGCATTCATTCTTATTCTCGAGTTGATATACATTTTTCTTTATAATTAGAAGGTTTGGTTCACCCTTGCCTCTTTCGTTCTCATGGGGTATAGGAGGTAATACGTTTTTCTTCATAATTCCAAGGTTTGGTTCGCTCTCACATCCTTCGTGCTCATGGGGATCATTGATGATTGGTTCCGTCTATGGCTTCCATGCTGTTATGTAGTCACTATAATCAATTCTCTAGAGTTTTGGTTGCCCTTCCTAGCTCTCCCTTTAGAATTTTCCCAGTTATAAGCACCTTAGCCCATGACAAACTTTGATACTTCCAAACGTTGAACACGATGACCAAGCGGAAGATTGACTAGTTAAACCATCTATGTTGATATATATAAAACCAGTGGATATTTTTATTATTTTGATCCTTTTTCTGATATATGAGATCAGTACATAAACAACTGTCTCTCTAGATTACAGGACTCATACTAGATACTAGCTTCTTTCCAGTTGTTGATCTTCGAGGAATTAACTATTTTCATAAACACATGTATCTCTATATTTTTCGGTCCTCCAGAAGGTATTCCTTTTATGATTTCTAAAATGCTTTGGCCCTTACAGTATTTGGACCCACAAAGTAGGTTTTTACTACTTTAATACTAAAAATTATTAAAATCAAGAAGATGAGTTTTCTTACACTGTACATATGTTTAAAGAATTGGTATGATGTGAAAAGGTGGCAAGTATATATTGAGCATAAGATCCATTACGTTGATGCATCAATTGATCTGAAAGCTCCCTATCCAATGTTAGGATGTAAGGGCTTGTTATTCTTAGTATTAGTTTCTCTTGTGGTCAAAGTGTTACTCATTAGTCTTAATAAAAACAATAGATATTTAGTTTTAGAAATAAATTTAAAAGACTCGGATCTTCTATAAGCAGAGCTGTGTAAGACCTTTCATAACCAACCTTGAGGGGAGCTCAGGTAAGCCGAGGAATCTTTTAATCCTCACCGGCCAGGCATGCCAGGCATATCTGTTGTTGATCGTATCGCTTCTGAACTGCCAATATTCTACTCTTTTGTATGTATTTGAATGGTTCTCTCTATGACTCTTGTTGCATTTGCACGGAGTAGCTTTTCAAACATTAGATTCAATTATAGATTAGAGGCCCTTATTTGACCTTGAAGAACATATTGGATTTGATCAGTTTGAAATCTGCTTTTTTAAAATGCCATTTAGGAATCATCATCCAATTTTTTTGCTCCTTTGTTTTGTCATTACTCTATGAGATTTTGCTTTAAGTTTGCGAGTTCGCAGGTTTCTCCTCCAGTTAAATTGATGGGTTGACTTAGTTTTTATGCTATCTTTGCTCTTCCCACCTTGTTCTGCACTCTAGTATTTGAAATGCAGTTCTAGATCCACGATTCGGCTCAAAGATATTCTTTGCTCTTACTACTACTTGGCATGGTGTCTCAGCCCTTTGCTTTAGCTCTATTGTGCAAAGGGAAGGTTTGGTCTATATTGGGGAACATTTTTGGTTGTTTTAGCTGTGCGCAATGGAGATTGAAGAAGTTATAATGATCCTCTTTGTAGTTACATTCCGTTCTTTTTCTAAATTTTAAGTTGAAGATTTGAAGGATTGGTTTTTTGTTTCGAAATTTTATTTTGAAGATTTGAAGGATTGGTCTTTTGTATAGCTGTCAAACATTTGGTACCTTATTTTGTTGGAGGAATTTGGCTGGTGACATTTATGATTTTCAGCTTGCTACTAGTTAATAATTTTGCATAAATTTATAATTTGATTTGTCAGGCTGAGAATTGATGGGAATGTAGACGTGTTAAAGATGAAGCGAGGACTAAGAATCTTTGCGTTGCAGTTTTATTTGTCCAAATAATTTTATTGCATCGAGAGTAGCGGGGTGTTCTATAGCCCAGTATGGGGGAGATGTTGTCATGTTCCTAACGTTATCCTACCAAAAATAAAAAATAATTAAAAAAATTCATGTCAGCTCATAAAATAATAAAATAAACAAAAAAATAGGTTCATAAAATAAAATTTTAAAACCAAATAAAAAGTTATTAAATAAATCCATGTTGGCTCATAAATAAAAAACATAGATCAATCTTAAACACGAACCTATCAAGCATGGAGAGGGATCAAATTTCTTGAGATGTAAATTTTTTATGAACAATATAAAATTACAACTCAAGAAACTGGATCCTTCTCGGTGCTTGATAGATCTGGGTTTAAGATGGATCTATGCTGGTTTCTAAATTTTCAATGGTCTTTGAGATCTTTCTCCATTTGCATGAGATTGCCAATTTCATGGCAACACTATGCTCCCTTCATTGAACTTTTAAGACTTTTTCTGAACCTATGTTTTTGATAACATTGATAAATTAGTTCCAGTCAGGTTCAATGAATGGACTGAGTGACTTTGAGACCATAATGGAATCAAATCTTGTTACTTAATATGTGCGCTTTAAGGTTCCTTTGTGGGCTTGCTACTATGATGCTGTTTGGAGACCTTTTGTTGAAATGTAAAGATTTCTAATATAATGACTTGCTCAATGTTGTTATATTGTATCAAATGTACATGGCAGCCGATCATTAGACCCATCTTGCACTTTCGATTAATTTTTGAAAATATTAAATAAACATTTTTGTCCGTGTTTGGCTTATTTTCTTTACTTCCCAAATGATAAGGTAATATTGAAGACAACCCTGGCAATTTCTTTTTGCTTTTTATCTTAAGATGACTTGTTTCCAAAGTCCCTACCCACAGGGTGGTTTCCAGGGGATGTGGTGGTCCGGTTTTCTTTATTTTCTTTTCATCCCCTTGTTATCTTTAACATATGATTATCTCCTTTTCCATCATCTGCAACCATTATTTTTCTATATAGATTCTCATGATGAATTACTATTCTCGTCTCTGCAATATATTTATGAGTTGTGTGTTATCTGCTATCTCTATATTTTAGAGAGTTTTCTTTTATAGCATTATTAATACTAATAAAATGTAGTATTTGATGCCTTCTTTTATACAAATACTCCATTTTCATGACTTAAGTTCTCAAACTTTACCTATCTACCACAAGCATCAAATTTTCTTTTCACATCATGTCATTTTGTTGGTTTCTCGCATTTTCCAGTATTACTTGAAAATAGTTTAATACATAGCAGTTTGTTTGTAATCGTTGTCATCACAGATCATCATTTTCATGGTTTTTTTAGTAGATAGATTTAGATACCAAACACAAGGGTAATGAAGTCACCCATCAAAGCTGTCAACTAAATACAACAAACTGACATGACAATGATATTGTGAAAAAAATCAACCTTCTATTATCCACTTCAAGCTATATTCATAGTTTAATTTATTTCTTCATTAATAGTTCGTTTTCTTTCATCTTTCATATATTCGTCATTATCTTTTGTTTTTTTCCTTGGAAATTACATCCTCGTGCTCCCTCATTTCGATGATGGTGCCCAATGTAAAGTGGGCCCGTAGACTATTGTAGAGACATTGAGTGAGGCCCACATACATAGAGGTTGCTAGTTTGAGGACTTGACCCCGATGCCTACTACTTGCTATTCATAGTTCTTAACCACTCAAGATAACCCATTGGGTATTGTTATGCTAATATGCTATTAATCTCTTCCTTCAATTTCTAGCCACTCCTATCTTTCCCCATGTTTTGACTCATCCTTGCAAACATCATTAGTGTACACTAAAAATCAATCATTGATAATCTATAGTAAATGCTGCAAGGATGGTACTATGATGGTTGCATGACAAGTGTGTGCTTGGTAGAGAGTTGATATTTCTTGATCTACATTAAGGTCTTGATCAAGCCAATAATGTCTACCATTTATCTTTTGACAAGTTGTTTCTAAGTCAAGTATAAATGTGGCAGAATTGTTCCAAGGAATTGAGGAGAGTTATTGATGCACATGCATCCATGATAATTCGAAGTATGAGTTCACACAAAAGAAACACAATAAAAGTAAGTGTGTGATAGATGGAAGTGAGAGTGATGAAGCACAACTGTGACATAGAAGTGTAGTTCTTAGTTTAGTTGTTGATGATATGGATAAGACCGAGAATGAATTGAAAAAACATATATTGCAAGGAGAACAAAAAATACAATATTGAAAGGAAGTATTAAAATGAAAACCACATTTTATTAATAATCAATGGTGAAAACCACCACAATATACATATAGTGACTATGATGATAGGAGCTTAGATATAGGAAGAGATGTAATAACTACACATTCACAAAAAGCTCATAACAGGAGGCTACAACTTTATGTTGGCCTAAACCTTAACATGAAAGAACCCTAACCCTAGCATGAAGTTAACAATGAGTGGGAACATCACACTGGATGAATTGAGGTGTTTGAAAAAAGGGGAGCATTGATGCTATCATAAATTTTCTCTCAATACATCATTTTGGGTCTTATGTAACTAGTTTGAAAGAAAATCAGCTGACTGTGCTACTTTCTATAAACCACCTCCCAACTCCCAAGAAAATAAATATATAAAAAAAGATTGCTATGATACTTTCCAAGAAATGTGACAAGCTAATACAAACTTTGATGTTCATAACTCTTATTATACTCATTGTGTATACTCATAAATCTTATTATAACCTTTAACATTGTATAATATGAACAAATTATAAATACTCATTTTTATATGTACTCTAGTTTGTGCTTCTAATTCACACTTAGATTCCATGTGACATGAATTTATATGAACTTAAATGCATCTACATCATACCTTGGTTAGGATTTTTATTAATAGAATATATGTTTTTGATAATAAAATACATTAAGAATTGGAAATTCTTTTACCTACCAATGTGTATGTTCTATAATCTAGTGAAGGTTTAGGACTCCTAAAATTGGATTTTCACCACAACTTGGCATTTCCATTCTATCAACCTTTTTAGTGGACAAGTTTAATGTCAAAATGTCAACATTGTGTTTCAAGGATGATGCATGGATGAATTTGGCATTTCCATTCTACCAATCTTTTTAGTGGATAAGTTTAATGTCAAAATGTCAGCATTGAGTTTGTGGATGAATTCTAGATCGATCACAATCTTGGGAGTAACAATGAAACAATGTCAAAAGACCAAAATAGAGATAAATTATTTTGACAAAGCTTAGAGTTCAACCCCTTAAATCTTGTAATCTTTATAATTAGTCATAAGATCCCCATAAGTCTAAGATCTATCTCCAACAACTACACAGAACCAATACCAAAGGACATGACCTAGTCCATGATAGGAAGTTGTGGAAACCAATATTCAAAGTGGAATAGTCTAAACGACTTATTATCATACTTAATTTTAATCTTGTTTCTACATAACAATCATTGTGAAAGAGATTAGTTGTGTTATCGTATGTAACCTACTAGTTCAGAGATATCATGAAAGAGTTTAATATAATTATTATTTGCATCTCATTTTTTTAATCCCTTTTATTGTGTAATCATCTAGGGTTACTAAAGATGATAGAGGTATAACTACTATACATTTGATAAGCTTGTGGTTATGTATATGGATAACATTCTTATTTTTAGGGAGAGAAGAAAAGGTTATGTAGAGAATTTGAGGCTAGTGTTTAAGGTGATAAGAAAAAATCAATTACACAAACATGACTAAGTGTGAATTCTTCAAATAAAAGTTGGTGTTGGTTTCCAAGTATAGATTGTGAATGAATTTAAAGAAAGTAAAAGAGATATTGGAGTGACCCACACATTGCAATACCAACCTTTAGTATTTAATTATTTATCTTACATACCTCCAACACAATGCAATTTGCCTACAAAAATAATACTAGTAAAAGGTTGGAACACACAATTATTAGGTATTACTTGTATTGATCTATGAACCTTAATTTTATATTGTTTTGGTAAAGTTAATTTTAATGTAGGGGTTGTCAAACTTGACCAGTTCATGCATATATGGCAAGGTTCTATGGTTATTAAGATTTAAATATAAGTAATTATTGTGGCAATGCCCTATATCAATAACTAAACCACAAGCTTGTGAACTTGTGTGGGTTGTCATGCATATGTTTCCATTATTGTTTAGCTCATCTTTGTGTATAAATTATGATGTATTATAAATATTGAGCAAGGTGTTATGAAAGTTTTCAATTTTGAGCGTGAAACAAGATAAATATCTTTTGCACTTTTTATAATAAGTGTCATATCTATTCTTTTATATCTAGTCTATTTGAAGAATTATATGGGGAATCTTTACATTTTTTTTAATATGAAGTAAATTTTCGTGTTTTAACATATTTTAATAGAAATATTGACATTTTTTACAAGTTAATTTTATTAATAATAGAAGTTAGATTTCTTGCTTGCTAGACTTTTGGTGCCTCTAGGTTCATTTTTTTTAGGATTCATGTGAGCATTTGGTGGCTTTCCTTTTTGGGTTTATGTTTTTTTTTGAGAATTGGGTTTTACAAAAAATAATTGACAATATAAATTAATACAAAGATTCTATAAGAATTGCAATATATATATATATATATATATATATATATATATATATATATATATATTTATTTAACTTTTATTTTTTAGATCAATTTGAAATTTTAAGTATGGAAAATTCAATGAGAGGTCAAACATTGTTTGTTGGGAGAAAATATCAAGAGAGAGAGATGAATTATCATACTTCCAAAATATTCAATCTAAGAATCTACATCCTCTTCATACTTCAAGCTCTTATGAACAACCTATCAATGAGAGATATGTCAAATCTTGTGAGAATGCATTTAATATCCCTATACTTTCATATTAAGGAATTGAAAAGTCTAGCCAATTTGCAACTAAAAAAATACTTGGATCCATGCTTCTACAACCATATTGTTTGTGTCAATCTATGTTTCCTCGTCCATAATTATGTTGTCATGCTTCTACAATCAAGTTTATGCCAACTTGCACTTTTGTAGCCTTGTTTTTGCAACCCTACTTCATTACCTCTCTCAATCAATCCTTACTTTTAACTTCTACAACCATGTTGATGTAACTCTCGTAGTCGTAAATTTTTCCTTATTCTCTTATCCCATAATTTATTTATGTATTAAGCATTATTAATAGTTATATTAAGCTTGAAATCTCATCTCACTGATTGTTTACATCCTCACACATAATTTCTTAAGCTCATTAATTAAAGGAGTAAGACTTCTTAAATGCTATAATACCAAATAAGCAAATGAACTTCAAACCCCATAGCTTCCTTAAATAAATCCCTGACTGGTAAATTTAGGAAAAAATGTACCATTATTTACTAAGGTTAGGAATATAATTGGTTAAAATAAAAAACCATGTGCCAAATCCTAATCCTAATTTCACAATGGGTCTTTTTTTACTCATTAAATCAATGAAAAACAAAAAATAACAGCATTTGGGCACCATTGGAGTATTCATGACACAAAAAGGATTTCTAGCCATAGGAGATTTCATGACCAACGAATAAAATTGTAGCCAAAATTTACAACACGAAATAAAAAAAATGTTTTGTTGCAACATTAGATAGTCTATGGAATGGATTTTAAGTAGAGAAGAGTTCACATCCATCTAAATGGCATTTGAGGAGCATTGATAGTAAGTTCCTAGTTTCTTTTTTCCTTAATTTAATATTCTATGCTTCAGTTTACATGGATAATACATAGAAAACACCATAAACCCCAATTCTCATCTAGACTAAACCATGAAAGAATTAAAATAACAATATATGCACTCCTAAAATGGGTTAAGTCAATGTAATTAATGCATCAAAACCCCAACTTCTCCAACACCAAGAGCTTTCACACTTGATCATTACGTTGATAATGATATTGATACTAAAATAATATATCCTTACAATATCCCATTACCTCATCCCTTGTTTCTTTTGGATGAAATCCAATAGACTTATTTTATTTTATGTTTCTACAATGTGGAATTGCCAAATGGTGTTGTGAATGAGAGAGAGACCTAAACAACAGATGTATGGATTTCTTAGATGATTTGTGTCTCATATGCAATCACTAGTATTATTCCAACGTTCTTCATTCACAAAGTTTCATTGATATGTTACACCATGTCTATTTCAATTTTAATTTAGGTATTATATGTGTTGCACACTTAAAATACTCAACTACTCCCTAGCCATATACATTTCAATTTCAAACTACTATATCCAGATAAGAAAATCCACTCATGGTGTATTCAACTTAATTGACACTAAACATTATCCAAATAAGGTAAAATAGATGTGATCAAGACATTTTAGGTCCCAAATAGAATAATATAAAATACAATTTTGGCATTTTTTCATAGACAGAAAAATTTGTAAGAATAGTATATATATATATATATTTGTTTTGTTTCATGCACTGACATTTCTCAATGTTGACTAGTGATACATTTTTTTTTCATTTTGAAGGTTGTGTACTAGCACATGAATGGAGGTGTGTTTTTTTGGGTTAGACAATTGTTTCTTTTATGACAAATCCATGCTTAGAATCTTTTATCAAATATTTGTCTAAGAATTATCTTAATCCATCTCAGAAACCACAGAAGACAAATTATGACATCGAATGAAAGTAGTTTGATGAAGATAATTTCAAAAGAGTATGTCCAAAAGAGGTAATAGAAAAGGGAACATCCATCTCATCTAGAGGTAACGATTTAGAAAAACAATATTTGATTTTTTATTGTATCACTATTTTATATGTGTTACTAATATGCTTGGTTATAGCTGCTAACAAATATAAAGGAGGACGAACTAAAAAATGTTCCTATTTCAAGGAATATAAGAAAGTCAAATTCGAAATATTTTTTTCTATCGCAAAGCACCCTTGAATACTAGGTTAAGAAAAAAGTTTAGATTTAATAACCAAATTCTCTAAATCATGAATAATCCTTAATGTCAAATTTATTTCATGGGTTGATATTTTTCCATTTTGCCCAAAAATTTGAGGGGAAAAAGCCTCATTTTATTGGTTTCAGTTGAATTTCAAGATGCAAGAAGCAAAAAAGGGGAATAGGTATAAAGAGTCCACCCCCACACCTACGGTTATCAAGGTTTGAAGAGGACACGGTAAGTACATGTGATACATATATTTACATTGCATCTCAAATATGAACTTAGTTGAATCTCATTGTTATTTCATAAGATAAACATGGTATTTTCCTTATTACAACTAGAAAAAGGCCAAGGCCTCCAAAGATTCTATGGCCATGTCACGTCCCCTCCCCTCTCGTCGATGGAGAGGGACGAACGCTATTGATCAAACCGGGCATCTAACCCCATGAACATAATAAAAAAATGCATTGAAAATAAAAAATAAATGCAAATCCATAATGCAGAAAATACAATGGAAGTAAATCTCATTCAAGCATTCAATATGTTCATAAGAAATTCTTAAAACAAATTAAATTGCAGAATTAATACAGAGAGCACTTATCTTGAAATTGAGCTGCCCCGAGAAACTAGATATGTCACTGCAACGTTCCATCCACCATAGGCCAGTTGTGCTCATCAATCTCTCAGCACAACTTCCACCCTCGATATGGGCATGATTTCCACAAGGAAAAGGGAACAACAGGCTCACACATAGCCAAATACACACCAAAGTTCAACCAAGCCAATCCACAGTTGGGTTTATTTAGGCTGCTAAGGCAGTGGAAATGAAGAATTGCTAAGCTAGTGAGCTCAACCACAGAGCTATGGACACCTCCATAACATCTATCTAGATTGGCCTCCACAATACCTACACACCCAATACAAGGAAGTATTCCCTTCACTGCTACACAGTCCCTCGGGCCATACCTTCCCTTCTAGTGTTCTATCAGGTGTGTAAATTTTCCTTTAATATTCAACTAGGGCTAAACAGTGCATGCAAAATATCAACTGATAACAACACATGAATATCTTTTATAGTATGCAGCGGAATATAAAACTGAGAAATAAATCACAACATCACATCACAATATTGACACTATTATTTTGGGTATGGAAACCCTCGGAGAAACCCAAGATGGGAAAATCGGTGCAATAGTTAGATATAGATTTTATTATGAGAAAATATGGAACTTTTACAATCACTGCAAATTAAACCAAACCTGGTGAATGCAACACCTGGCAGAATCATTAGGCAAATCCCAGCCAAACCTCAACACCCTCCTGTCTGAGTGTACGACCCAACTGTACGAAGCTCGATGATCCTTCTACTCTCTCCTCTGTCTTCTTAGCTAAATCCTCTGTCTGAATTTCTCTCCTTGTCTGTATCTTGTCTCTATCAGAATACAAGTGTGTGTGTTCTCTCCACCAATTGATCTCTCTTTTATAACTTTAGGTAAAACGAAAACCCTAATTTCACTTTCACTTTAAGTAGTGGTAAAGCAAAAACCCTAATTTCACTTTCACTTTAACTAGTGGTTCACTAAAGTTAATTTAGATCACTTTAATTTATTTTCCTAAGTAAACTTAGGAAAAGTAAATTAAATACAACTGATTTCCCAATTTAAGTCTTCTACATGAAAGAACACATGGATGCATGAAGAACTTCCTTGTTTCTACTAGTTTAACACTCCCTCTCAATGAGGAAGGGATTCGATAGCAACCCCAACTTATCTCTGAACTTCACAAAAATCTGTCTGCAAAGTGCCTTGGTGAAAATGTCCACCACCTGCTCATCTGTCTGTATGTACTCCAACTGAATGGTTCCTCTTTGAACACAATCTCTCAAGAAGTGGTATCTGATGTGTATGTGTTTGCTTCGGTCATGGAACACTGGATTCTCAGATAGCCTGATGCCACTCTAATTTTCAAAGTGAACTACTATAGCCTCTAGCTCACACTCGAGCAACCCTGCAAGTAACTTACTTAGCCACATAACCTCACAAGAAGCCATGCTGGCTGCCATGTACTCAGCCTCTGTCGAGCTCAATGCAACTGACTTCTGCTTCTTGCTGAACCAAGAGACAACCCCTGATCCAATGCTGAAACAACAACCTCAAGTAATCTTTCGGTCCTCTACACATCCTTCCCAGTCAACATCTGTGAAACCTACTAACTATACACTCCCCCTGCGCTCATAAACCAATCCATACTCCACTATACCTCTAATGTAGCGAAGTATGTGCTTCGCAGCCCTCCAATGCACTCTCCTAGGGTCCACCATGAACTGACTCAAAGAGTTGACTGTAAAGATAATGTCTGGTCGAGTGTTGACCAGATACATAAGTGATCCGATAAGCTGATGATACAAGGTAGGATCAAATCCGTCTGATCCTGATGCATCAATATTCCTCTAGTTGGAAACTAGAGGTATGGCCATAGGCTTGCAGCCCTCCATTCTGAATCTCTTCAGGATCTCTACTACATACTTCCCCTGTCCGATGAAGAAGCATCCATCTCTCTGCCAAACCTCCAAGCCCAAAAAGTAATGCGTCAGCCCAAGGTCTTTCATCTCAAAATCTACTGCAAGATTGGACTTGTAGTCTCCAGTTAGCCTCTCATCTCCTGTCAAAAATAGATCATCCACATATAAGACCAATATGAGAGGCACCTCACCTGTCAATAAGTACATGTTGTGATCAACATCACTCCGCTGAAATCCCATTTCATGTAGATAGATGTCAATCCTCGAGTACCATGCTTGAGGTGCCTGCTTGAGCCCATAAAGAGCTCGATGCAGGATGCATACATGCGTCTCCCTGCTCTCCACATCAAACCCCTCTGGTTGCTCAATATACACCTCCTCCTCTATCACTGCGCTGAGGAAGGAAGTCTTGAGGTGCATTTTATGGACACGCCAACCCATCTGAGCTGCTAGTGAGATAATGGTTTGAATGGAAGAATATCTGGAAACAGGGGCGAAGGTCTCCGCATAGTCAATGCCCTCCTTCTGTGAAAAATCCATTTGCCACGAAGTGTGCCTTGTACTTCTCCACGCTTCCGTCTGCTGCATGCTTCACCTTGTAGATCCATCTAGATCCCACCAACTTTTTCCCTTGCGGCCTTGACACAACCTCCCATACCTGGTTTTTCAAAATGGAGTCATACTCCTCAACCATAGCTTCCTGCCACACATCATGTTATGCAGCCTCCCCGAAGCTGGAAGGTTCAGAGTTAATCAACTCTGTCATCAATGCCATATAACTAAGCCTCTCTGGTGGTACACTCCGTCTAAAAGATGTCTGTGGAGGATCTACCTGCTTGGAATTCTGTACTGTGGATCTAAACGACTTAGGCCTTCGCCTAGTGTCAACTTGCTATGACTATTGGATATTCGTCTCCTATTGCAGCTCATCCTTCAAGTCAATGACTAAAGGATCCTATCCACCCGACTCCATCTGACCACTAGAACCTGTGCTCTGTGTCTGTACCTATACCTGTACATCTGGCTCCTCTAACTTGACTCTCGATTCTTGTGCTAGTTGTTTCTCTTCTGGTAAGTCCAGAGATCTCCGCAAGGCCTTGTCTTTATCGAACTAGACATCCCTGCTCACAATGATCCTCCTGCAAGCAGGAATGTAAACTCTATATGCCTTCGAAATCTCACTGTAACCAGCAAGTAACCCCTTCTCTCCAGAAGGGTTCAAATTCTTCTTATTTCTAGCATGAACATGACATTAGCAGACACTACCGAATATGTGAATGTGACTCGCATCAAGCCTAGTTCCTATGAAGACCTCCTCTGGTGTCTTCCTCCCCAAGGCTGCGTGGGGACACTTGTTCTGAATGTATATTGCAGTCCTGTATGCCTCGACCCAGAGGAATAGTGGTAATCCATGATCAAATAGCACGGCCTTGGCTACTCCAACCATAGTCCTATTCTTCCGCTCTGCAACTCCATTCTGTTGTGGGGTATGGAGCACAGTGTGCTCTTTCTTGATCCCCTCAGTCGAACAATACTCCATGAACTCATTGGAAGTGTACTCACCCCTGTTGTCTGTCCTCAACACCCAGATATGCTTTCCTGTTGGGTTCTCCACAAGAGTCTTGAACTCTTGAAACCTCTCAAAGACCTCTGACTTGGCCTTCAAGAAATAGATCCAGGTTTTCCTGGAATAGTCATCAATGAAGGATACACAGTAATTGTAACCACTGAATGAATGGACACTCATAGGTCCGCATACATCCGAGTGCACCAAGTTCAAGGGCTCGTTAGACTTGTTCTCACTCTATGGGAAAGGATTCTTGATGTTCTTCCCCGAAGCACAACCCAATGAATTCGTGTATCAGATGCTTCAGTGCTCCATGGTATCAAATGTTTGAATGGTAGGGTCCCATATTTGATTTTTTCTGTAAGGAAAGACCGATTGGTTAGTGGTTATATGTGTCTAAAGGAATGTTACATGATGTTATTTCTAATTCATCCTATATATATATATATATATATATATATATATATATATATGTTTTTGACTAGAAACCTATACAAATGAGATGCCACATATCTATGTCCCACCCTTCCTTTTGACCAAGTGTATTTCCCAATTTTCTTCTTAATAACTCCCATTCAAATATCATGTCTTCTAGATTTTATTTTGAGGTATATCTTACAATACTTCCTCCCATATTTTCCTCTTGAGAGAGGACTCTAGTTAGATCCCTTGCAAAGATGCATCATCCCGATCCTACTACTTCCCTTCCATTTTCTATGTTTTTCCAACATTCTTGCTTTTCTTTTTTATGCATTGGAACACACATATTGAATATTTTATAGTGAATGCTGTTTTTCTTAATTACTAGATCAATGTAGATCCAATGATGCAATTAGTTTGTTTCTATAAATTCAAGTTACGTACTATCCCAAAGTGAATTGATTCCCCCTGATGCTCCTCATGCACTTGCTTCTATTCCTTGAATACCTTTCCATTGCTTCTACACTAAATTTTGCATGTCCAAATCTTGCAATTTAGTCTCTTCGAGAAGAAGAATTATAAGTTTTTTTGATTTTATTAAGTATATCATAGCTCCTTCTTTGGTCCTACTTCCCATTTCTCTGCTATTCTATGAGACTAGCTTCATTATATACTGAAGGGAATTTTGGTGAGTCCTCCCTTGTGACTACTCAAAATTGAAAGGGTTCTTGTGTTAGTTTTTCTAATCTAATTAACTTAATTAGGATGTTTATCTGAAAGAATAAAAAGTACCACAAGATAGAGTAGATACACAAGAGACATATATTTTCACCGGGAAAACCGTAAAGGAGAAAACCCCGCAAACATCTCATAATAGTTCCATCACAAAGACTGTATCACAAGATGATAAAATCCAATAAGAAGATGTCTTATGTAGCTATCTATATCTCATCCTTGTCTCTCTCTCTCTCTCTCATCATGCAAACTTGAGTTAGTGAGTGTGTGTATAAATGAGGGAGGGCGCCTCCCTATTTATACCTTTCAAGTGACTGACCTAATACATGACTAGGGCCGATCTCTTAGCCTAACAGGGCCGAATTATCCAAGGGAGACTCCAAAAATACATTACATGATGCTACATTGAGTAATATTTGTTAAATTTCATGAACCATAGATATACAAGAAAAAATGAGAGATATCTGAAAAGAAGTATGCAGTGGAATTATTAAATCAATGTAAACTGAACAACAGATTCATGACAGAAATTTCACATAAATTAGACAAGTATTGCTCAAATTATCAATACATAAATATTCATTAATGAATCAATAATACAATGGTCATACAATAGAAATAATTCAATTACTGTCGATAAGTTTCAAATTCACCAACTCAAACTAACATGTTAGCTAACTCAGTGTGGACATAATCACAGCTAGAGCTCACTAGTTTAAATCCGGACAACTAATTGAGTTCACAATCAATTAACTGATGAGGTAGGTGTAAAAAAGGAGCCACACTCCCTTACATCATGGAAACTGTCCCTAGGATGATTTTCAGTGAACTAGATGGTGGTTATAAGAGCATAACTGATCATGATTGAATACCTACCACATACAACTGAAGGTGACTGTTGGTGGAACTTGTTGCCGCCTTTCACACACTGTTAAGAACCTGTGTCAAGCCCCCTCTTTATTTCATTGGTATATTTTGTCGGACGCATATGCTTTGTAAGATGTCCAATTAGTATGATGTATTATCCCACATTCATGGGGAGTAAGTCATAGTTAAGTCATCCAGTTAATAGGTTTCATTATCCCACATTCATGTGGAGTAATAGTTGTTTAGATTAGACTTAGTGTATAAGTATGTGTTGAGGCTATTGAAAGCATCGAAGAGTTATTTTGTATTGAGCTTGCTCAAAAGAGGTTTTCCCCTCGAAGTGGCCCGCGATCAATAAAATATCTTTTGTGCTCTAATATTTTTGCATTCTCATTGTCTATTGCAGGAGGTTCTCCACATCTGGTATCAGAGCACTTTCTTTGGCACAAGTGGGATTTTTTTTTTCTTTTCAAAGAAAAGAGGGCAAAATTGGGCGACGACTTTCAGATCACTTTCTAAAACTTTTTGCAAAGAATCAAAAGAAACAAGTTGCATATCTGAATTCTTCTTTCAAAAATATGCAGTTTCAAAAACAAAAATCATCTCATTTGGAGTCCTGAAAGTGGAGATATCGCGGATTTAAAATCAGCAATTTTTCAGAATTTCGGTGATGACCGTGGAAATTGTAGAGCGAAAATCTTTTGACCGGGTACCCAAATTTCTATTCCGATTTCATGGGTAGAAGCGAAGTGGTTGTTCTAGTTCCGAAAATAGGCTATAATAGTGATTCTGAGCAATCTAGATCGGGTTATGCTCATTTTAAAAGTTTTCGTCTCAAAACCCTAGCTCTAATTACGAGTTTTTGAGCATTGGGTGGAAATTCTGCCACACTTTTTTCTGGCATTGTGATTATTGCAGTAGTTCTTATTCTTGCAGCAGTATTTTTCATTTTGATCAGGGAATACACCTTATCCACTTAACTGTGGGAAGTACTTGGGCATAGCCCTAAAACTCATTGTGAGGAGTACCATAGGAACCCCAAAGTAGCTGGCCATTGAGAGGACCTGCCAAGCGAAAAGGGCAATGACCCCCACCAGATTGACTAGATTCCCATCCGTGAGGAAAACCAAAGAGCTGTCATTTTTGGCCAAGCAGTTAGCATTTTTATCTGCACCGTGAAGTGAGGGGTACTGCCCCAATACTCAAGCCTGAGATAGCCTTGGTGGCCGAGTGACTACCTTTGAACCAATAAGAAGTCGATTATACCTGGGGTCCATCTCTATTTACAATTGATAACGTGCAGAATTTCAAAATTGTCACAGATCATTTACTCTATTTCCTGTTGATAAAACACAGCTTCTAGCACCGCCACAGACCATAGATCAGTGTATAAATATCTGTTTTTCAGCCATATCTTCCTTGATTTAGCTCCGTTTCCCTTGAAATTTCACTGTCATCCCCATAATACCATTCTACATATTCCTTCATTCAAGACCCTATTCCCAATTTCACTTCCTCAAGGCCGAAATTCCATATTTGTCAATTTTTAAAGTCTGTCATAACTTCTCTGATTCTCACCCAATCGCCTTCAAATTTTTCCACGGTGTTCGTTTTCCAATTCTACTTCCTTGTCGCTCTCTGACAAATTTTTCAATTCCTTCATCCCACCTTTGAAATTCACATTTTCTTCTTCTTGTCCTTAAAAAGTGTCCAAAACCCCATACAACCCCAATTACCCCCCCAAAATTTTCCCAAATCAAAAATCTTCTTTTCTAAAACCCTCTCCATTTTTGCTTTTCTACCCATTACCTTAAAAAAAAAAACCTGCTTATGGTTGTTACTCGCGTCGGAGCAAATAAACAAATGGAAGAAGAACTTGCCACCATCAAGTCCAAACTTGAGGATCTAGATAAAAAATTTCTCGGCCTCAATCGTCAGCATTCACCCATGGACAACCGCCACCAACCTGAGTCTTCTGCAGACACTGGGTTCTCAGTGTTTAGCCACTACCGTGGGCCGAAGCTGGATTTTCCTCACTTCAATGGTGATGATCCGAATGGATGGATTTATAGGGCAGAACAATATTCTAGTCTGCATAACACTTTTGATTTCAATAAAGTCTCCCTTGTATCCTTTCATTTGGAACATGAAGCACTTCAATGGTTCCATTGGTACATCAAGGCTCATACCGAGCCAAACTGGACATAATTTTCCCAACTCTTCTTGCAACGATTTGGTCCTAGTGCTTTTGATGACTTCATAGGAGCACTCACCAAACTTCGCCAAATTGGCACTGTGCGGGAGTATCAAACAGAATTTGAGAAACTCGCCAATCACACCGAGGAATTGCTTGATGCACTCTACCTTAGTTGTTTTATCAGTGGTCTGAAGGATGCAATATGCTCTGAGGTTAAAGATGTTCTGCCCCTGCACAATGATGGAAGCACTTAGGTTGTCTAAGCTAGCAGAGGACAAGATCTGAGCTCAACAATGTTCCAAATCCACTCTTGTTCCATTCAGACCTATGGTTTCTCAAAGAACCCAAACTCTACCAGCTCCTAGAACCACTCCTATCAAGCATTTGTCTAAAGCAGAGATGCAGGAACGTCGAGAAAACGGGCTTTGTTATAATTGTGACGAGAAATTCACCTGGGGACATAGATGTGTTGAGCAAAAGCTCTATCTCTTGGATGTGTATTCTCCACTAGCACTTGGAATTTTTTCTGATGCTCAGGATCCCACAGATGATGATGGTGACATTCAACAACTTCCTGCTCCATAAGACCAACCAGAGATATCTCTCCATGCCCTAGCCGAAGTCACCACCCCACAAACTATGCGGGTCAGAGGGTTCTTCAAAAAACTCCCTCTTACAACACTCATTGATTCTGGTAGCACTCACAACTTCATTGACCCGAGGATCGCCAAACAGGCTGATTGTTTCATCCATCCTTGCTCCAGCTTTGAAGTCATGATTGCCAATGGTGGAACCTTACCTTGCAAAGGGAAGTGTCGTAATGTGCGCATATCTATGGGGGATTATAACTTGCGTTCTGACATGTTTTCCTTGCCCTTAGGCGGATGTGATGTGGTTTTGGGCGCTCAATGGTTACGCACACTTGGACCCATTTTATGGGATTTTGCTGAACTTTGGATGCAGTTTTCAATCAATGGTACCAAACACACATTGCCGGGCTTACAACCAGGGTGTCTCAGCCTCATCAGTTCACATCACATGGAAAAGATTCTTAAGAAAAGTTCACATGATGTCATCGCTTAGCTCCATTTCATTCAGATGCAACCTTTAGCAGTCTCAACTACTCCCTTGGATCTTTCATTCCGATGCACCTTTCAAATGTCTTATTTTTCCAAGCTCTTCACTCTTGAGTCTGTTGCTTACGACAATGAATTGGGGTTGTCCTCTTTCAAGATGAACATCCCATTGCCTTTACTGACAAATGCACTTTTGGACATAATTTATCTACCTCTACATATGAGAAGGAAATTATGACTATTTTGCACATAGTACAGAAGTGGTGGCCATCCCTCTTAGAGAATCCTTTCGGCATCAAGACTGATCACCAGAGTTTGAAATATTTCCTGGAAAAATGGGTCTCATCCCCAACACAACAACAATGGGTTCTCAAACTCAGGGATTATGAATATAAGAAGGCTTAGGAGAATCTTACGGTGGATGCTCTTTTCCACACATTTGATGCCCATGTTTCTCTTTTAGTTATTTCTATGCCTCTTCCAACTTGGTTACACTCTCTTCAGCAAGGCTATGCCAATGAATCCTCATTATCTGAAGTCATCCAACAATTTGCCAGTAACCCTTTTGTGGTACCGTATTCCTCTTGGGATGGATTTTCTCTGAGATACAAGGGTCGTCTGGTGCTTCCCCAGAGCACAGACCTTAAACATGCGGTCTTTTATGAACTCCATGCTTCTCCATCGGCAGCGCACTCTGGGTTCATCAAAACATATGAGCTGGCGTACCGTAACTTCTTTTGGAAGGGGGTGCAACCTGAAATTCAACATATGGTTGCCGACTGTGTTCCTTGTCAGCACCACAAGGGTGAAACTACACTCCATCCATATATCACCTCTTCAATCACACAAATTTTCATGGCCCAGATATTTCTTCTTCATGGAATCCATTATTCCATTGTCTCAAACTGCAACACAACTTTCACAAGTCATTTTCGCCTCCTTGACACCAAACTGCAGATGAGTTTAGTTTATCACCCACCAATAGAGGGTCCGACTACAATCGTCAACAAATATTGGGAAACTTATCTTCGTTGTTTCATCTCTGAAGAACAACATCAGTGGGAACAGTGGCTCCCTCTTGCTGAATGGTGGTACAATAATTCCTACCATACTAAATCTAAAATGACTCCATATGAAGCAGTCTATGGTCACGCACCTCCAGTACTCCTCCCATCCACCCCCAACAATTCACCAGTTCAGGAAATTGACATGGTTCTTCGAAACCGACATCAGATTCTTCACCTCCTGCAAGACAATCTTCAGCTGACAAGAGCCTGCATGAAACAACAGGCTGATCAACATCATTCTGAGCGCACTTTTCAAGTTGGTGATATGGTTTTTCTTTGTCTGCAGCGTTACAAGCAATCTTCCATGAAAGACAAAGGGCATCAAACACTCGCTCCAAAGATCTCTGGCCCATATCTAGTTCTTCCAAAGATTGGGTATGTTTCTTATAGATTGGCACTTCCTCCTTCTCGCATTCAAGAAGTGATCGGTGCCAACATCAGCGCACAAATTGTTTTACCAGAATGGGTTATTGAAGGATCCATCATTTCGAAGTCGGAGGCCATCCTCAATAAGCACACTTGTCAGCTTCTCTCTCGTTCCATCACAAAGGTATTCAATTTAGTGGCCCAGCATGCAACCAGAGGATGCAACATGGGAACCCGTCCTTCAGATTCAACATCTATTTCCACATCTAAAGCTTTGAGGACAAATCTTTTTCTAAGAGGGAGGGGATGTTAAGAACCCGTGTCAACCCCCCTCCTTATTTGGTTGGTATATTTTGTTGGATGCATATGCTTTGTAAGCCTTCTAATTAGTATGATGTATTATCCCACATTCATGGGGAGTAAGTAATAGTTGTTAAGTCGTCCAGTTAATAGGTTTCATTATCCCACATTCATGTGGATTAATAGTTGTTAAGATTAGACTTAGTATATAAGTATGTGTTGAGGCTATTGAAAGCACCAAAGAGTTATTTTGTATTGAGCTTGCTCAAAGGAGGTTGCCCCCTCGAATTGGCCCGCGATCAATAAAATATCTTTTGTGCTCCAATATTTTTGCATTCTCATTGTTTATTGCAGGAGGTTCTCCACACACACTTGGGTTACATGGCAGAAATCTTCAAGCCACTTGGTGTGTCGTTGGGGGCGAAGTTTCGAGTCAAGGCTGTTGCCTTTTACTTGACTCCTCCATTCAGGCTAACTCCTAACGAAGCAAAGGGGGGTAGACCCTATTAAATTACTAAGTCTAATTACTTAGTGTGATGGTGTTAAATTGATTAAGTTGTTTAGGAGTTGTTTGAAATTAACCAGTGGAAACAAAAGATAACAAGATGCAAGATTTAAAGCAGATAAGCACAGTAATGACACTCAATATGTATATAGTCGAAAGAAATGATCAAATAAATCACCAGTGCCTTAAATGGAGTCAACAGAGAAAATAATGTGCTTGCATGCGCTTGAAAGAATGTTTTCCAAATGTCTCTTGGTAGATTTTAAATTAATGTGGAATGTGAATGAATTAAATTAGGTGAAAAGGGGACTCCAGATATACCCGAGGGGTACTTGGGGTATGTACAAAAGTGAAATTTCACAGCTACCCGCAAGGTGTTTGTGGGATGGAATGGAGTCTCAGATACTATTGTTCGTAATGCACCCGTTAGGGTGTGACAGAGATCGACGCCTCGAGGTCACTTTCTAGTTGTTCCCACTACTTTGGGTATTTTGCTACCGCTTACAGATTGTTCGAGGCGTTGGACTTTTTCCTGATGGTTTGTCAATTTGGGAGGTGAATACTAATTAATCTAGTCACTCAAGTGATTTTTATGGATCTTAACTGATTGGATGAACCGCATTCAAGTACAGAGCATACACACTCGAGTCTTTGTTATTTTTAGTAAGTTTTAAAAGAGGTGTTCTTATTAAAAAGAAAACCCTCTAGGAACCTCTTTCGGTCCAAGTGGAGATCAATCGGGAAATCAAGGAGGGGTTGATTTTATTATGATTATTAAAAAAATTAATGAAAATGAAATCAGAGATACACAACACCGGTTTTCTAATTAGTCCTACCACGCATCTCTTTCCCTTGGCAGGTCAATCAAGAAGTCATGGGGTAAGTAGTATGATTAATTTTGAATTGAAAATATGGAATAATGTAAAATGTTATCAAAGTACTTACCCTGCATGTCAAGACTAAACTAGAACAGAAAAAAGGGAAAAATGCAAAAAGTGAAACAGATGCGGATCCCCCCAGGGGGGATGGGGAGCGGGCTCAAAAGAGCCTACTCGAAATGATTTCTTTTTTATTATTATTGGTTATAATATCAACAATTGAATTATGCAATTTTTTCCTTGTTGTCGGGGATCCAAAGGCTTACAAAAATCTTGTCACAAGCTGAAATAATATCACAGTGGTGGGGGAAGCCTCCGGGAAGCTCTAGTTCACCCAAGAGTTAGAAAACGGCCAGAGTCTCCTTCTCTTCTTTGTTAAAACTAATAAAAAACAAAGAAAAATTAAAATAAATGTGCCCAAAAACACTTTGAAAGTGTTTTGGGTCACCACACAGATTATAAAAAAAAACTAAGTAAAACTTGTCAAAAAAGGGGTAATCTAGTTTTTCAAAAAGGAACCAAGGAAAGAAAGCTTTCCTTGGGAGATTGGATTTCTATTTGGGCAGCCAATGAGATATGTACTTTTCCTGCATAATATGAAACTTTAAATAATAGCAAGGGAAACTACCTTATTAGCAAGCTACAAATTTTTTTTATAATGCTTGCAAAAAAGAGGGTAATTTCAGCTAGATCTCTTCAAATATAACTTTATATGCAAAAATGAACTGAGATATAAACTTAAGAAAGGATATTACTAACTAGATATATATGTGATTTTCTTAATGAGATAGATCTAAGCAATAAGACTCTTTAATAGTAACCAATTTGAAGAAAATTTAAGATTTTGAAGGAGGAAGAGGAAAAGAGAAGTGCTTGTTGTTGAAGCAGATTTGCAAAAGAAAATCGTTAGTGAAGCACCGAGGGGCACAATATTCGCAATATTTGTTGGAAAACCAATGGAATCAAACCTGAACCACAACTCTTCCAATCACGGCAAACCTGTAAGCTAAACAACAAATCTTGCAAACAAAACCATTAAATCTGAAGATACATATGAGAAGTAGATGATATAGCATGAAAATAATCTTATTTAGCATGCAAATATTAGCTCATTCAAACATATGTAGCAAAATAGCAGTAAGTAAGCTTACTTACAATGATCTATTCCTATGATTCCAATAATCATTCAGGCATACAACAATTTAATGCAAAAATTGAAAAAAATAGCAGTTCACCTCAAAAGCAGCATGATAATGATGATCCAAACATGAAAAGTACTCCACAATTTAGCCTCAAAAGCTTCTCTTTATTTCAATAACTGATGATCAATACAATATTACAATAGTAATCCCTTCAATCCATCTCTAACTAGCTTGGAAGAGGAAATCTGTGCTTTATTTATAACGAATACCTAAAAACCCTAGCCCAGAGGGTCGCATGCATGACTAAAGGAGAGACTACAGTTGACAGAGAGATAAGACGAACCTAATTTGATGATGAACTATGTCTGAATTGATGATGAACTGAGTCTGAACTGAGTCTAACTGGATGAACTGAGTTTAAGTGGACTAGAACTGCAAATTGGAGTGACACCTCACTCAGTTAACTCAACCAACCAACAAATAATTCCCATCTTTGATCCACATGTGTGGAGGAGAGAGAAGGGAGGGTGCAACCCTAGCTTTGCATGTGCTTGTTAGCTCCTTGTCAGTCTTAGTTGATGCCTTCAGTCAAGGTATGGTCATCTCTAGTCAATCTAAAGCCAATGAGACTGGCTTCAGCCAAAACGGAGCAAAATCCACTGATTTAGGAATTTTGGATTTGCTCCATTATTTAATTGATTTATAATTAAATTAATTAATATTTGACTTTTTGGGATTTTCTCAACTGAGTGATGGAAAAATCACTCAAAACTTAGGAAAAGTGGATTTGTGGGTTTACCGGGTGCTCTGAGTTAGAAAATGAGCACCCTCATGAATGAATATGACTTCTAACCACACTTTTATTACAAGACCAATTTTTCCAATTAGACTATTAAAAAATAGCCTAAGTTTTGTGGAAAAAAATTAAAATAAAATAAAAACCTAGGGGGACTTAGACATGTTCATATGACTCTACCATAATGCCTAGCATGTTTATACATTGACACATAGACTCTAATAACCTCAATAGGCCCAAATGCCAAGCCGACCACCCCAACTTTGGAGGTATTGAGTGAAAAACTCAGAAATTATTAGTCGTTTATTCAACAACCAATAATAACCAGGGGAAAAAATACCCTGGGTTGATTGGATTGACAAATAAACTCTAAGAGACCGAGTCTTTTATAGACACTATCATGCTAGAACATTTATTACAATTACCCCATGGGTATGAACATGTGATATAATACAACAAGCACTTCCCAGAAGCAAGACTGAAGGTCTTATGAAGTCCGAACAAGTTATCCTTGTCCGGTTCACCAGGATCACTTGATAAAAAACCACTAAGTACAACTTAGGTGGTAACATCTGGCTCCAACTGTGGGACATGTGCTCGATCTGGTCTTTAAGGAAAGGAGAGGATACGAGAACACCAGAATCTCTGGTTTATATACCCTGTAAAAACATCTCAACTTGACAAGAAAACCTCAGTAGCACAAGTTTTCTAAAAAACAGAATGAACCATTAAGCTGATTTATTTAAACAAAATAAATGTAACTAACTAAATTTTTATTTATTTATTATAGCTAAGTACAAAATAGAAATGTAGAAAGTAAATGCTCTCTTTTAAGGAGCTTATTCTCCTACTCTAAGCATGATATAAAAATGGTTAAGTGTAACAAAAAATCCAATGTAACCGCCTAAACATTTTATTAACATAAATTTTTTTTTCCTTGTCTTTGGTTACCAGCCAAAGTAAGGATACTTTATTTAGAAAATGCAAACTTGCGTGATGATTCGGAATGGGTGGGATGGATGGGAAATCATAGGCATGAATAAATTCATTAAAGTTCTTCCCAAACTGGTATGTGCTTGTGCAGGATGCTTCTATCCATGACTGGATATGACTGATATACGAATCAGCATGATGAGGCAGACTGACTATATCATCAAGGATTACCAAATGATGACTCATTGTGTAAGCGTCAATCTGATCCAAATCACAAGGAACCTCTACATGTGAAGAATATGGCTGAGACTGATATTCCACTGACTGCATCACATCTGACTTTTCACAACACTGCTTCTCAATGTCTTCATTACTGATACCCTTGTACGGCTCTGCATGATATGACTTTGAATGATCATGTGAAAATTATGAATGCTCCTCTTCCATACTAAGATTTTCCCAGGTATCTAAATCCATGTTCCCCTCTATGGATGTATCGTATATTGGACTTCCATAAATTTTTGAATAGACACTCCCCTTACTGGACATATAATGGATGGGGTTCTCAATAATATTTTCACAAGTTGGATTATCTATGAAATTCATGATATTCATCACTCCCATCTATGTTGGATACGAGAGAGTCTTCCTTACTGGTATCACATCCTGAGATATAACTACCCTCCTCATGCTGATAATAATCATCCTTCAAAGTTTTGGTTACAAAGATATTATGAGAATTTAAACTTTCCAAAACTTCATCCCTAAGTGATGAACATAGAGGAGTATCATCATACACATCATAAACTTCTTCATAAGTGTCGATCTCTGTAATGGTTTCCTCATGAGAGCTTTCTGAACAAGCATTGCAACAATCTTGAGAAAATATCAAATCTTCAATGTTTTCAGTTATGGTGACATGAGGAGAGTCTTCAACAAAGTGTTCAATCATGCGTTCCTTATGAAGCTCTTCAACATGATTGTCATGGATGTTCCCATCTTTAGAATCTTGCTGTGTAATGGGAGATACCTTATATTCTTTAAAAAGTTGCTTAATTGCTTCCTTTCTTAAATAACTACTAAGATGCTCTTTGATGGGAGTATCATGGATCTCCTCTTCACTTAAATGTTCAAGAATTGATTCCAAGTCTTCAATACTTTGTATCATGGAAAAAGGTCCATCATATCTTTCCATGTGATACTCTATCCCAGATAGGTAGAAGGTACAGATCTTTTGAAGGAACTTTTTCAAACCATTCATACTACCCCTACCATCACGCCACTTCTCTAAAAACATCCAAAGGAAGCTTGGAAAAGAAGTTATACATTTATTAGGAAGGCCCTGATAGAACCAACAACATGCCTCACCCCAAAAAGTAGCAGCAAACATTTCCATCATATTTTCTTCATGAAGCACATTGGAGTTAGCCATCAACTGAAGGAAAGATTTGACATGCCAGATGGCCGAATCACCATAATTTCCATGAAATACTAGAAGCCATTTATATGCATCCCCCACACCATCACAATAGTTAGGAAAACTCAGGATGTTTGAGAAATCGATAGGCTGAAAAAGTCCGGTTATCTGGGCACCATATTGCTCCTTTAATTCATCCATATAAAAAATTAATACTATGCATTGGATATAACCATTAAACCTTGTACTGAAAAGGTGTAGCTGTCAAGTGATGAGCTTTCGAGGTTTTAATATGTCACATGGGCTCATCTACACACAACAAAACTTCACAAGTTTATGAGATAACAGGGTTTGATCCCTTCAATGGAGTTGACATGTGAGAATTAAAATATACATTTAAGAACTCTCACAAAAATTATTTTTTGCTTTTCTTTGTAAAAATAAAAACTGAAAAAAGTCGGTGGAGTTTCCAGAGGAAAATTAAATATCTACCCTAAGCATTAATCAAACAAAGCAAAAGCAAAAAAGGAAGAAAACAAAGTCGTACTCCAGGAATAAAAAGATTTATCCCCAGCAACGGTGCCAAAAAGTGTTGCCACCTTTCACACACCTGGGTTACGTGGCAGAAATCTTCAAGCCACTCGGTGTGTCCTTGGGGGCAAGTATCGATTCAAGGCTGTCACCTTGTACTTGCCTCCTCTGTTCAGGCTAAGTCCTAATGAAGCCAAGGGGGGTAGACCCTATTAAATTACGAAGGCTAATTACTTAGTGTGATGGCAGTATATTGATTATGCTGTTTAGGAGTTGTTTGAAATTAACCAGTGGAAACAAAAGATAACAAGATGCAAGATTTAAAGCAGATAAGCACAATAATGACACTCAATATATATATAGTTGAAAGAAATTATCAAATAAATCACCAGTGCCTTAAATGGAGTCAACAGAGAAAATAATGTGCTTGCATGTGCTTGAAAGAATGTTTTGCAAATGTCTCTTGGTAGATTTTAAATTAATGTGGAATGTGAAAGAATTAAATAAGCGAAAAGGGGACTCCAGATATACCCGAGGGGTACTTGGAGTATGTCCAAAAGTGAACTTTCACGGCTACTCTCAAGGTGTTTGTGGGCTGGAACAAAGTCTCAGAGACTATTGTTCGTAATGCACCCATTAGGGTGTGATAGAGATCGACGCCTCGAGGTCACTTTCCAGTTGTTCCCACTCCTTTGGGTATTTTGCCACCACTTACAGTTTGTTCGAGGCATTGGATTTTCGCCTGATGGTTTGTCAATTTGGGAGGTCAAGACTAATTAATCTAGTCACTCAAGTGCTTTTGATGCAGCTTGACTGATTGGACGAACCACAACCAAGTACATAGCATACACACTGGAGTCTTTGTTATTTTTAGTAAGTTTTAAAAGAGTTGTTCTTAATAAAAAGAAAACCCTCCAGGAACCTCTTTCGGTCCAAGTGGAACTCAATCAGAGAATCAAGGAGGGGTTGATTTTATTATGATTATTAAAACAATTAATGAAAATGGAATCAGAGATACACAACACCAGTTTTCTAATTAGTCCTACCACGCATCTCTTTCCCCTTGCAGGTCAATCGGGAAGTCGTGGGGTAAGTAGTATGATTAATTTTGAATTGAAAATATGGAATAATGAATTTTTTTAATCAAATTACTTACCCTGCATGTCAAGACAAAACTAGAACAGAAAAAAGGGAAAAATGCAAAAAAGTGAAACGGGCGCAGATCCCCTTAGGGGGGATGGGGAGTGGGATCGAAAGAGCCTACTCGATATGATTCCTTTTTTATTATTATTGGTTACAATATCATAAAATTAATTATGCACTTTGGTCCTTGTTATCGGGGATCCAAAGGCTTACAAAAAGCTTATAACAAGATCAAATAAAGTCACAGTGGTGGGGGAAGCTCCAGTTCGCCCAAGAGTCAGAAAACGGGCAGAGTCTCCTTCTATTTTTTGTTAAAAATGATAAGAAATAGCGAGCAATTAAAATCAAATGTTCCCAAAAACACTTTGAATGTGTTTTGGGTCACCACACAGATTATAAAAAAAAAACTAAGTAAAACTTGTCAAAAAAGGGCTAATCTAGTTTTTCAAAAAGGAACTAAGGAAAACAAGATTTCCTTGGGATATTGGCTTGATTTTTGGGCAGCCAATGAGATATGCACTTTTCTTGCAGAATATGAAACTTTAAAATACAACAAGGAAAACTACCTTATTAGCAAGCTACAAATTTCCTTTATAATGCTTGCAATTGAAGAGGGTAATTTCAGCTAGATCTCTTCACATATAACTTTATATGCAGAAAGGAACTGAGATCTAAAATTAAGAAAGGATATCATTAATTATATCTATATGGGATTTTCTTAATGAGACAGATCTAAGCAATAATACTCTTTAATAGTAACCAATTTGAAGAAAATTTAAGATTTTGAAGGAGGAAGAGGAAAAGAGAAGTGCTTGTTGCTGAAGCAAATTTGCAAAAGAAAATTGTTAGTGAAGCATCAAGGGGCACAATATTCTCAATCTTTGTTGGAAAACCAATGGAATCAAAACTGAACCACAAATCTTCCAATCACGACAAACCTGTAAGCTAAACAACAAATCCTGTAAACAAAACCATTAAATATGAAGATACATATGAGAAGTAGATGATATAGCATGAAAATAATCTTATTTAACATGACAATATTATCTCATTCAAACATATGTAGAAATATAGGAGTAAGTAATGTTACTTACAATGATCTATTCCTATGATTCCAATAATCATTCAGGTAGACAACAGTTTAATGCAAAAATTGAAAAAAATAGCAGTTCACCTCAAAAGCAGCATGATAATGATGATCCACACATGAAAAGTACTCCACAATTTAGCCTCAAAAGCTTCTCTTTATTTCAACAACTAATGATCAATACAATATTACAATAGCAAGCCCTTCAATCCAGCTCTAACTATCTTGGAAGAGGAAATATTTGCTTTATTTATAACAAAAACTTGAAAACCCTAGCCCAGAGGGGCGCATGTATGACTGAAGGAGAGACTGCAGTTGACAGAGAGATAAGTTGAGCCTGATCTGATGATGAACTGTGTCTAAACTGATGATGAACTGAGTCTAAACTGAGTCTAACTGGATGAATTGAGCTTAACTGGACTAGGACTGCAAATCGGAGTGACACCTCACTCAGTTAACTGAACCAACCAACAAATAACTCCTAGATTTGATCCACATGTGTGGAGGAGAGAGAAGGGAGGGTGCAACCCTAGCTTTGCATGTGCTTGTTAGCTCCTCTTTAGTCAAGGAATGGTCATCTCTAGTCAATCTAAAGCCAATGAGACTGACTTCAGTCAAAATGGAGCAAAATCCATTGATTTAGGAATTTTGGATTTGCTCCATTATTTAATTTATTTTTAATTAAATTAATTAATATTTGACTTTTTTGGATTTTCTCAAGTGAGTGATGGAAAAATCACTCAAAACTTAGGAAAAGTGGGTTTGTGGGTTTACCGGGTGCTTTGAGTTAGAAAATGAGCACCCCCATGACTGAATATGAATTTTAACCCCACTTTTATTACAAGACCAATTTTTCCAATTAGACTATTAAAAAATAGCCTAAGTTTTGTGGAAAAATTAAAATTAAAAAAAACTTAAAAAAAAATAAAAAATAAAAACCTAGGGGGACTTAGACATGTTCATATGACTCAACTATAATGCCTAGCATGTTTATACATTGACACATAGACTCTAATAACCTCAATAGGCCTAAATGCCAAGCCGACCACCGCAAATTTTGAGGTATTGAGTGAAAAATTCAGAAATTATCAGTTGTTTATTGAACAACCAATAATAACCAAGGGAAAAAACACCCTAGGTTGATCAGATTGACAAATAAAGTCTAAGAGACTGAGTCTTTTACAGACACTATCATGCTAGAACATTTATTACAATTCCCCCATGGGGTATGAACATGTGATATAATACAACAAGCACTTCCCATAAGCAATAATGAAGGTCTTCTAAAGTTCGAACAAGTTATCCTTGTCCGGTTCACCAGGCTCACTTGATAAAAAACCACCAAGTACAACTTAGGTCGTAACTTCTGGCTCCAATTATTGGACATGTACTCCATCTGGTGTTTAAGGCAAGGAGAGGATACAAGAACACCATAATCTCTGGTTTATATGTCTTGTAAAAACATCTCAACTTGACAAGAAAACCTCAGTAGCATAAGTTTTATAAAAAACCAAATGAACCATTAAGCTGATTTATTTAAACAAAATAAATGTAACTAACTAATTTTTTTTTATATTATAGCTAAGTACAAAACATAAATGCAGAAAGGAAATGGTCTCTTTTAAGGAGCTTATTTTCCTACTCTAAGAATGATATAAAAATGGTTAAGTGTAATCAGAAAACCAATGTAACCACCTAAGCATTTTATTAACATAAAAATTTTTTCCTTGTCTTTGGTTACCAGCAAAAGTAAGGATACTTTATTTAGAAAATGCAAACCTGGGTGATGATTCGGAATGGGTGGGATGGATGGGAAATCATAGGCATGAATAAATTCATTAAAGGTCTTCCCAAACTGGTATGTGCTTGCGCAGGCTGCTTCTATCCATGACTAGATAGGACTGATATACCAATTAGCATGATGAGGCAGACTAACTATATCATCATACTGATCATCAAGGCTTACCGAATGATGACTCATTGTATAAGCACCAAGCTGATCCAAATCATAAGGAACCTCTACATGTGAAGAAGATGGCCGAGACTGATATTCCACTGACTGCATCACATCTGACTTTTCATAACACTGCTTCTCAATGTCTTCATTACTGATACCCTTGTGCGGCTCTGCATGATATGAATATGAATGATCACGTGAAAATTCTAAATGCTCCTCTTCCATACTAATATTTTCCTAGGTATCTAGATCCATGCTCCCCTCTATGGATGTATCGTAGATTGGACTTCCACAAATTTTTGAATAGACACTCCCCTTGCTGGACATATAATGGATGGGGTTCTCAATAATATTTTCACAAATTGGATTATCTATGAAATTCCAATAGTCATCACTCCCATCTATGTTGGATATGAGAGAGTGTTCCTTGCTGGTATCACATCCTCAGATATAACTACCCTCTTCATGCTCATAATAATCATCCTTCAAAGTTTTGGTTTCAAAGATATTATGAGAATTTAAACTTTCCAAAACTTCATCCCTAAGTGATGAACATAGAGGAGTATCATCATACACATCATAAAATTCTTCATAAGTGTCGATCTCTGTAATGGTTTCCTCATGAGGGATTTCTGGACAAGCATTGCAACAATCTTGAGAAAATCTCAAATCTTCAATGTTTTCAGTTATGGTGACATGAGGAGAGTCTCCAACAATGTGTTCAATCATGGGTTCCTTGTGAAGCTCTTCAACATGATTGTCATGGATGTTCCTATCTTCAGAATCTTGCTGTGTAATGAGAGATACCTTATATTCTTTAAGAAGCTGCTTAATTGCTTCTTTTCTTAAATAACTACTAAGATTCTCTTTGATGGGAGTACCATGGATCTCCTCTTCACTTAAATGTTCAAGAAGTGATTCCAAGTCTTCAATACTTTGTATTATGGAAAAAGGTCCATCATATGTTTCCATGTGATACTCTATCCCAGATAGGTTAAAGGTACAGATATTTTCAAGGAACTTTTTCAAACCATTCATACTACCCCTACCATCATGCCACTACTCCAAAAACATCCAAAGGAAGCTTGGAAAAGAAGTTATACATTTATTAGGAAGGACTTGATAGAACCAACAACATGCTTCACCCCAGAAAGTACCAGCAAACATTTTCATCATATTGTCTTCATGAAGCACATTGGAGTCAGCCATCAACTGAAGGAAATATTTGACATGCCAGATGGCCGAATCACCATAATTTCCATGAAATACTGGAATCCATTTATATGCATCACCCACACCATCACAATAGTTAGGAAATCCTGGGATGTTTGAGAAATCGATAGGCTGAAAAATTCCGGTTATCTGGGCATCATATTGCTCCTTTAATTTATCCATATCAAAAATTAATAGTATGCATTGGATATAACCATTAAACCTTGTACTGAAAAGGTGGAGCTGTCAAGTGATGAGCTTTAGAGGTTTTAATATGTCGCATGGGCTCATCTACACACAACAAAACTTCACAAGTTTATGAGATAACAGGGTTTTATCCCTTCAATGGAGTCGCCATGTGAGAATTAAAATATACATTTAAGAACTCTCACAAAAAATATTTTTTGCGTTTCTTTGTAAAAATAAAAACTGAAAAAAGTCAGTGGAGTTTCCAGATGAAAATTAAAGATCTACCCTAAGCATTCATCAAACAAAGTAAAAACAAAAAAGGAAGAAAACAAAAGTCGTACTCCAGGAATAAAAATATTTATCCCCGGCAAAGGCACCAAAAAGTGTTGCTGCCTTTCACACACTTGGGTTATGTGGCAGAAATCTTCAAGCCACTCGGTGTGTCCTTGGGGACAAGTCTTGAGTCAAGGCTGCCACCTTGTACTTGACTCCTCCGTTCAGGCTAACTCCTAATGAAGCCAAGGGGGCTAGACCCTATTAAATTACTAAGGCTAATTACTTAGTGTGATGGTGTTATATTGATTAAGTTGTTTAGGAGTTGTTTGAAATTAACCAGTGGAAACAAAAGATAACAAGATGCAAGATTTAAAGCATATAAGCACAGTAATGACACTCAATATATATATAATCGAAATAATTGATCAAAGTAAATCACTAGTGCCTTAAATGGAGTCAACAGAGAAAATAATGTGCTTGCATGCGCTTGAAATAATGTTTTGCAAATGTCTCTTGGTAGATCTTAAATTAATGTGGAATGTGAATGAATTAAATTAGGCAAAAAGGGGACTCCAGATATACCCGAGGGGTACTTGGAGTATGTCCAAATGGAGTCTTGGAGACTATTGTTCGTAATGCACCCATTAGGGTGTGACAGAGATCGGCGCATCGATGTCACTTTCTAGTTGTTCCCACTCCTTTGGGTATTTTTCTATCGCTTACAGTTTGGTCGAGGAGTTGGATTCTTGACTGATCGGATGAACCGCAGCCAAGTACAGAGCATACACACTCGAGTATTTGTTATTTTTAGTAAGTTTTAAAAGAGGTGTTCTTGTTAAAAAGAAAACCCTCCAGGAACCACTTTCGGTCCAAGTGGACCTCAATCGGGGAATCAAGGAGGGGTTGATTTTATTATAATTATTAAAACAATGAATGAAAATAGAATCAGAGATACACAACACCGGTTTTCTAATTAGTCCTACCACACATCTCTTTCCCCTTGCGGGTCAATCGAGAAGTCATGGGGTAAGTAGTATGATTAATTTTGAATTAAAAATATGGAATAACGAAAAATGTTATCAAAGTACTTACCCTGCATGTCAAGAATAAACTAGAACATAAAAAGGGGAAAAATGCAAAAAAGTGAAACGAATGCGGATACCCCCAGGGGGGATGGGGAGTGGGCTCGAAAGAGCCTACTCGAAATGATTCCTTTTTTATTATTATTGGTTACAATATAAGAAACTAAATTATGCACTTTTATCCTTGTTATTGGGGATCCAAATGCTTACAAAAATCCCGTAACAAGCTGAAATAAAATCACAGTGGTGGGGGAAGCCTCTGGGAAGCTCCGGTTCGCCCAAAACTCGAAAAATAGGTAGAGTATCCTTCTCTTTTTTGTTAAACATGCTAACAAATAGAAAGAAATTAAAATCAAATGTTCCCAAAAACATTTTGAAAGTGTTTTGGGTCACCACACAGATTATAAAAAAAAACTAAGTAAAACTTGTCAAAAAAGGGCTAATCTAGCTTTTCAAAAAGGAACCAAGGAAAGCAAGTTTTCCTTGGGATCTTGGCTTGCTGTTTGGGAAGCCAATGAGATATTCAATTTTCTTTCAGAATATGGAACTTTAAAGAATAGGAAGGGAAACTACCTTATTAGCAAGCTACACATTTCCTTTATAATGCTTGCAAAAAAGAGGGTAATTTCAGCTAGATCTCTTCAAATATAACTTTATATGCAAAAAGAAAATGAGATATAAAATTAAGAAATGATCTTACTAACTAGATCTATATTTTATTTTTTTAATGAGACAGATCTAAGCAATAATACTCTTTAATAGTAACCAATTTGGAGAAAATTTAAGATTTTGAAGGAGGAAGAGGCAAAGAGAAGTGCTTGTTGCTGAAGCAGATTTGCAAAAAGAACTTGTTAGTGAAGCACCGAGGGGCACAATATTCACAATATTTGTTGGAAAACCAATGGAATCAAACTTGAACCACAACTCTTCCAATCACGACAAACCTGTAAGCTAAATAACAAATCCTGCAAACAAAACCATTAAATCTGAAGATACATATGAGAAGTAGATGATATAGCATGAAAATAATCTTATTTAACATGCAAATATTATCTCATTCAAACATATGTAGAAAAATGGGAGTACGTAAGCTTACTTACAATGATCTATTCCTATGATTCCAATAATCATTCAGGCAGACAACGTTTAATGCAAAAATTGAAAAAAAATAGCAGTTCACCTCAAAAGCAGCATGATAATGATGATCCACACATGAAAAGTACTCCACAATTTAGCCACCAAATCTTCTCTTTATTTCAACAACTGATGATCAATACAATATTACAATAGAAAGCCCTTCAATCCAGCTCTAACTAGCTTGGAAGAGAAAATCTATGCTTTATTTATAACAAAAACTTGAAAACCCTAGCCCAGAGGGGCGCATGCATGACTGAAGGAGAGACTGTAGTTGACAGAGAGATAATTCAAGCCTAATGTGATGATGAAATGTGTCTGAACTGATGATGAACTGAGTCTGAACTGAGTCTAACTGGATGAACTGAGTTTAATTGGACTAGAAATGCAAATCAGAGTGACACCTCACTCAGTTAACTAAACCAACCAACAAATAACTCCCAGCTTTGATCCACACGTGTGGAGGAGAGAGAAGGGAGGGTGCAACCCTAGCTTTGCATGTGCTTGTTAGCTCCTCTTCAATCTTAGTTCATGCCTTCAGTCAAGGAATGGTCATCTCTAGTCAATCTGAAGCCAATGAAATCGACTTTAGTCAAAACGGAGCAAAATCCACTGATTTAGGAATTTTTGTATTTGCTCCATTATTTAATTAACTTTTAATTAAATTAATTAATATTTGACTTTTTTTGGATTTTCTCAACTAAGTGATGGAAAAATCACTCAAAACTTAGGAAAAGTGGGTTTGTGGGTTTATCGGGTGCTTCGAGTTAGAAAATGAGCACCCCCATGAATGAATATGAATTTTAAGCCCACTTTTATTACAAGACCAATTTTTCCAATTAGACTATTAAAAAATAGCCTAAGTTTTGTGGAAAACAAAATAAAAAAAATAAAAAAAATAAAAACCTAGGGGGACTTAGACATGTTCATATGACTCGACCATAATGCCTAGCATGTTTATGCATTGACACATAGACTCTAATAACCTCAATAGGCCTATATTCCAAGCCGACCACCCCAACTTTGGAGGTATTGAGTGAAAAACTCAGAAATGATCAGTCATTTATTCAACAACCTATTATAACCTAGGGAAAAAACACCCTGGGCTGATCGGATTGACGAATAAAGTCTAAGAGACCGAGTCTTTTATAGACACTATCATGCTAGAACATTTATTACAATTCCCCCATGGGGTATGAACATGTGATATAGTACACCAAGCACTTCCTAGAAGCAAGAACCCCCCCATCCCCCTCAAAATAAGCAGTTAATTAGGAAACAAGCTTCCATACTTAAGAGAATTTTTTTCTCTTTGAGAAAAAACTTTTGAAAAAATTGCTGCAAGCTGTAACTTTGTGGAGCAGTAATGCATAATCTTATTTCTTTTGTGCATCAACATCTTGGGACTGTGCATGTGAACTTTTCAATCTTCTTCCGATTTGTTGAATGTTTTGTTTGTTTGGAGGAAGAGTGGCATGATCCAATTTTTTCTTCAGTGAGCCCAATTGTTGATTAGTCCTTATCATCATGTAGCATCTCTCTAGAAGTTTGTTGTACCACTCTGAAGGTAGAGAAACTATGTGGTAGAGTGCAACATGTTCATTATGATAATGGGAGCTTGTTCTTCTTATGTCATATGGATTCATAGCAACATTCCCAGCTGCTTCAATGATATTTTGGGCCCATTTAGGGATATGATTTGGAATAGGTGTTGGATCTGGATCTATATTCTCTTGAGGTTCAATCTCAACATCAAGATCATGTTGATCTTGTTCCTCATATTATGAATTTAAAACATTAGACAATACATCATCATCAAATGGAAATGAAAGAGTGTTTATACCTTCTTCTACTTCATACTGCGGTGGATCATGCAACTAATATTCTTCAAATTGAAAACTGTGCTCTATGAAGAACCTTCTGGTTGCAAGTTCCATCAATTTGTATTCCTTATCATCCTCATCGTATCACAGTAGTATGCATTCGCTACTATGGGTTTAGAAATATTTTCTCTTATCAATAGGGATTCTTTCCCAAGACTTGGAGCCAAAATATCTTAAGTGCAAGACATTGGGATTATTTCCCCACAGTGCTTAGAAGGGAGTGGCCCCAATCACTGATTTGTGAGGCACCCTATTTTGGATATATGAAGCACAATTAACAGCCTTATCCCATAAGTAAGGAGGAAGGTTCTTTTCTTCGAGAAGGAAGGTTGCCATCTCCTTTAAGGATCTATTCCTCCTCTCATTCACACCATTCTGCTGTGGTGTGTCTGGAACTGAGTGTTCCATTTGAATGCCTTCAGATACACATAACTTTTGAAAATATATTTTGACATACTCACCTCCATTGTTAGATATAATGGATTTGATATTCTTCCCAGGGATGTTCTCAGCTAAGGCTTTAAATACTTTGAAAGTCTTGAATACATCATACTTTTTCGTCAAAAAGTATACCCAACAATACCTTGAATAGTCATCAATGAAGTTCATAAAATATCTGAATACATTCATTGATGTTGTAGGAATTAGTCCTGAGACATCACCATGTATTAGATCTAGTGTGGAGGCAACTCTTTTTTCCTTCCCAACCTCATATATTTTCTCTGGATTCTTCCCTACCAAGTAACCAAGACATACTCCTTTTGATGATTGGATGAGAGGAAAGCACTCAACCAACTTGTTATTGTGTAGTTGCTAGAGATACTTGAAGTTCAGATGGCCAAATATTTCATGCCACAACTTGCTTGTGTTATTGGCATGAGTCAACAAGGATTTCATATATGAAGTAGGAAGGAAATGGAAAAACTCATATGCCTTGGAGGCATTAGCACACCGTTTCTCTATGATATTTCTAGTATAAGCTTTAGTGATTTCTACTATGTCAACATCGAATGTAACTCTCTTGAAAGAGCCTATATGTGTCATTTGATAAACATATAACACATTTGCTGCAAGAGAGGGCACATAGAGCACATTTTGGAGTTGTCCACGCTCAATTTTAATGGAACCTCTCCCAATAGCTAGGATATATGAATCATCCCCCCAATGAATACTAGGTCCTTTTGAGAGATCCATATAGGTGAAGTATTATTTGGAAGCAAACTATTGCAGCCGCAACCATTCTCCCCAAATTTCTTAAATTTTGGACCCCTCCTCATAATTTAGCATGGTTTTCTAATCGATTGGATCCTTCGAGTTTTGGTCATGTTTGATTTTGGATGATTCTACAGATTAACTCTCGCCCGGGTTATCAGTTTTTTTTGATGGTGATGAAAATTGTTGAGGGTCGCAGTTTTAAGGTTGGGCTTAGCATGTCAGTCGGACCAAACATTCTTTTTTGTGGGTCACTGTGTGGAGGTAAGACGGGTTTTTGTTGAATGTTTAAAGCTGACTGAAACACTTAGTTTTTCCATTGATCAGGAGTATTTCTTGTTGTGATCGGAAGCCGAAGCTTTTTCACTTCCACCGTTGTGGATCCCAAATCGGTTAGCCGTCCGAAGCACAAAAATCTCCGACTACCGACGTACGTTTGCCTGTTTAGCCACGAACCCGAAGCTGTTTCTCTTCTGCTGTTGCAGATGAGGAAGCCATTTGGATTTCGATGTGCAAACCTCGCCGACTTCCGATCTAAAGTTTTTCCCACCCACGTCGCGTGTCTTCAGCCTTCTCTCTTCCGCCGTTGCGGCTAAAAAAGTCCTTTAGCATCTGAAATATGAAAGTCGTCCGACCTCCGATTAAAGCCTTTTCCCGCTCGCGTTTCGCTCATCCGCATCTTAGGTCTCTTCTGCCGCTGCGGCTGGGAAATCCATTTAGCCTTCGATGTTAATATTCCCCCGATTGTCGATTTTTCCCACCTGCGGATTGGTCTACCCCTCTGATGTTGGTATTTTGAGCCTCTGATGAGTTTCCTATTTGCCGTCGGTGGTAATGTTGTCAAGCCTGGAGGTGGTCAAGGCAGTGTCGTCGGCGTTTGATAAAATTCTAATAATGGGGGATGTACCGGGTCGTTTTTCTTGTGGATTAGCTGTTCAATTTTAATGTTTAAAACGCCAATCCTATGAACGATGCATTTTGGTTTATTTGTAGGTGGACTCAAGGGATTGGTCGGACTACCAAGATACAAAGGTGTTGCTGGACATTGTAGCTCAGGTCGAACCATGGTCAGAAGGCGACAAAGGCAACGGCCCAAAAAAGCTATCAGTTACTAAATAGTTCATGGATGCATAACAGACAACATAGAGGAATATGAAGCGTTGAGGAACTGAAAGGTCAGACGTTTTGGGAAGCAGCCCAAGCGGTCTGCAGTGGTAGTTTAAATATTTGAAAGAAGAGCTTAGAGGAGGACTTTTTCCCTCAAAAATTTGTAAACCATTTTGCTTGTAAGAGGAACTATTTCATTTTACAATCAGAAACTGCAATTTTTGCCTGCTGGAGAAAGCGAAATGTGGAATGTATCAATGTGATTAAATGAACAATGTTGAAAGGGAACTATTTCATTTTCAGCTGTGTTTCATTAACTGCGAGAGCGTTTAACTTCCTGGACCTATGTTCTTGTTGAATGCTCTTCAGTATATTTTGTGATGCTCTCCACCGTACAAAACGTATTACTCACTAAAGAATGATAATCCTGCTCCCTAGGGATAGTTTAAGTAGTTAGTTTATTTTCTTATTGTATGTGATTTAGATGCTAGTGAGTCTAAGACGAGAGGTAAGAACCTGTGCATCACATCATGACTGCTCCTTGCATCTTATCACCCTGCATGTTAATTAGGCATGTGCATTTCATAATTTAAGTCAAAAATACAAAAAAATCGGTGGACCGGGCCGTAACCTGTAAAGCCTTTGTTTTGTACTTGACCTACGGTAGCCGGACCGTAAAGCGGACGGATTCCCTATACCAAACAGTCAACGGGCTAGTTGGGAACGTTGATTGGGGAGAATTCCTTACTGTTGTTGCCCTGCGAATTTCGGGGCCTCAACAGATTTGGCGCTAGAAGGAGGGACGCCAATGTATGGCTGGCCAAGGGAACCCGTTTTCCCGAGATTATTTCACTGGTAACAATTCTGAAAGCAGTGGATTTCATAATCCAATTCCGGAAGAAAGAGAACATCTATATTTTGTTGGCAATGAAATTGTTAATGATCTAAGAAGACACACCAGGGAATATGTAAAGAAGATTGGACGATTGCCACTCATCCCTGGATTTCCCAGAAGAGAGTATAAAAAGAAAGATCGTCCTGTAGCAGAAGACTCAGTGTTGGTTGGAGACCGGGAAGAACTTGTAGAGACAACCTTACAGGAAGTTGCGCTACCTTTGAATCAAGAAGGCCTAGAAACCCCTCACAATTCTTCTGCTCATACTCCAGTCGGTTCACCTCCCCATTCTCCACCCAGACTCATGGATGGCGTAAACACAAACCAACCACCTAACCCACCAAATCCACCACCTACATGGAGAGCCAGATCACCATTAAACCTGACACCTCCATTACATGACCTACCCCAAGCTTTTGACAAGATGTTGCCCAAGTTCGACCCAAATGAGAAAATACTAGTAAATGATCATCTACAAAGTTTCTACTTGGAGATTGAAGGATTAAGGGCAGGGGAATATGAAGATGTAGTCTGCAGACTGTTCCCACATACGCATAAAGGAGCTGCAACGTCATGGTACTTTGGATTACCTACTAATTCTATCCCTGATTGGAACACCTTCGAAAGAATTTTCAGAAGTAAGTATGCAACTCAGAAAACTCATGCAGCTCTCATGAAAGGGCTGTGCGCATTGAAGAAAGAAAGAAAAGAAAAGGTGCACAGTTTCACACAAAGGTTTGCAGCCTATCTCAAGAATTTTTCTGAAACGGATAAACCTTCAGACAAAGTTCTGATTGAATATTATACTTCAGCTTTAGGCCCTGATTTGGCCATGTTCACCAAAGGTAGGGCCAAGCCTACTTTGACGGAAACTTATGAAGAGGCAGAAGTGGTGGAAGCTGAAAGAGAGAGCATTGAAGACTATCCAGAACAGTCAGGAGAGAAAGGTGCGGGAAGAAAAGCCTTATTGTTTACTAAGCCTAAGGAAGAAAAGTTGCCAGATTTGGAAAATATGGCCAAAATGATGCAAAAGTTGTCCAACAAAATCATAGATATGGAGAAAGAAAAGGAAGCACAAAAGTTTTATAAGCCATATTATAAGAAAAGAGAGGATAACCATCAGTCTCAACCCCTCCTCCTCACAATATTGCATCTATGAATTTAATAGAGGTAGGCTTGGACAATTTTTGCACTTTCCACCAACAGCCACACTCTGAAAAGAATTGTCCTCAATGGATTAATTCGATGACGTTGGTCATGAATCAACTGTTAGATTATAGATTAACAGAAGAGGGAGATGAAGAAAAGAGAAGAGAATTCTGCTTCTACTTCTACTAAAGAACAAGAAGATGAAACCATGGCTTTATGGAATTCGGTCTCATTATTTGATGCTGAGGAGGAAAAGACTCAGGGATACAAGGAAGTTATGGAAACCAACGTAGCCACAAGGAGCCAAGGGATGGTTAAGGAAGACAGTCTTATACTCCCAAATATTAAGAGGCTGCAGAAAAATGTTAAGAAGAAATTTCAAAACAAATCTTTGGTTGATAAAATTCCAGAGTTCACTATTACCAGCCAAAATCCTAGGTAGAATGAAGCGTGGTCCAAGCCAAGTAAAGAAAATACTGATAAACCCCATCCCATTGAGCATCTGATGGATTATGACATAGTGGAGGATTTAAAAAAGGTAAAAGCAAATGTGTCGCTATTCAAAATGTGTAAAGTGCCACAGCAAAAAGAGAGACTGTTGAAAGCACTTGAAGCGTCGGATGAGAAGCTGCCCTCCAACAATCAACCTCAGGAAGAAGAAGAAATTGGAGAAACCAGTGTTGAAGGTAAGTCTAAAAGCAAACATCCACCTTTCCTCCTCATGTTTGAAATTTTCAATCATAATGTACATAATTGCTTGGTAGACTCAGGGGCATCGGTAAATGTTATGCCCATATCAGTCTGTAAAAATATTAATGGGCAGCCTAAGCCATCCACGTGGAGGGTGGTTCAATTGGATAGAATGGATGTAAAGGTGATTGGTGAGCTGGAAGATGTCCTAGTCCGTATGGCATCTAATGACAAAGTTTGCCAAGTTATTAACATCGTGGTGGCTGATATACCAGGCGCTTACGGTCTTGTCCTGAGCAGAGATTGGTCAGCCAAATTAAATGGATATTTCACCTCAGATTGGTCCCATCTTTCGTTGCCATACAAAGGGAGTCCAAACTAGATTAAGATTCTAAGAGAGCCTCACATGAAGTACAATGTTACTCAGCTAGAGGAGAAGAATGTACCGGTGGATTATGTACCGGGAAACTATTTTATCGAGTTGGAACCAGGGAATTATCAAGCGGAAGAAGCTAGCAACACATTAGAAACTCAGCCTGATCTCCTTCGATTCTCACAGGATGATGAGATTGACTGTAATATAGTGAGCTTAGCAGTAGGAGTAGATTCACCTTCAGTAGTTAGTGATTTTTGGATTTTGTTTTTTGATGGCTCTAAGACATTAGAAGGGTCAGGGGCTGGATGTGTCCTGATTGACCCACAAAAGAATAAACATTTCCTTTCGTGTAGATTAGAGTTTGAGTGTACTAATAATACAACTGAGTATGAAGCACTGGTGCAGGGACTAAAGAAGGCAATTGAATTAAAAGTAAGTAATCGAAAAGTCTTTGGGGATTCTGAAATTATTGTAAAACAAATCCGGAATCAGATACATTGTGTTTCTCCTCACTTAAAGGATTACCAGAATGAGGTATGGGATTTGCTGAAAAGTTTTAATGCATTCAATATTATTTCAATCCCAAGGCTTAAAAATGCAGCAACTGACCTGTTGGCCACCTCAGCTGCTAGGTTGGTACCCACTAATAATCGATGCTCTATTGAATTAATTTTTAGGCCTTCAGTACTGGATATGATCACCAACTTGCGAGTGTTCGACGATGATCAAAAAATCATAGAATGTTTGACAAATGATGAGGTATTTAAAGGAGTGATCATAGACGATGAAGAGCATCAGGCCAAGATGAAATATGACAATTTCATTCCTAAAGGTGTCAGAACTTTAGAAAAAATGTTCGATTTAAACAAAAAGTTCAGAAGACCAGCCAACGTGAAGACCCACAGCTCATCTCTACAGTTCGAGCTGATAAATTTAGGGACTGAGACGAATCCCAAATTTGTGAATATCAGCAAGTGTTGTTCACCAGCAGAAAGAGACAAATTTATCAGTCTATTTAAACAATATAAAGATGTTTTCGCTTGGACGTACGAAGATTTGAAAACATACGACACCAGCATCATCAAGCACATTGTTCCCATCAAAGCCGGAGTCAAGCCGTATCAGTAGCCTTTGAGAAAAATGCATCCGAAGCTGGAACCACTGATTCAGAGTGAAGTGAAGAAATTATTGAATGCTAGAATCATTTTTAAAGTCAGACACTCTGAGTGGGTATCAAATCTAGTACCAGTTAGAAAAAAATCTGGAGAGATCAGGTTATGCGTTGATTTCAGAAATCTGAACCGAGCTTCTGATAAAGATAATTACCTGGTGCCACCCATGGAGCAATTGCTCCAAATGGTCTCAGGTTCTGAACTGTTTTTGTTATTGGACAGTTTCTCTGGCTACAATCAAGTATTAGTAGCCAAGGAAGACAGGTTGAAGACAACGTTTAGGACCAAATGGGGAACCTTTGCCTACAGAAGGATGCCCTTTGGGCTTATAAATGCGGGAGCAACATTTTAGAGAGATATGGACATAGCTTTCCGTGGATTGATCGGCCGTAGCGTTGTAGTGTACCTTGACGATATTACGATATTCTCGAAAAAAAGAGGAGAACACGCATTTCACTTAAGGCATATTTTCGAACGCTGTCGGAAGTATGGCATCTCACTCAATCCTAAGAAATGTGTGTTCACTGTCACAGAAGGCAAGTTGCTGGGTCACATAGTGTCAAAGCAAGGGATCTCCATTGATCCAGAAAGAATTAAGGCTATTGAACAAATCCCCTTGCCCCATAATAAAAAGGGGATGCAATCATTCATGGGAACCATAAATTTCGTACGAAGGTTTGTGCCTGATTTTGCTCAGACTGTTAAGCCACTGCAGCAGATGGTCAAGCAGAATGCACAATTCAAGTGGACTGAAATTGAGAAGAACAATTTCAGCAAAATTAAAACTGCTGTTGCACACGCACCCTCCTTGAAAATCCCAGACTTCGATAAAGACTTTATCTTGTATACATTTGCATCCGATGATTCACTGGCAGTCGTGTCACCCAAAAAGAAGAAGGGGGGGATGAATTCCCAATCTCCTTTATGAGTACTGGTCTACAAGGGGCTGAATTGAACTACCCAGTTGTTGATAAACAAGCTTATGTAGTATTCAAAGCAGTAAAGCAATTCAGGCCTTATATATTAAAGAATCGAACCAAGGTAATAGTTCCCTACCCAGCCGTAAGATCTCTTTTTATACAGAAGGAGTTAGGAGAAAGAAGAGGCAACTGGGTAACAGCTCTTCAAGAGTACGACCTTGAATTCAAGCCAACATCTATAGTGAAAGTACAAGGGTTGTGCAAATAGATGACTGAAAGTGGGAAAGATGAAGAACATGCCTGGGAAGATGAAGCCGAACTACATATAATGGAGGTATGCCCTTTGTTTACAGCTCTCGAGTCTTGGTATAGGGATCTGGTGCATTACCTACAGGCAGGGGTGTTGCCAGAACATTGGAGTTCCAAGCAAAGAAGAGCGTTACGTCTTAAGTCAGCGTCCTATCAACTTGTCGAAGGAATATTATTCAGAAAGAATTATGACGGGGTTCTTCTCAAATGCTTAGAAAAGGAAGATGCGAAGAAAGTAATGTCAGAATTGCATGACAATCCTGCTGGGGGAAATTATTCAGGAGATAATACAACCCACAAAATACTCAGGGCCGGTTACTATTGGCCTACACTCTTCAAATATGCACACGCACATGTCATAAAATGTGATATTTGCCAAAGGTGTAGTGGGAGACAACCTAAAGCAGCAACACCCCTAAAGCCTGTGATGATCACTGAGCCATTTGAGCAATGGGGGCTAGATATTATTGGAGAAATAAAGCTGAATTCCTCTCTACAGCACAAGTACATTCTGACCGCTACTGATTATTTCACTCGCTGGGTCGAAGCTATCCCACTGCGCAAGATAAATGAAGACGAAGTCATCAGCTTCCTACAAGATCATATCATGACCAGGTTTGGAGCTCCAGTTTCTTTAGTCTTTGATAATGATAAATAATTTTCATCAATTAAATTGACTGCATTTGCTCATGATAAAGGGATAAAATTGCATTATTCTACTAATTATTATCCACGAGGAAATGGCCTGGATGAATCCTCCAACAAAAATATGATTAGAATTTTAAAGAAGACTATAGTAGAAAACCAGAGGAGTTGGCACTCAGCATTACCAAATGCCCTTTGGGCCGATAGACTCACCCCCAAGTCTGCGATTGGATTGTCTCCATATACCCATGTCTATGGTAAAGAAGCCATCCTTCCTCCCAATATCATGCTACCATCTTCCATACTAGCTCAAGAGTCTAGGGGGTCGGATGATGAAGTTTTTCAAATAAGAATATACAATCTCCTGAAAGCAGAAGAGGATAGATCTAAAGCCAGAGAACGCTTTAAGCAATAGCAGGAGTTAGTTAAGAGATGGTTCGACAAGCATAAAGCGGGAAAAAAAGACTTTGAAGTAGGAGACCTAGTCCTCAAATGGGATCACCCCCATGACGAGAAAGGAAAGCACACTAAATTTCAGCAGTTGTGGGTAGGCCCTTTTCAGATTGCAGCAAAGCTTGGCCCTTCTACTTACAAGCTGCAGGATCTGCAGGGGTGGGAAGAGAACTTGCCAGTGAATGGTTTGGTCCTCAAGCCTTATTTTTCATGAGTTTATTTGGGTTCTTCTATCTTGTATATAAATAAGCTGTTTAGCTGTCTTTAAGTCATGTCTTTCAGTTTGCTTTAGTTTAAGTTTTCTTGATTCTAATAAAGGGAATGAACCCGCGGTTGCATGGAGAACATTAAAATGTTTGGGAATGATAAAATTTTTTGGGTCTCAGACTGTGTGTTTTGTATAAAAGAATTTCCTCCAGTTTAGTTGTTTTCTCGTATATTTCTGTGTGCATTGAAGTCCTGTTTAACCCCTATGAAATAAACGGGATTCAGAGAGTCTGGAATACTATGTTGAGGCTCCATCCACGTCACACTTAAAATGTTCTAAGGAGCGACAGCGAAGGACCCATGGAAAGGAGCAAGGTGAACAGTATATTAAATATAAATGATCCCATGCCAAGAAACGACTGCCGAAAGGCAAATAAGAATAAAACTCCTATAAAAGCATCATACGCCATAGCAGATGCTGAATCACCTATACTAAATTTCCAAAAGATCCCCTCCGTCCGTGAGCTAAAAATTAAATACATCTCTCACACAAAAGGACACTATGGGATAGAGGATCCTGAATTAAAATTTAGTAAGAAAGGCATGCAGGAGGACTCATATGAAAAGGGACAAAAGTCCAAAAGCACAAAAAGTGCTAAAAATGGCATGGGAATGAGGAACAAACGAATATTTCTGTTTACCATGTGCTACAATCCTGTGGTGTCCAAGCTATCAGCTACCTGAAGACAAAGATAATAATGAAACTCATCTGCTGGCCTTAGCAGAGTTATTTGGACTTGAAAATCTTGGTTTCCACTCTCCCAAATCGGATTATTATCAATGATTGAAGGTACACACTTTCGGCATTCGAGAAATCCAGATAGCTGGAAGAATTCAATGGAATGAATTTTTTGTTAAATAGTCTATCACTCAAAGAATAATCGCCCAGAGATCTAGGTTCACCAGGTAATCGCCAATTGTTGCAGCCGCAACCATTCTCCCCAAATTTCTTAAATTTTGGACCCCTCCTCATAATTTAGCATGGTTTTCTAATCGATTGGATCCTTTGATTTTTGGTCATGTTTGATTTTGGATGATTCTATAGATTAAATCTCGCCCAGGTTATCAGTTTTTTTTGATGGTGATGAAAATTGTTGAGGGTCGCAGTTTTAAGGTTGGGCTTAGCATGTCGGTCGGACCAAACATTCTTTGTTGTGGGTCGCTGTGCGGAGGTAAGACGGGTTTTTTGTTGAATGTTTAAAGCTGACTGAAAGACTTAGTTTTTCCATTGATCGGGAGTCTTTCTTGTTGTGATCGGAAGCCGAAGCTTTTTTGCTTCCACTGTTGTGGATCCAAAATCGGTTAGCCGTCCGAAGCACAAAAATCTTCGATTGCCGACGTACGTTTTCCTGTTTAGCCACAGACCCGAAGCCGTTTCTCTTCCGCCGTTGCAGATGAGGAAGCCATTTGGATTCTGATGTGCAAACCTCGTTGACTTCCGATCTAAAGTTTTTCCCTCCCACGTCACGTGTCTTCGGCCTTCTCTCTTCCGCCGTTGCAGCTGAAAAAGTCCTTTAGCATCCGAAATATGAAAGCCGTCCGACCTCCGATTAAAGCCTTTTCACGCCCACGTTTCGCTCATCCGCATCTTAGGTCTCTTCCACCGTTGCGGCTGGGAAATCCGTTTAGCCTCCGATGTTAATATTCCCCCGATTGTCAAATTTTCCCGCCTGCAGATTGGTCTACCCCTCTGATGTTGGTATTTTGAGCCTCCGATGAGTTTCCTATTTTCCGCCGGTGGTAATGTTGTCAAGCCTGGAGGTGGTCAAGGCAGTGGCGTCGGCGTTTGATAAAATTCTAATAATGGGGGAAGCACTGGGTCATTTTTCTTGTGGATTAGCTATTCAATTTTAATGTTTAAAACACCAATCCTATGAATGATGCATTTTGGTTTATTTGCAGGTGGACTCAAGGGATTGGTCGGACTACCAAGATATGAAGGTGTTGCTGGAAATTGTAGCTCAGGTCGAACCATGGTCAGAAGGTGACAAAGGAAACGGCCCAAAAGAGCTATCAGTTACTAAATAGTTCATGGATGCATAACAAACAACATAGAGGAATATGAAGCATTGAGGAACTGAAAGGTTAGACGTTTTGGGAAGCAGCCCAAGTGGTCTGCAGTGGTAGTTTAAATATTTGAAAGAAGAGCTTAGAGGAGGACTTTTTCCCTCAAAAATTTGTAAACCATTTTTCTTGTAAGAGGAACTATTTCGTTTTACAATCAGAAACTACAATTTTTCCCTGCTGGAGAAAGCAAAATGTGGAATGTATCAATGTGATTAAATGAATAATGTTGAAGGGGAACTATTTCATTTTCAGCTGTGTTTCATTAACTGCGAGAGCGTTTAACTTCCTAGACCTATGTTCTTGTTGAATGCTCTTCAGTATATTTTGTGATGCTCTCCACCGTACAAAATGTATTACTCACTAAAGAATGATAATCCTGCTCCCTAGGGATAGTTTAAGTAGTTAGTTTATTTTCTTATTGTATGTGATTTAGATGCTAGTGAGTCTAAGACGAGAGGTAAGAACCTGCGCATCACATCGTGATTGCTCCTTGCATCTTATCACCCTGCATGTTAATTAGGCACGTGCATTTCATAATTTAAGTCAAAAATACAAAAAACTCAGTGGACCGGGCCGTAACCGCTGAAGCCTTTGTTTTGTACTTGACCTACGGTAGCCAGACCGTAAACCGGATGGATTCCCTATACCAAATAGTCAACGGGATAGTTGGGAACGTTGATTGGGGAGAATCCCTTACTGTTGTTGCCCTGCAAATTTCGGGGCCTCAACACAAACATATGATTGGATGCTCTTGAATCAATCCGATAAGCCTTTGATTGAGTGAATCCTAATTTCAAGGCATGGCACCTCTCATGTCCTTCTGTCTGGTTTCCAACTTCATACTTCTTTGCACCTTCAAGAAGAGCAATGTTGTTCTGTTCAAGGAGTTTTGACAGCTGTTCAATGGTCTTCTTCATGCACCGACTCTTTGGATGAAAACCTCTCATAAAGTAGGAGCATTTAGCTTTCTTAAAACTCTTGTTCTTGTACTTCTTGGAACCTAAGGCTCCATCATAAGGGTTATTCTTATCCTTTGTCTTCAAATCAACATTTGTATTCTCCTTTCCTCTTTTCTTCCATTTTTCGTGCACATTCCCAAAGTCTCCAGCTAAGAAGGCCTGATTCTTGGAGGCATTGAGAACTCCCAACTGAATCAATTTGTCTTGCTCCTGGATCAATGACTCTGCAAATGCATTTAGAGAAGGAAATTTTTAATTTGGTATGGATACTCTTCTAGAGTAGAATGTGGATACACAAACTGAGAATTATGAGCCAAGATTTCTCAGAACTGACAGCACAAGCTACTCATCCTTCCTCTCTATCTCACATTGCTTGCATTGTAAGAATAGGGATTTGTATTTTGAGAAGAACCGCTGAATTGTCTCGAAGTTGATGGGATAGAGTGCAATTAGCTCATTCTCTAGAATATGGCCTCTTAGTGTTGATGTATTTGTAACTTCAGAATGCATTGAATTGTATATCTTATGTTGTATTTCATTGTACCCCAATTTTCCTATCGAGAGAAACATTAATATAATAAATTCATGTAAATTCATAGAGGTTAACCCTCCATTGTAAGTTAGGTAAATAGTCCCCACAGTTGAGGGGTACTAGGGCTATTAGACTCTCCTAGTGAGGTTGGCCCTAGTAAGTAATTGTCAAGTGGAAAACTAGTATAAATAGAGAGTGAGACTCTCTATTTGAAACACACACTCACTCAACTGTATCCCATGAGTGAGAGAAGAGGAGCTTGCACAAGTGAGAGAGCGAAGAATGGTCAGAGAACATCTTTGTGTTTTTGGGTTTTACTTTTGCTATTTGTGCTCATTCTATCTCTAAGGAAGTTGCGGGGTTTTCTACTTTATGGTTTCCCTGAGGAAAACTCTTTGTGTCTCTTGTGATTATTGTTGTGCATGTTATTCTCTCAGATAAGATCCTAGATCATATTGATTAAATGATAAAAATCTAACATGGTATCAGAGCTAACCTAAGAAGAAGACACCATGCAGCTATAGAAGCTATGGATTTTTATTTTTGGGTCTCTCTCCATATATCATCAGCAAAATGAGGCTAGGATAACTCTCCATTGAAGGGCACATATTTATGTCGAAGTAGAATTTGATTCCAGGCATTTTCAGTTTTTGGCCTGTCATTGCTGCAGAAAATTAGGGATTTTTACAAAAGAGGAATTTTTGAGTGAGCTTAGCATAGGATTTCTATCCTCCTCAAAATATAAATTTAGACAGCAAGATCAAAATTTTTGGTTGGGTAAAACTCCGGTAAAGTCAAACCCTAATTTGACCCTGGACCAGAAAACCGTAAAAGACTAAAACTAGTCATTTTGGTTCATTCGCTATATATTGAGATTGGAGAAGTATAAGGAGCCAAAAAGTTTACAATACAAAGGTAAATTCCTAATATACCCTATGTAAAAGTTTCAGACTCAAATTCACTATATTCTAGGAGATATGATTCCTCCAAATCAGGGTTCCAGCCTCTCCCAGGATTCATCCCTAAACATGAAACCTTGGGAGAATTGCTATATCTATGGATACGAAGGTCCAAGTGATATTTCTCAAGATTTTCCAGATAGGGCATGAATTTTAATTTTTGTGGTAAAATTTTCAGACCCCGAAGGTGAAATAGTGACACGTGGAAGTCTGTACAAGTTCGCTATGCTGAACAGTCCTGAAATACGTCACCTTGGGAAAAATATCATAAGTCCCAATTGGTAAAACCAATTCTTCTCAAACCTACAGTATTGGAAAGAGGATAGACATGGATACCTTAGTGCAAATTTTCAAACATACAGGAGCAGTAATTTTGGATATATTGCAGAAACAATATCGGGAAATTCTGTAGAATACATTGAAGAAAACTAGGGCATCGGATATTTTGCAGTTTTGATCATAGTTTTGGGAAAATGAGTATGATGCTCAACTCACCTTGAGGAGGAGCATATTTATATCCAATCAGATCTGAAAGATTCCATGTTTTTAAAATTATGGTTTCTCTGACAAACCCTAGATCAGCTAGATCCGGAACTAGGATAGACACCTCAAATCGGTAAGATTTAATCTTTTGCTATTTACATTTGAGGTTCTTATTTAAAAATGACCTATCACACCAGCTTGATGACAATCTTGGTGAATATAACAAATTTCAAGTATGGAATTATCGGACCTCCGTGATCCTTGAAGAAATTGACTTGGATCAGTACTTTAGTAAGAAAGTTCTAGGAGCCAGAGGGATATGAGGCTAAGGCTAGAGCCAAGAGAATAATTGAAGATTCTATTAAATATCATCTCATCCCTCATGTGTCATCCTTGAAGACACAAAAAGGAAGTGTTCAATTCTATTCCAAAGCAATCTAAGAAGAATAATATATTGTTATAACCACCTTGAATGGACTCCCAGGATCGTGGGATTAAATAATTCTAAGAATGTGTGCCAGAAGGAAGTGATTACCTTCACACAAGAAGAAGATTGAATCATAATAAAAGAGGAGAAGATGGGAGGAACTGAATATCAATCTCTCACTATTCAGAGAAGATCCCTCAAGCACTGAGGAATATGAAGGACTCAATTTTTGAAGAACCTCTTATCCATCTTAGCATTTGGATAAGAAATGATGATGTTGTGAATGAAGAATATGATGAAGTTGAAGGCTCAAGAAGGAGTCTACCCATGAAACAAATAAAGATAGGTGTTCAATTGTCATTTCATGATATTGTTTGGTTATGCATTTGTTTATATTCAGTTGATGTGTTATGCATGATAGAATGTTTGCATTAATGACAATATAATGTGATGGGTAAATAGATCATGGTGCTATAGAACTCTCCATTGCTACTCATCTAGAATGAAACCTCTTTGCTGACATATTAGATTAGTGCACAATCTCAATGATGTCATGGTAGATATGGAAGGCATCTAGAAAGATTCCGTGAGATATGGATGAATGTTGTATTGGATAAAATAGTTTCATGATTATATATTTATGAATAAGAATTTTCCATTATGAATATGCTTTATGAAAGGTTTCTAACCATACAACTCATGCACTTGAATTGTAGGAAAGATCACATACAATTGCCTACAAGAAAAGAAGGATGCGACTTGTTCCGAATAATAAGTGACGACAGTTCAAGAAATAATCCAAAATGAAGAATAGTATGACAAGACTTCAAGAGGCCTCAGACACAATGCAGTTATGTGACACTGTTGAGCGACATCATTGATGCAGAACCTTCCAGCTATGAAGAAGTAGCCAAGAAGAAAGGGAAGGAAATTACTAGTTCAAGAAGGATGATGTCTAGGATGTGGTATCGAGACCTAAAGGTAAGTCCGTAGTGTCTTCCATATGGATCTAAAATATCCAACATGCAGTAGATGGAAACGTCGTGAGATACAAGGCAAGATTCTTAGCACAAGGATTCTCACAGAAAGAAGGCATAGACTACAGAGAGAAATTTGCAACCACTGGGAGTTGAGACACATGACATGCAGAATCATGTGTGCAAATTAAAGAAGGCCTTTTATGAGCTCAAAAGGGACCCACAAGATAACACATAAATGGGATCTTGGAGATCACCTAGAGTAATGAATATCTTATGTCAAAACCCCAAATTTTCAGAAAAATTTAATTTTTTTTTTAAATGCATATAATTTTCATAAATGCAGTCAACTAATTATTAAATTAGTTATATGTTATTGTATTAATTATCTAAATTATCTATTTGGTTATGTTTATCTTATAGAATAGTTCTTTTCAGTTTACTAACTTGTTTCTCTTTGCGAACACAAGGTGGAACTGTCATGAAAAAAATATGGGCTTACTTAGCTTTCGAGCTAATGCAGAAAGTTTTCCTGTTCTTACAGGCTATAGGTAAGAAGTTTTGGTGCTACTTGTCATTAATTCTAAAGCAATCAGATATAAGTTCGTTGCACAATGATAACTTAGTAAGAATATAAATGCTAACAATTTCTACAGCTTATTGAGGTAAACTCATTAAACTGTCCTTCTTTCTAGTAGATGTAGATTTATAGTTCTTAGAGATTACTGAACTATTCGATATCTATCATAGTCATCAGGTGTAAAACTTCCTACTAATTCCTTACAAGCAGAGTAAGAATAGCAGAGTTATAAAATCAATGGTTTAATTTCAATTGTGCACAATTACTTTTACATCGTAATGTATTTTGATAAGGGGTTTACGTATTACTGCTCTCATTTTCAACTTTGAAGTTTAAAGGGGTTTACATCTTTATTTCAAGCTGCTCTTTGAGAAAGATATACTAATGTTGATGCATAGAGTTTTATTTACACATAACCTATTCAGAGAATATGGTTTAGTTAGTGTTATTAATCATCAAAAGGTTATTTATTGTTAAAATCTGATAGTTACTAAAATGCTTAACATCTTTGTTTACCCATTTAGGGTTTTACACATCAACTGCTCCAAAGCATAATTAAAGCTTATCTTTAATAAGATAGATATCTTACTATAAATAGGTTATTATACCCTCCCTTTCATATATATAAAAGGGAATTTCCTTAATGGACTATAATCATTAAAAGAATGCACAACATAATAGTTTTATGGCCTAAATATTTTATTTTGGTGCATCTTTTTGATAAAGAGATTTGTGGTTTAACCCTTCCCATGTTATAATCTATAGTTAAAGAACATTTACCTTAAGAAAAACTTTCACCAAATATGTTACTACTCTCTTTTGTATCTTTTACCAAACTTTACTATTTTAATAAATACAAATAAGGCCTTTGAGGTTGATATTAACAATAGGATAATTGCCACAGTTTTACTCTATAAACCTCCTTTATAACAACCAATAGTATACTTTTACGTTAAGTTATAGATGTTGGTTGAATTATTACTTTACATTGCATAAAGAAGGTGCAATGTATGAAAACAGGAGAGCCAAGAATAAATCATGTTCACAATCCATTTATAGTTTTAACTTTGTCTTAAGTTCTATAAGCTTATAAAATGCCTCCTTTAAGTATTGATTCTACCTTACTTAGGTTAAAATTACTTGGTTGTATGAGTAAAAATCCTCACCAAGAGGAATAACAGATTCTAATGCTACCATAGTGATAATTTTTTGATGAAGGAAATTTGCATAGTATAGAGATAAGGGTTATTCAAAGGGCCACTCCATGGTGTGAAAGGCTAGACTCGACTTATGTTTTAAGAACACCATACCTTATAAGGAAAGAGAATTGTAATTTTCCCCATGGCCTCTATGATTGCAATGGCAATTTTTTAAAGTAATAATTTGTTAATCACTATGTATCTTGCATGCTAGGTTAACAAAGGGGATGATGATTGCGTTGGAACCTTGGAATATTAATGAATGGGAATGATAATACTCGTGGAAGGAAAAACTCTCCGGGACTATACACTTGAACCCACAGCTCACAAATTATTTACCTGGGTATCGTGGCGTCGTTGTGGCCGTGTGCTGCATGGATAAAAAGGACTCTCCTTTGAACCCTAATCTCATTATCCCTTCCATAGTTTTCGGCCTCCTGCCGCTCTGCAATAGTGATGGTGCCCCCTGATCGCACCGCTTATCTGCAATGGTGTTAACCCAGCTCATTATCTTTGTCTTCCGCTCATTGAGAGCTCATTTTGACTACTCACGGGGAAGAGTTTTAAACATCTGATTCTGTTGGCACGGAGTTGGGTTAGTTTTCTCCGGGTTTAACCTTCCCTACTAGCTCAGTTTAGTGTTTAGCAGTCCGAAGGCCCCCATTTCTTCTTTGGTTCAGAATAGTGAGAGACGTGGCCTTGTTACTTGACATTTTACTGGTCTAAGGGTTTTTGTAGTACTTAGGTTTTCCTGTTAGGAATGACTGCGGCACAAGCATTTATGCTCTCTTGTCCGTGGCTCTCATTCTTTGTCGCGGTTGGATGATGCTGTTAATGTTCCCTTCCATCTTGCAGTCATTGAAAGTTTGGCTCCTCCTCGCGTTAGTGGTAACGCTTCGTCTCATGGAAGGCTATGTTTTCGTAAAGCCTTGAGGTAAGGCAGCTATCAATATTTTTTATTATTTCTGCAATGTTATTATACATTTGATTATTTTTCTTTTTGAATACGATATTAACATCATCGTTCCTCTTCTGTTCACAGGTGTTGGCTTGTCTCCCTCTGCGCGGTTCGTGCGAGGCTGCGACAGCAGTTGCTAGTCACGGGTAAGCCTGGTTTAACCATGGCATTTCCTCCTTGTTTGGTCCCTTTGGGATATTTGTGGGTTGATGTGTTGTGGCATGCAACCCTTGCAGTTTTGGGTTCAAATGGGTTGACCTGTTCGCCATTGTTTGTTGAAGTTGACCCCTTGCGTGATGCAAGATCTCCGGCTTAGACCGCAACTGTAATACTTAGTTTTTTTTTTTTTAGTTACTTTGTAAAGAGTAAAATGAACAAAAGGTTGTTATGCCATACTCTTGATTAATTGAAGAAGCTGAGGGATTTGGAAAGTCTTCAGAATCTTTAATTATCTTTGCTGTGTAATTTGATAAGGCCGAGAGATAAATTTGGAAAAGGGCTTAAAACCCTCGATTTCTTACTTCTGTTGTAATTTTGGTATTACAGGGTTTTCACCCTAACCCCAGAATATAAGTTGTCTGTACAGTCTCTTTTAAAATATCTATTATTTACAGTACAGTACTGAAATTTATTTTCTTTACTTGTGTTATAGTTATATTATTTAAGCTCAGCAGTATAGAAAAATATTTACAGCTTCTTTATAATTATCTTTGATTTATAAAATACTTCTGTAAATTATGAGGTTATTAGTTATGTTGTGTAATATTTGGTTAAGCTCGATAAGGCGAGCATTCTGTCACTCTGTTGGTTATTTCCTACGCATTAATGTACTTAATTTTTACCCGTAATATTTTTAAAATTTAATGTTAGGGTTTCCTGTACATTACCTTTATATTGATTTACTTTAATTGAAAGAATTAAAATGTTGTTATATAATTGATACCCTTCGAAATATAATGACTTTATGTTTTTACTGAAGTACTTCTGTATCTGTTAGATACAACTTTTGAGTACCGAATTTTATATTTTTATTTCAGGTTTACAAGTTTATATTGTTACTTATTATAATAAGGATGTTATCTTGTCTGTGAGTACTTTTTCTTCCATAGTTACTTATACTTAGTTTATTTTGTAAGCATAGAGAGATAGTATTCTGTTGTCTATTTCTTATGCCATATGTGCTAAATACTTTATAAAAGTTCTCTTAGTAATTAGTTTATCTTATTATGTTATGATGTTAGTATATATAAAATAAATCAATTAACAAACTATCTAGAATCTATCTCATAAATATATATTGTAGTATTCATTTAAACTTTATAAAAGAGAAATTAACAGCTCTAGATATTGTTCGAGCTCAGTTAGATAAAAACATAATGTATGAATTAGTTACATTACTAATCATATATAAAATCTAAACCAGTTTGGTTTGACAGTAGAATTAAATATATATTTAACTATTTCTACTTTCAGTTTTGTTGCTAGACATATAATAGTTAAATTACCCTAACCGAAAGAAATAAACTGTAAAAATTGAACAACAATGTTTATCTAGTCTGGTCCTACTCCAGTGTAACTATTATAATATTTTCTTTGGTTTAAAAAATAATAAGTTTACTGAAAGTAAATACTGTACAAAGAATAGTGTTATCTTCTAACGCATTCTACTATCAGTAAAAACGATATTTCTTCTGACAATAGATAAAGAAAACATTCTAATTTCCCACTAACGTTTTATTCTACATTTTCATCATACTATATTTATTTATAATTTTCACTACTTGTGCTGGAGTACGGTCTGGATCACTCCAGATGAGTAAAAACACACGTAGGGTTTTTATTTTCTCATCAAATGATTCTATTACTAATCATACTAAGAATAAATTCATTACTAAAACATCTAAGTCTTTACATCATAAACTGCAAACATAACATTCAATCATACACAGATTTTAAAACAAAGATTAATAGATGACAGAACCTGTTCTTGATCTTGGACGACAACAGCAATGGGAGGCCGTTCCTCCCTACCAACTCCTGGAGAGCGCTCAAACAGTGACTACTCAGGACCCCCGAGCTTGCTCTGGTCTCCCTGGCTGGAACTAGGTGCAGCAATAATCAAGTATCAGTCCTCAGACTCAATACCAATCCTAAACTTATCAGTAAGTTCTCTCAGCTAGCAAGCTGTATCAAACCAAGTTACTGCAGATTATCTCTCAAAACACCTTCCTTAAAATTTTCCCTTTTCCCCAATGAATTCCTTGAATAGCATTACTCCTGAATGATTATTCTCTTGGAAAATATCTGAGCATCCTCAGCTCTCTACATTGGGTAATTTTTAAAAGATTGCCTAGGTCTTTTTGGGTTAGTTGTCATTTATTGAGCCACCTGCTCTGATCCCACTTTCTTGGGGGATCATGACCCCAAATATATGGAAGTTGCCACATGCAACCTAGGAAGTGTTTGAGGATGCTGCCACTTGTCTTTTCCTCTCCACCTAGTTCCTTCCACCAGTTTGACCAGTAACACCCTTATTAACAGCTTTCCCAAGCTGTTTGTCTCCACTTTTTATTTATTAATAATAAAATATTCAGAGTTACATTCCACTTCTTTTGAATCTGCTCAGTCATCAGTTCCTACTTAACATTAAATTTAACATAATGTCTTAGGAAATCAAATTAAAACAATTAACATTATTTTACAAAATTGGGGTATGTGACATACACACCCCCTTAAAATGTAACATCGTCCTCGATGTTACTTATTCTTCATCCTCTGTAGTCTCCTGGAATAGATTCGGGTATGCGTCCCGCATCTTACTTTCCAGTTCCCAAGTAGCCTCTTCAAGACTAAGGTGCTTCCATTGCACCTTCACCTATCCAATGGTGCGGTTCCGTAGAGTAATTTCCCTCCTCCCAAGGATACAGTCCGATTCCACCAGAATTTCTTCTTCTGGTTCCACCTGTACAACATTCCAATCAACCACATGAGTAGCATCATGAACATACTTCTTTAAAATAGAGATATGAAAAACATTATGTACTTTCAAGTTAGGTGGTAATGCTAGCTGATAAACAACTTGACCAATTCTAGATAAAATTTCAAATGGACCATAGTAATGTGGTGCTTACTTTGCACAACTTCCCAGTCTTAGAGAGCTTTTCTTTCGCCTTACCTTTATAAACACATGCTCACCCACCTGGAACTCCTTGGGAGTTCTTTTCAAATCTGCTTGGCTCTTTTGCCGATCCTATGCCACCTTCAAATTTTCCTGCACTTGTTTCACAATTTCCTCCATTTCCTTCAATAATTCTGGTCCTAACACCAATCTATCTACTGGATTATTCCAAGAGATAGGAGTGTTGAATTTACGTCCATACAAAATTTCAAATGGACTAAACTTAGTTGATGACTGATAGTTATTATTATATGCAAACTCTGCTAGATGTAAGTAGTCTTCCCACTTACCTGGCTGATCTTTAACATATGTCCTTAATAAATCCTCCAGCACCTGATTCACTCTTTCAGTCTGTCCATCTGTTTGAGGATGGAAGGAGGTACTGAAATTCAATGTTGTATTTAATCCTTTACACAAGGATTTCCAAAAAATTTCTGTGAATTTAGGATCTCTGTTTGAAATTATAACTTTCGGTACTCCATGTAACCGAAAAATCTGCTTTAAGAATATATCAGCTATATTGGCAGCCTTGTAAGTAGTTTTGACAGGAATGAAATGTGTCGCTTTGCTTAACTTGTCAACCACCACCATAATAGAGTCATTTTGATTTTGATTTCTAGGTAGTCCAGTAATAAAATCTAAGCTAATCACTTCCCATTTCCAGCTAGGAATAGGTAAAGGTTGTAGCAAACCAGCTGGATGTTGGTGTTCGGTTTTTACTTATTGACAGTCCAAACATCTAGCAATGTATTCAGCTACTTCAGATTTCATATTAGGACAAAAAATATTCTTTCCTTAGCATGGTTACAGTCTTTTGATAACCTGGGTGTCCCAAATATGGTGTTTTATGGACTTCATCCAGAATTAACAACTTAACCTTAGGCACATTAGGAACATATAGTTTATCTTTAAATAATAAAAATCCATCTTCATTTAAACTATAACCTTTTATTAAGCTTTCTGTAGGTACTTCCTTAGCTGTAGTTTGCAATTTCTGATAATTTTCATCTTGTTTTACCCCTTCTTTAAGCTGTTCATTTAAATCAGAAGCATAAGTGCTGATTGCCGCTGTAAAGTTCAGCTTTGCGTTTCTGCTCAATGCATCAGCCACCTTATTTTCCTTACCCTTTATGTGCTGGATTTCAAAATTGTATTCACTCAAGAAGGATAACCACCTTGCTTGTCTAGCATTTAGGTTAGGATGATCTAAAAGATATTTTAGTCCTTTATTATCAGTCATTAGAATAAATTTTCTGCCTATTAAATGATGTCGCCACATTTTTAAGGTGTGTATAACAGCCACAAGTTCTAGATCATAAGTTGCGTAATTCTTTTCGTGAATTTTTAACTTCCTAGACTCATAGGCAATGACATGCTCGTCTTGAGTTAGAACACTGCCTAAGCCATCATTACATGCATCAGTGCATACTACAAAATCCTTATTAGGATCTACTATTCTTAGAATAGGTGCACTTGTCAATAAGGTTTTTAATTTCTTAAAACTTTCTTCACACCTTGAGTTCCAATCAAATTTCTTGCCTTTCTTTTGCAAGAAAGTGATCGGATTTGCTATTTTTGAAAAGCCTTCAATGAATCTCCAGTAATAACCGGTAATTCCCATGAATGACCTAACATCCGTTACATCTTTTGGAATCTTCCAATCTTCGATTGCCCGAATCTTTTCAGGATCGACTGAAATCCCTTTCTTAGTCACTACGTGACCTAAGTACTGGATTTCATCCTTAAAGAAGTCACACTTGCTAAACTTCGCGAAGAGTTGTTGTTCTCACAACTCTTGTAAAACTATCTTTAGGTGTTCTTTATGTTCTTCTTCCGTTTTAGAGTAAATTAAGATGTCGTCGATAAACATGACAACAAATTTATCTAAGTATTTATGCATTATATTATTCATTAAGAACATAAAGATAGCTGGGGCATTGGTAAGCCCAAATGGCATTACAAAAAACTCGTAGTGTCCATACCTTGTTCTAAAGGCTGTCTTGAAGATATCTTCATCCTTAATTCTTACTTGATGATATCCTGACCTCAAGTTTATCTTTGAGAACACCGTGGCTCCATGTAGTTGATCAAACGGATCATCTATGCGGGGCAATGGATATATGTTCTTAATAGTCATCTTATTTAGCTGACGGTAGTCTATGCATAATCACATGGTTCCGTCTTTCTTTTTAACAAAGATGACCGGTGCTTCCCAAGGAGACAAACTAGGTCGAATGTACTTCTTATCTATTAACTCTTTTAGTTGTGATTTTAGCTCATTAAGTTCTAAAATATTCCTTTGATACGGAGCTTTTGAGCTAGGTACCGCACCCGGTACCAGCTCAATGGTGAAATCCAATTCCCTCCTTGGAGGTAATCCTGGAATTTCTTCTGGGAATACATCAATATATTCTTTTAAAATAGGAATATCTTCTATTTTTAACTTATTTGTTTCAGATTTACTTGCCTCATCTGTAATAGTTACTGCATAGGCTTTACATCCTTTTCTAACAGCTCTTTTAAGTTGTAAAGCATAAATTTGTCTGATTATAGTTCTTCTAGGAATACCCTTAACCTTTACTGGTTGTTCATCGCTATTTAAACACGTGAAAGTTTTATCGTAACAATTTAAAACTACCTTATGCTGCTCTAACCAATCCATGCCAATCAGTAGATCATATGAGCCAAGTGGCAAAACATTAAGCTTAACTGTAGTTTTAAATTCATCCATAAGTAAAGCACATTCTTTCACAAAACAAGTTACTTTTCTTTTTGCCCCAGTGGCTAATTGAACTAACCAGGAATTATCAAACTTATCGACAGACAACTTACATTTTTCCACTATCTGAGGTGCAATGTAACTAATACTAGCTCCTCGATCGATTAAAATGGTTACAGGGGTTTTATTAATCATACCTTCCACTTCCACCATGGAAGTCTGATAGTCAGCTTGGCAGTTCTCCAAAGCTGCGTTAATTCGGGGCATGCTCCTCATAAATTCTCCAACAGTCATTTCCTCCTGCACAGTATGAATATTGCTGACTGGCTTTTTCTGGTTTGGACAGACCGAGGCATAGTGCGGGCCATTACATTCCCAGCACTTAACAGGCTCCTTACGTTCAAAACTCTTGTTAAAATTCCCATGGTTATTTGCAGCTTCCTTGCCCTTAAAATTTTTTAAATTATTGGAAGTACCATTTCTATTTCCCTGGAAATTCTTATTGTTAGAATAACTTTTAGTCTTATTATTATTGAAATTCCTCTGGGGTACAAATTCCTTCTTCTTAAACTCAGGCTGATTGTTATTTTTCTTAGCCTTCCAGTTGGCTAAGCCCTCTTTCTTCCTGTTCTGCTCAAAACAAAAATTTGCCTTCCTCATGGCTTCCTCCATAGTCTTCGGGTTATCATACTCAATTCTGTCCTTAATGTGATATGGTAGACAGCTGAGAAATCGCTGCACTTTAGGTTTCTCGTCTACTAGGTAAGGTACATACCTAAGAAAGCTTAAGAATTTACTGTTCAAATCCTTCATAGTCATTGAACCTATCTTCAATTCGTAAAATTCTTCAGCTCTTTCTTCGTAATATTGCTCGGACAAAAATTTCTTCTTGAATTACCTTTTAAAGGTACTCCAATTAACTTCTTTTTCCTTGATACCCTTGACTCTCTTCAGATCTTGCCACCATATGTCTGCTTTTCCCGAGAGATTATATATTGCCATTCTTTCCTTTAGCTTATTAGAATAATTGTATATATGAAAATACTTCCTCATCCCGGATAACCAGAACTCTGCTTCTTCCCCTTTTTCGGTCTCTCCATTAAAAGTTGGGGCTTTATCTTTTTAAACTCCCCTGAAATTTCCTCATATGGTCTGTATTTCTTCTTTCTGTCATACAACTCAGCCTCACTACTATCACTAGTAGTATGGTAACCTTGTTGTTCACCGAACCCTTCAGATTATGAACTACTTTCAGTTTTTGCCAGCTTCATCTTTTTAGATCTTCTTTGGTGACTAACATCCTTAGATTCCGATCTTCTGCTCCTTCCTTCAGTTTGGAACCTTTCTATTAAAATTTGGTTCAACTCTTCCTGAGCCTTCAAAATCCTCTCATTCTCCCTCTTGATTGATTCCATTTCAGTCCTCAAATATTTTACAGTCTGCAATAGCTCTGAAGAGTTGGTAGTCACCTCTTCTAACATAGGTTCTCTGGGCATTTGTCTTGTTTCTGTGTCTAGAGACTCCTCCTGAGCATACTCTCCCAGCTTTTCCATACCTGCTTGTTAAACTTCAGAAAAAAGAAATTCTCCGTTCTTTACATAAAACAGAATATATGTTACTATATTATCTTACTTTACTGTGCTATGAGAACTAGTTGGGCTGCATCAAGGCCTAGTGTTTGAACCTTGTGCTCTGATACCACATGTCAAAACCCCAAATTTTCCGAAATTTTTTATTTTATTTTTAAAATGCATATAATTTTCATAAATGCAGTCAACTAATTATTAAATTAGTTATATGTTATTGTATTCATTATCTGAATTATCTTTTTGGTTATGTTTATCTTATAGAACAGTTCTTTTCAGTTTACTAACTTGTTTCTCTTTATGACCACAAGGTGGAACTGTCATGAAAAAAATCTAGGCTTACTTAGCTTTCGAGCTAATGCAGAAAGTTTTCCTGTTCTTATAGACTACAGGTAAGAAGTTTTGGTGCTACTTGTCATTAATTCTAAAGAAATTAGATAGAATTTCGTTGCTCAATGATAACTCGGTAAGAATATAAATGCTAACAATTTCTACAACTTATTGAGGTAAACTCATTAAACTGTCCTTCTTTCTAGTAGATGTAGATTTATAGTTCTTAGATATTACTGAACTATTCGATATCTATCATAGTCATCAGGTGTAAAAATGCCTACTAATTCCTTACAAGCAGAGTAAGAATAGTAGAGTTATAAAATCAATGGTTTAATTTCAATTGTGCACAATTACTTTTCCATCGTAATGTATTTTGATAAGGGGTTTACGTATTACTGCTCTCATTTTCAACTTTGAAGTTTAAAGGGGTTTACATCTTTATTTCCAGCTGCTCTTTGAGAAAGATATACTAATGTTGATGCATATAGTTTTATTTACACATAACCTATTCAGAGAATATGGTTTAGTTAGTGTTATTAATCGTCAAAAGGTTACTTATTGTTAAAATCTGATAGTTACTAAAATGCTTAACATCTTTGTTTACCCATTTAGGGTTTTACACATCAACTGCTCCAAAGCATTATTAAAGCTTATCTTTAGTAAGATAGATATCTTACTATAAATAGGTTATTATACCCTCCCTTGCATATATATAAAAGGGCATGTCCTTAATGGACTATAATCATTAAAAGAATGCACAAAATAATAGTTTTATGGCCTAACTATTTTATTTTGGTGCATCTTTTTGATAAAGAGATTTGTGGTTTAACCCTTGCCATGTTATAATCTATAGTTAAAGAACATTTACCTTAAGCAAAACTTTCACCAAATATGTTACTACTCTCTTTTGTATCTTTTACCAAACTTTACTATTTTAATAAATAGAAACAAGGCCTTTGAGGTTGATATTAACAATAGGATAATTGCCACAGTTTTACTCTATAAACCTCCTTTATAACAACCAATAGTATACTTTTACGTTAAGTTATAGATGTTGGTTGAATTATTACTTTACATTGCATAAAGAAGGTGCAATGTATGAAAACAAGAGAGCCAAGAATAAATCATGTTCACAATCCCTTTATAGTTTTAACTTTGTCTTAAGTTCTATACGCTTATAAAATGCCTCCTTTAAGTATTGATTCTACCTTACTTAGGTTAAAATTACTTGGTTGTATGAGTAAAAATCCTCACCAAGAGAAATAACAGACTCTAATGCTACCATAGTGATAATTGTTTGATGAAGGAAATTTGCATAGCATAGAGATAAGGGTTATTCAAAGGGCCACTCCATGGTGTGAAAGGCTAGACTCGACTTATGTTTTAAGAACACCATACCTTATAAGGAAAGAGAATCGTAATTTTCCCCACGACCTCTATGATTGCAATGGCAATTTTTTAAAGTAATAATTTGTTAATCACTATGTAATGATTGCATGCTAGGTTAACAAAGGGGACGATGATTGCGTTGGAACCTTCGAATATCAATGAATGGGAATGATAATACTCGTGGAAGGAAAAACTCTTCGGGACTATACACTTGAACCCATAGCTCCCAAATTATTTACCTGGGTATCGTGGTGTCGTTGTGGCCGTGTGCTGCATGGATAAAAATGACTCTCCTTTGAACCCTAATCTCATTATCCCTTCCGTAGTTTTTGGCCTCCTGCCGCTCTGCAATAGTGATGGTGCCCCCTGATCGCACCACTTCTCTACAATGGTGTTCACCCAGCTCGTTATCTTTGTCTTCCGCTAATTGAGAGCTCATTTTGACTACTCATGGAGAATAGTTTTAAACCTTTGATTCTGTTGGCACGGAGTTGGGTTAGTTTTCTCCGGGTTTAACCTTCCCTACTCGCTCAATTCAATGTTTAGCATTCTGAAGGCCCCCATTTCTTCTTTGGTTCAGAATAGTAAGAGACGTGGCCTCGTTACTTGAAGTTTTACTAGTATAAGGGTTTTTGCAGTACTTAGGTTTTCCTGTTAGGAACGACTGTGGCACAAGCATTTATGCTCGCTTGGCTGTGGCTCTCATTCTCTGTCGCGGTTGGATGATGCTGTTAATGTTCCCTTCCATCTTGCAGTTGCTGAAATTTTGGCTCCTCCTCGCATTAGTGGTAACGCTTCTTCTCATGGAAGGCTATGTTTTCGTAAAGCTTTGAGGTAAGGCAGCTATCAATATTTTTGATTATTTCTGCAATGTTATTATACGTTTGATTATTTTTATTTTTGAATATGATAGTAACATCATCGTTCCTCTTCTGTTCACATGTGTTGGCTTGTCTCCCTCTGCGCGGTTCGTGCGAGGCTGCGACAGCAGTTGCTAGTCATGGGTAAGCCTGGTTTAACCATGACATTTCCTCCTTGTTTGGTCCCTTTGGGATATTTGTGGGTTGATGCATCGTGGCTTGCAACCCTTGCGGTTTTGGGTTCAAACGGGTTGACCTGTTTGCTGTTGTTTGTTGAAGTTGACCCCTTGCTTGATGCAAGATCTCCGGCTTAGACCGCAATTGTAATACTTAGTTTTTTTTTTGTTTAGTTACTGTGTAAAGAGTAAAATGAACAAAAGGATGTTATGCCATACTCTTGATTACTTGAAGAAGCCGAGGGCTTTGGAAAGTCTTCAGACTCTTTAATTATCTTTGCTGTGTAATTTGATAAGGCCGAGAGATAAATTTGGAAAAGGGCTTAAAACCGTCGATTTCTTACTTCTGTTGTAATTTTGGTATTACAGGGTTTTCACCCTAACCCCAGAATATAAGTTGTATGTACAGTCTCTTTTAAAATATCTATTATTTACAGTACAGTACTGAAATTTATTTGCTTTACTTGTGTTATAGTTATATTATTTAAGCTCGACAGTATAGAAAAATATTTACAGCTTCTTTATAATTATCTTTGATTTATAAAATACTTCTGTAAATTATGAGGTTATTAGTTATGTTGTGTAATATTCGGTTAAGCTCGATAAGTCGAGCATTCTGTCACTCTTTTGGTTATTTCCTGTGCGTTAATGTACTTAATTTTTACTCGTAATATTTTTAAAATTTAATGTTAGGGTTTCCTGTACATTACCTTTATATTGATTCACCTTAATTAAAAGAATTAAAATGTTGTTATATAATTGATACCCTTTGAAATATAATGACTTTATGTTTTTACTGAAGTACTTCTGTATCTGTTAGATACAGCTTTTGAGTACCGAATTTTATATTTTTATGTCAGGTTTACAAATTTATACTGTTACTTATTATAATAAGGATGTTATCTTGTCTGTGAGTACTTTTGCTTCCATAGTTATTTATACTTAGTTTATTTTGTAAGTGTAGAGAGATAGTATTATGTTGTCTATTTCTTATGCCATCTGTGCTAAATACTTTATAAAAGTTCTCTTAGTAATTAGTTTATCTTATTATGTTATGATGTTAGTATATATAAAATAAATCAATTAACAAACTATCTAGAATCTATCTCGTAAATATATACTGTAGTATTCATTTAAACTTTATAAAAGATAAATTAACAGCTCTAGATATTGTTCGAGCTCAGTTAGATAAAAACATAATGTATGAATTAGTTACATTACTAATCATACATAAAATCTAAACCAGTTTGGTTTGACAGTAGAATTAAATCAATATTTAACTATTTCTACTTTCAGTTTTGTTGGTAGACATATAATAGTTAAATTACCCTAACTGAAAGAAATAAACTGTAAAAATTAAACAGCAATGCTTATCTAGTCTGGTCCTACTCCAACGTAACTATTATAATCTTTTCTTTGGTTTAAAAAATAATAAGTTTACTAAAAGTAAATACTGTACAAAGAATAGTGTTATCTTCTAACGCATACTACTGTCAGTAAAAATGATATTTCTTCTGACAATAGATAAAGAAAACATTTTAATTTTCCACTAACATTTTATTCTACATTTTCATCATACTATCTTTATTTATAATTTTCACCACCTATGCTGGAGTACGGTCTGGATCACTCCACATGAGGAAAACACAGGTAGGGTTTTTATTTTCTCATCAAATGATTCTATTACTAATCACACTAAGAATAAATTCATTACTAAAACATCTAAGTCTTTACATCATAAACTACAAACATAACATTCAATCATACACATATTTTACAACAAAGATTAATAGATGACATAACCTGTTCTTGAGCTTGGACGACAATAGTAATGGGAGGCTGTTCCACCCTACCAACTCCTAGAGAGCGCTTAAACAACGACTCCTTAGGACCCTCGAGCTTGCTCTGGTCTCCCTGGCTGGAACTAGGTGCAGCAATAATCAAGTATTAGTCCTCAGACTCAATACCAATCCTTAACTTATCAGTAAGTTCTCTCATCTAGCAAGCTGTATCAAACCAAGTTACTGCAGATTATCTCTCAAAACACCTTCCTTATAGTTTTCCCTTTTCCCCAATGAATTCCTTGAATAGCATTCCTCCTGAATGATTCTTCTCCTGGAAAATATCTGAGCAACCTCAGCTCTCTACATTGGGTACTTTTTAAAATATTGCCTAGGTATTTTTGGGTTAGTTGTCATTTATTGAGCCACCTGCTCTGATCCCACTTTCTTGGGGGATCATGACCCCAAATGTAGGGAGGTTTCCACCTGTAACCTAGGAAGTGTTTGAGGATGCTGCCACTTGTCTTTTGCTCTCCACCTAGTTCCTTCCACCAGTTTGACCAGTAACACCCTTATTAACAGCTCTCCCAAGCTGTTTGTCTCCACTTTTTATTTATTAATAATAAAATATTCAGAATTACATTCCACTTCTTTTGACTCTGCTGAGTCATCAGTTCCTACTTAGCATTAAATTTAACATAATGTCTTAGGAAATCAAATTAAAACAATTAACATTATTTTAAAAAATTGGGGTATGTGACATATTAACCTTTGCTACATGGTTGAAGATGAAAGCCTATAGAGGATGACAAGCTCACAGATGGGTGTGAGAATAACTTTTGAAAAGGTTCAAGATAGAGGATCTTGGTATCCAGTGACCCTAGATGGATACATAGAATATTAGTAGCAGAGGAAGATACTTGTCACTCTAGTACAGAATGTTTCAATACATAGAGTACGAAATGAAGATGGAGAATGATGCTCCACTTCATAGGGAGTGACTGCCGAAGATCTCGAGATTCAACATGGTATGACAAGATGGACAACTTACTGATGGATCTAGGCTTTACTAACAGTAAATCAGATTCCAATATTTACTTCAAGGTTGAAGGCAGAAGACCAGTGATGCTCCTGTTATATGACCTATTCCTAACAGGAAAAGAAGAACTCATTAGAGATGCAAGAAGTATACTTGCCGTCGAGTTTGAGATAAAGGACTTGGGTATGATGCACTACTTTATAGGCATGGAGGCGTGGTAGAGTGGGGATGGAATATTCCTTGGACAAGGGAAGTATGCAGTAGAGATCCTAAAGAGGTTCGGTTTGCTGGACTACAAGGCCATGGACACACCTATGGCATCGAACCTGAAGCTATTGAGTGATGCTTCATCAGAGTTGGTTGATGCCACGATGTATTGTCAGATGATTGGGTCCTTGATGTACCTGAAGAATATGAGACCAGATATTTTCTTTGCCGTGAACACATTGTGCCAGTTCCTGATAGATCCAAGACATGTTCACCTAATGGTTGCAAAGCATGTAGTGAGGTACCTGAAGGGTCCAATTGAGTATGGGATCAAGTATGATATGAATCATAAGATTAACTTGGAGGGTTATGTGGATTCAAATTTGGTAGGCAGTGCCATTGATAGGAAGAGAACTTCGAGGTGCTGCTTCATTATGAGATCAGGTGTGATCTTTTGGTTTAGCAGGAAGGAGTCCTGCATGGTGCTGAGAACAACCAAGGAAAAATATGTTGCCACTTTCTCAACTATTTGGGAGGTAGTATGTTTCATTTGAAAAATACTATTTGATTTGATTGATCTGACTTGCATTTTTGTATGATGCAGAGAGGAGCAGTGAAGCTCCAGTATGTGATCCAGATCAAGATCTCTCGAAAGAGGGAGTTCTAGTATAGTTGGTGAGATAGTGAGACAAGTTGTCTGAGCATAATATTTTGGTGAAGCTCGTAGGTGGCTCAGGCGTAATTAGTCTTGTAGGTGACCCCAATGTAATCAGTCTTGGAGAAGCTCGTAGGTTATCCTGAGATGTAATCAACCCTGATGTGATTCTATGTTAGAAATGGCCAGAGTAAAGTTCGAGTACTTCAGAGAGAAGCTTGGTTTCCTTTAGATTGAGATTCCTTCCAAGGGTAAGTGATGAGTCCGAAAGCCCTTCCAACATGGTGGTAGGCTAGGCCTCCCATGGTCAGATGTAAGTGTTGAGCCATTCTGACATGGTGGCAGGATGGGCCTCTCATGGTCAGATATAAGTGTTGCACCTTTTCGACATGGTGGTAGGCTAGGCCACCCATGGTCATATGTAAGTGCAGAGCCTTTCCTCGGATGGTATTAGGTGTGTCCTACTGTCAAAACCCCAAATTTTCACAAAAAATTAAAATGTTGAAATAACATAAAATGCTGAGTCTACAGTTTATTAACAGTTAACAGTTAGCAAAAGGAAAGGCAGTTAATAGATTAATTTGCATAAACTCAATTATGTTAACTTAGCAGTTTTCTTATTAACATAATCTTAAGTTTCTCTTGCGCACTAATTTTATATTTGGTTTACTGATGAGTTCTATTTATGACAGTAGGTGGAATCTGACTTTGAATTCCAGGGCTTACTTAGCATTTATGCTATTGCAGATGGATTATTTGTTCTTACAGGTTTACAGGTATAAATGACCGAGTATCGTCTTTAAATTTATAAATCATATTGCAATATTTCTATTTGCAATTAATATGCTTAGATATAAGCTGCTGTAATTCGACATACTTTTGTAAGGTAACACAGTTTGTTTTCTTTTGTTACTATTGTAAATGAAGTGCAGATGATTGTATTTCTTCCTGAAGAATATGTAGTGACAATATTACTTCCTTTGGTTCTGAACAGTTTATTTTATCTGCTTGATATTCTTTATTTTCAAAATGCATACCCTAGCAATTCTATGTTACATTTCTTATATTTGGTTCTGTTTAAGAACAACTTCCAGGGTTGATGTTTTTTTCTTACCGAGTCAATATTTATCCTCTTATGTTAACCTTAGTAATTTGGTAGAAATGTAAAACTATACTCCAAGAGATGAGAAACTGCTACAACTTCTGAGGTAAGATCTCATGGATCTGTATTAAGTAAAAGGGCTCATAGGAAAATGTTCGTACCTTTCACTTTGCCATTACATAGTTTGCTATCAAAACTTGGCTAGTTTCTAAGATTTAATAATGTGCATAACTATTTGTTACCAACATAAAAGGTTTTATTAGTGTTACAATTGCATAATGTTTAAGATCCTACCCAAACGACACTATGCACATTCACAAGTTGAAAGCTGTGAAATCATTTACACCATCATGACAGGCATTGGAACTAATAGATAGTTCTTCTTATGCTATTCACTAAACTATTTATCAGTCAATGATTTCATAATTTCTCATAAAATACTATAAGTAGCAACTTAGTTATTACACCCTATCTCACTATGATGATATTATTATACAAACTTTGATGAGTTGTAACCAATTATAGAGGGTTAAATCTCACATGTATATATGCATATCACTAACGATAATGTTAAAATAACTTTGTAATGTTTTCCCACGATACACATTAGTATAACTTACTATGCAAACATAAAGATAAACCTCACTAGCTTTTACTAGTGATAACTCATAACATTGGATTATTGATAAGTTATATAATGTAATTATTTTGGGTTATGAAGCTAATATTTAACTTATGTATGAAGTCAACGCTATGATAACGTTGCAAAGCCATGCCAATGAAAAGCTTTGTACCAAATTTTTAAACTATTGTCATGGTATGTGAGTCCATGCAAAACTATAGAGATTATATGTTATTAGATGAAATCATTGGGTGAATAAAATGATTGTTATGAAAACACAGGTGACTATGGAAAGTTGACCCACTGCATGACTTATTTGATGTGTCCACATGGAGATTTTTTGGCCATGCATTGGTTTCTTATATAGTCGTCAACCCTAATCCTTGTATTATTTGCTTTTCGATATTTGCGTTGGCCCTGTGGGCTGCTCTGCAAGCTCCCATGGCGGCCGTGAGTTGAAGAGACTCCCTCGCTGGTGTTTGTCATGTCCTTCTCCCTTGAGTTGGTTTCTATTGTTTGCCTTCACTGCAACGTCTTTCATTTGGTCACAGTTCACTACTTCTCGTTGCACATGGCTTACGACTGCTTGAAATATCTTTTTACTGCTCCTTTTGTCATGGTCTGTCCTTGGTGAAAGCTTGGGGCTTATTGTATGTAATGGAATAGCTCCTTTGTCTTAGGGTTTGGAGTTTATTTTACCTATTTTCTTGTAGTGACAGTCCGAATCCATGCTTGCAGATTCCTTGTAGCCATTACTCAGGCTTACCCCCTCTGCTGTTAGTTGTGAAATACCAGAATCTGTCGTCTCCATCCTCGGTGAGCATGAGGTTTCGACTCTTCTTGATGCTAGTTGTAGTGTTACTATTCTTCTGGGGCTCCATCGTTTTCATTTCCAGCTTAGGTAAGTTATCATTTAACTGTCATTACTATTACATTTTCAATCTGCAAAAGGGTTTAAATTTTTATTAAACTCTGTTTCTTTTACATTGCAGGTTAACTTGTCTTCGAGGTTGATGGTCGTTGCACTATATAGATGGCTCCATGAAGCATTTACGGTAAGATCTGGTTTCAAATAGGGTTTCCTCTGCTTGTACATAATCTTGCAGTTGGAGATGGTTTCGGCCGTGTTGCACCCAGTATTGGGTTGCTGTCCTTCGTTTTTATGGTTTTTGTTTTGGTTTATTACCCTTGCTTTTCACAAGGTGACTACAGCTTTAAGCTGTGACTTGTAAAGCTCCTCTCGTAGTTGTAATGAACTTACAGTTTTGTAATATGATGTATATGCTTGTTCATACTCCATATCTGAATATGGGTGCTCGGCTCCTCGTTGAGGTTTTGTACTCTGTTAAAGTTTTTGGCTTACATTCAGTCTTTGGACTTGTTGATATAATGTAAATATTTTTAATACTATCTGTCTGTAAGTTAAATTTGTCCTCCTTTATGTTTTATTTTATTTTATCTCTGTGTAATGAATTTAATTTGTTCTTTTTAATGGTTATATAAAAAGAACTAAGCTTATTGTTTATCCTAGGTTACTACTGTAATGGATTTGCATAAAAAAGAATACCGATAGTTTTCTGCTCAGAAATATGAGCTAGGGTTTTTACCCTATTTAACCTTTCAGATGATAATTTTTGTATTGATATTTAATTATTTTTTATTACTGTAAAAAGAATTTAAGATTATTTTAATGGCTCGAGGAATTCCTGGTTAGGGTTTATGGAAATAATCTCTATTCTTTCCTTAAATATTTCTCCAGTTTGTAAAAAGAATTTCTTTTTGATTTATAAACAATAATATTTATGTTAATCATATATTATCTGTATATAATACAATACTTAAGCTTGTATTTGTGCATACACTTATTTAAATAAGACTGTGACCACTATGTAACAGTTTATTTGCTTATGCTTGTACATAAAATCCAACCACTAGATTATGACTTGGTTGTTTTGATTAAAACAAGGGTATTATTAAACTAGGGTTCGACCCTACAGTTCTCTTTTGCAGAAAGATAAACCTGTTAGTATTTGCAGTACAGTTCCTATATAGATATGCAATGTTAATTTATTAAGTTCTTATTGTTTTCCTGAATTGTTATCTAGGGTTTTAGTAGGATTACTCGTAAACATTAATTTAGTAATGAGTCTATTTTTTTTAAATAAAAGAATAATTCTTTTCCAAAAACCATTTTGATTTATAGTAACTAATTCTCTTAGTTAGTTAACAATATATTTAATTAAACTAAGTATTTATATTTTCTATCTTAATACCATAATTATTTGTTTATATCACTAACCTGTATTAGTAATATATGTTAGTTTTTTTAAAACTATTATTAATTCTAGTAAACTAGATATGGTATATGATACCTTGTTTGACCTGAAAGTAAACAAGTAGTTTAGCTTTATATCTTCTACTGCATAGCAACAGTTAATAAGTATGATGCAAGGAAATAAACATGTAACATAGCACAGATTAACATCCTGCATAATTTAAATTCGATAAAAAGAATAAGATACTGTGTATAGCATAATCTATTTCCTATTAGAGTATTTATAAAGAAGATCCTTCTAACTGTGCTGAGTTATTTCTATTTTTTTCTAATGTACTTACTTACATAATCTGGTTAACAAGAACATATAAGAACAGGTTATTGTTATTTAAAACTAAAATGTGAAAAACATTATGTACTCTTAAATTTGGTGGTAATGCTAATTGATAAGCTACTTGTCCAATCCTAGACATAATTTCAAATAGGCCACAGTAACGAGGTGCCAATTTTGCACAACTCCCCAATCTCAGAGAGCTCTTTTTGGGCCTTACCTTGATGAGCACATGTTCACCTACCTAAAACTCCTTTGGAGTTCGTTTTATGTCTGCTTGACTTTTCTGCCGATCCTGTGCCACTTTCAGATTTCCCTGCACTTGTTTTACAATTTCTTCCATTTCTTTTAATAGTTCTGGACCTAATACCAATCTATCCATTGGATTACTAAAAGAGATAGGAGTATTACATTTCCGTCCATATAAAATTTCCAAAGGACTAAATCTGGCTGATGTCTGATAATTATTATTATAAGCAAATTCTACCAGATGTAAATAGTCCTCCCATTTACCAGGCTGGTCTTTCACATACATTCTTAATAGGTCTTCTAATACTTGGTTTACCCTTTCATTTTGTCCATCTGTTTGAGGATGGAAATAAGTACTAAAATTTAATGTGGTGTTTAACCCTTTAAACAAAGACTTCCAAAAGTTTCCTATGAACTTTGGATCTTTATCTGAGATTATGACTTTTGGTACTCCATGTAATTAGAAAATTTGTTTTAGAAAGATATCAGCTATGTTTGCAGCTTTATAAGTAGTTTTAAAAGGTATGAAGTGAGTTGCTTTGCTTAACTTATCAACTACTACCATGATAGAATCATTCTAATTTTGATTTTTAGGCAGTCTAGTTATAAAATCTAGACTAATTATCTCCCATTTCCAGCTAGGAATGGGTAATGGTTGAAGCAAACCAGCTGGGTGTTGATGTTCAGTTTTTACTTGTTGAGATTCAAAACACCTAGCAATATATTCAGCTACTTCAGTTTTCATATTTGGCCAGAAATACTCTTTTCTTAACATAGTTATAGTCTTTTGATAACCGGGATGACCTGAATATGGTGTTTTATGAATTTCATCCAGAATTAACAGCTTAACTTTAGGTACGTTAGGTACATACATTCTATCTTTATACATTAAAAATTCTTTTTCATTTAAACTGTAACCTTTAATTAAGTTTTATGTTGGATTTTGTTTAGCTTTAGCTTGCAAATTCTGGTAAATTTCATCTTGTTCTATTCCTTCTTTAAGCTGTTCATCTAAGTCTGAAACATAGGTGTTGATAACTGTTGCAAAATTTAGTCTTGCATTCCTAAATGCATCAACAACTTTATTTTCTTTACCTTTTATATGCTGAATTTCAAAATCATACTCACTTAAGAAAGATAACCACCTAGCTTGTCTGGCATTTAAATTTGGCTGATCCAAAAGATACTTCAACCCTTTATTGTTAGTCATTAAAACAAATTTTCTGCCAATAAGGTGATGTTGCCACATCTTTAAGGCATGTATTACAGCTGCTAATTCCAGATCATATGTTGCATAATTCTTTTCATGAACTTTTAAATTTCTAGACTCATAGGCAATAACATACCCTTCTTGAGTCAGAACACCACCTAAGCCATCATTACAGGTGTCAGTGCACACTACAAATTCTTTATTAGGATCTGCTATTCTTAAAATAGGTGCACTGGTTAATAAAGTTTTTAACTTTTTAAAGCTTTCATCACATTTTTTATTCCAGTCAAACTTCTTTCCTTTCTTCTGCAAGGAAGTTATTGGATTTGCTATCCTCGAAAAGCCTTCAATGAACCTCCGGTAATAACCGGTAATGCCCATTAAATATCGAACATCGGTCACATCCTTAGGAACCGGCCAATCTTCGATTGCCCTTATCTTTTCAGGATCTACAGAAATTCCTTCCTTCGTCACTACATGACCTAAATACTGAATCGTATCCTTGAAGAAATCAATCTTACTAAACTTTGTGAAGAGTTGATGTTCTCACAACTCTTGCAAAACAATTTTTAGATTTTCTTTATGTTCTTCTTTAGTTTTTGAATAGATTAGAATGCCATTGATAAACACGACCACAAACTTATATAAATACTTATGCATCACATTGTTCATTAAACACATGAAAACAATTGGGGCATTAGTAAGCCCGAATGGCATTACAACAAATTCGTAATGACCATATCTAGTTTTGAAAGCTGTCTTCATCTTTAATCCTTACTTGATGATATCCAGACCTTAAATCTATTTTTGAAAACACCATGGCTCCATGTAGTTGATCAAATAGATCATCTATGCGAGGCAACAGATATCGATTTTTGATGGTCATCTTGTTTAACTGACAGTAATCTATGCAAAGTTGCATAGTGTCGTCCTTCTTCTTGACGAAGATGACAAGTGCCCCCCAGGGAGACACACTTGGTCGAATATATTTTTTATCAATTAATTCTTTTAATTGCAATTTTAATTCATTAAGTTCAAGCATTTTCATTCGATAAGGGGCCTTTGAGATAGGTATTGTACCCGGTACTAGCTCAATGGTGAAATCCAATTCTCTTTTCGGAGGTAATCCCATAATTTCTTCTGGGAATACATCAACATATTCTTTTAAGACTGGTATGTCTTCCAATTTTAACTTATCTGTTTTAATTATACTTTCCTCATCAGTAATTGTTACTGCATAAGCTTTACATCCCTTTCTAACAGCTCTCTTAAGCTGTAGGGTATAAATCTGCCTTATGGTGGTTTTTCTAGGTATTCCTTTAACACTTACTAGTTTTTCATCACTGTTTAAGCATGTGAAAGTTTTATCATAACAGTTTAGAATTACTCGATGTTGTTCTAACTAGTCCATACCAATCAGCAAATCATAAGAACCAAGAAGAAAAACATTAAGTTTAACAATAGTTTCAAATTTATCCATAACTATTGCACATTCTTTAAGAAAAGAAGTTACTTTTCTTTTAGCACCAGTGGCTAACTGAACTAACCATGAATTCTCAAACTTATCAATAGATAACTTAAATTTTTATACTATTTGGGGTGCAATATAATTGAGACTAGCTCCTGGATCAATCAAAATAGTTACAGGGGTCTGATTTATCATACATTCTACTTCCACCATGGAAGTCTGATATTCAGCTTGTCAATTCTCCAAAGCTGCGTTGATTCTAGGCATACTCCTTGCTAGCTCCCCAATGGTCATCTCCTCCTGTATTGTATGAATGTTGCTAACATTCTTCTTCTCGTTTGGACAGACTAAAGCATAGTGTGGGACATTGCACTCCCAACACTTGATAGGCTCTTTGCACTCAAAGTTCTTGGTAAAATTTCCCTGATTATTTGCAAATTCCTTACCCTTAGGATTGTTCTGGTTGTTGGGTGTATTTCTCTTGTTTCCTTGGAAATTCTTGTTATTAGAATAATTTTTGGCCTTATTGTTTTGGAAATTTCTGTTAGGAAGAAAATCCTTCTTCTTTTGTTCAAATTGATTATTATTTTTCTTAGCTTTCCAATTGGCCAATCTTTCTTTCTTCTGATTCTGCTCAAAACAGAAGTTGGATTTTCTCATAGCTTCCTCCAAGGTCTTTGGGTTATCATATTCAATTCTATCTTTAATATGATAAGGTAGAAAACTAAGGAATCATTGTACTTTTGGCTTCTCATCTACAAGGTATGGTACATACCTAAGTAGGCTTAAGAACTTGCTGTTCAGATCCTTCATTGTCATTGATCCTAACTTCAGCTCATAAAACTCTTTGGCTCTCTCTTCATAATACTGCTCAGACAGGAATTTATTTTTGAAATACCTTTTAAAGGTACTCCAGTTTACATTTTTCTCTTTTATTCCCTTAACTCTTTTCAAGTCCTGCCACCAAATGTCATCCTTTCCTGAGAGGTTATATATAACCATTCTAGCCTTTAAATGGTTATAATAGTTATATATTTGGAAGTACTTATTCATCCCAGATAACTAGGATTCAACTTCCTCCCCCTTCTCAGTCTCTCCATTAAATGTTGGTGGTTTTATCTTTTTGAATTCTCCAGAAATCTCCTCATAAGGTTTATATTTCCTCTTTTTAGTGTACTTATTATCATCACTACTCTCACTGGTAGTCTGATAGTTTCGTTGTTCACCAAACACTTTAGAAGACGAACTACTTTCAGTTTTAGTATGTTTCATCTTTTTAGATTTACGTTGATTACTGGTATCTTCTGATTCAGTTCTTCTACCCCTACCCTCAGTTTGAAACTTCTCAATTAGGATTTGATTAAGCTCTTCTTGAGCCCTCAGAATCCTTTCATTTTCTCGCTTTACAGACTTCATTTCAGTTTTTAGGTCCTTTACAGTTTGTAACAATTCTGAGGAATTGGTAGTTAAATCCTCTGGTATAGGATCTCTTGGTAGATTTCCTGTTTCAGTAATTGGAGACTCCTCCTTTGCATACTCTTCCATCATTTCCATACCTTCCTGTTAAACTTCAGAAAACAATTTTCTATTCAATAACATTTAAAATAAAGTACGTCAGCATAATAATTTAATTTACTATTTCATGAAATCTATTTGGGCTTCATCAAGGCCTAGTGTTTGAACCTTATGCTCTGATACCACATGTCAAAACCCCAATTTTTCACAAAAATTTAAAATTTTGAAATAACATAAAATGCCGAGTCTATAGTTTATTAATAGTTAACGGTTAGAAAATGGAAAGGTAGTTAATAGATTAATTTGCATCAACTCAATTATGTTAACTCAACAGTTTTCTTATTAACATAATATTAATTTTCTCTTGCACACTAATTTTATATTTGGTTTACTGATGAGTTCTATTTATGACAGTAGGTGGAATCTGACTTTGAATTCCGGGCCTTACTTAGCATTTATGCTAACGTAGATGGATTATTTTTTCTTACAGGTTTACATGTATAAATGACCGAGTATCGTCTTTAAATTTATAAAGTATCCTGCAATATTTCTATTTGCAATTAATATGCTTAGATATAAGTTGTTGTAATTCAACCTACTTCCGTAAGGTAACATAGTTTGTTTTCTTTTGTTACTATTGTAAACGAACTTCAGATGATTGTATTTCTTCCTGTAGAATATGTAGAGACAGTATTACTTCCCTTGGTTTTGAACAATTTATTTTATCTGCTTAATGTTCTTTATTTTCAAAATGCATACCCTAGCAATTCTATGTTACATTTCTTATATTTGGTTCTATCTAAAAACAACTTCCAAGGTTGATGTATTTTTTCTTATCGAGTCAATCTTTATCCTCTTATGTTAACCTTAGTAATTTGGTAGGAATGTAAAACTATACTCCAAGAGATGAGAAACTGCTACAACTTCTGAAGTAAGATCTCATGGATCTGTATTAAGTAAAAGGGCTCATAGGAAAATGTTCGTACCTTTCACTTTTCCATTACATAGTTTGATATCAAAACTTGGCTAGTTTCTAAGATTTAATAATGTGCATAACTATTTGTTACCAACATAAAATGTTTTATTAGTGTTACAATTGCATAATGTTTAAGATCCTACCCAAACGACACTATGCACATTCACAAGTTGAAAGCTGTGAAATCATTTACACCATCATGATAGGCATTGGACCTAATAGATAGTTCTTCTTACACTATTCACTAAACTATTTATTAGTCAATGATTTCATAATTTATCATAAAATACTATAAGTAGAAACTTAGTTATTACACCCTATCTCACTATGATGATATTGTTATACAAACTTTGATGAGTTGTAACCAATTATAGAGGGTTAAAGCTCACATGTATACTATGCATATCACTAACAATAATGTTAAAATAACTTTGTAATGTTTTCCCATGGTACACATTAGTATAACTTACTATGCAAACATAAAGATAAACCTCACTAGCTTTTACTAGCGATAACTCATAACATTGGATTATTGATAAGTTATATAATGTAATTCTTTTGGGTTACGAAGCTAAGATTTAAGTTATGTATGAAGTCAACCGTATGATAACATTTAAAATCCATGCCAATGACAAGATTTGTACCAAACGTTTAAACTATTGTCATGATATGTGAATCCATGCAAAACTATAGAGATTATACGTTATTTGATGAAATCATTGGGTGAATAAAATGATTGTTATGAAAACGCAGGTGACTATGAAAGTCGACCCACTGCATGATTTATTTGATGCAGCCACGTGGAGATTTCTTGTCCATGCATTGGTTTCTTATATAGTCATCAACCCTATTGGCTTATTTGCTTTCTGATATTTGCGTTGGCCCTGTGGGCTGCTCTGCAAGCTGCCATGGCGGCCGTGAGTTGCAGAGAATCCCTCGCTGGTGTTTGTTGTGTCCTTCTCCCTTGAGTTGGTTTTTATTGTTTTCCTTCACTACAACGTCTTTCATTTGGTCACAGTTTACTGCTTCTCGTTGCACATGGCTTACGGCTTCTTGAAATTTCTTTTTACTGCTCCTTCTGTCATGGTCTATCCTTGGTGTAAGCTTTGGGCTTATTGTATGTAATGGCATAGCTCCTTCATCGTAGGGTTTGGAGTTTAGTTTACCTATTTTCTTGTAGTGACAGTCTGACTCCATGCTTGCAGACTCCTTGCAGCCATTACTCAGGCTTACCCCCTCTGCTGTTAGTTGTGAAATACTAGAGTCCATAATCTCCATCCTTGGCGAGCATGAGGGTTCGACTCTTCTTGATGCTGGTTGTAGTGTTACTGTTCGTCTGGGGCTCCATCATTTTCATTTCCAGCTTGGGTAAGTTATCATTTAACTGTCATTGCTATTACGTTTTCAATCTGCATAAGTGTTTTAATTTTTATTAAACTTTGTTTCCTTTACATTGCAGGTTAACTTGTCTTCCAGGTTGACGGTCGTTGCACTGTATAGATGGCTCCACGAAGCATTCACGGTAAGATCCGGTTTTAAATAGGGTTTGCTCTGCTTGTACAGACTCTTGTAGTTGGAGATGGTTTCGGCCATGTTGCACCTAGTATTGGGTTGCTGTCCTTCGTTTTTATGGTTTTTGTTTTGGTTTATTACCCTTGCTTTTCACGAGGTGACTACAGGTTTAAGCTGTGACTTGTAAATATCCTCTCATAGTTGTAATGAACTTACAGTTTTGTAATATGATGTATATTCTTGTCCATACTCCATATCTGAATATGGGTGCTCGGCTCCTCGTTGAGGTTTTGTACTCTCTTAAAGTTTTTGGCTTACATTCAGTCTTTGAACTTGTTGATATAATGTAAATATTTTTAATACTGTCTATCTGTAAGTTAAATTTGTCCTCCTTTATGTTTTTGTATTTTATCTCTGTGTAATGAATTTAATTTGTTCTTTTTAATGGTTATAAAAAAAGAACTAAGCTTATTGTTTATCCCAGGTTACTACTGTAATGGATTTGCATATAAAAGAATATTGGTAGTTTTCTGCTCAGAAATATGAGCTAGGGTTTTTACCCTATTTAACCTTTAAGATGATAATTTTTGTATTGATATTTAATTATTTTTTATAACTATCAAAATAATTTAATATTATTTTAATGGCTTGAGGAATTCCAGGTTAGGGTTTATGGAAATAATCTCTGTTCTTTCCTTAAATATTTCTCCAGTTTGTAAAAAGAATTTCTTTTTGATTTATAAACGGTAATATTTATGTTAATAATATTATCTGTATATAATACAATACTTAAGCTTGTATTTGTGCATACACTTATTTAAATAAGACTGTGACTATTCTGTAATAGTTTATTTGCTTATGCTTGTACATAAAATCCAACCACTAGATTATGACTTGGTTGTTTTTATTAAAACAAGGGTATTATTAAACTAGGGTTAGACCCTACAGTTCTCTTTTGCAGAAAGATAAACCTGTTAGTATTTGCAGTACAGGTCTTATATAGATATGCAATGTTAATTTATTAAGTTCTTATTGTTTTTCTGAATTGTTATCTAGGGTTTTAGTAGGATTACTCGTAAACATTAATTTAGTAATGAGTCTGTTTTTTTTAAATAAAAAAATAATTCTTTTCCAAAAACTCTTTCGATTTATAGTAACTAATTCTCTTATTTAGTTAACAATATATTTAATTAAACTAAGTATTTATATTTTCTATCTTAATACCATAATTATTTTTTTATATCACTATCGTGTATTAGTAATATCTGTTAGTTTTTTTTTAAACTATTATTAATTCTAGTAAACTAGATATGGTATCTGATACCTGGTTTGAAATGAAAGTAAACAAGTAGTTTAGATTTATATCTTCTACTGCATAGAAACAGTTAATAAGTATGATACAAGGAAATAAACATGTAACATAACACAGATTAACATCCTGCATAATTTAAATTTGATAAAAAGAGTAAGATACTGTGTATAGCCGCATTAGAGGAAATTTGGGGTCTAAAATGGGCCTTATAAGAAAACGTGCCAAAATAATTTTTTGTGAGTTGGAATTCAAGAACCAATAGAATTTCAATAAAATAAGTCAACCATAATGGTTGAATTGACATATTTTTCATTAAAAAAAACTACTTTTTTTGTTCGTATTTTCGACATAGCTCATTGTGTTTTTACTCAAATTTTGATCGGGAGAGCTCGTTGGATGCGGGATTTGATTCCGCATCCAACGAGTACCCACACTGCATACTTTTGATGGATATTGCTACCCTAAAAACAAGAAATACCTAAAAAAATGTGATGATGATGTCATCATCACATTTTTTTCAGGTATTTCTTGTTTTTGGGGTAGAGGGGTCTGTCAAAAGTATGCATTGTGGGTACTCGTTGGATGAAGAATCAAATTCCGCATCCAACGAGCTCTCCCAATGGAAATTTGAGTAAAAACACAGGGAGATATGTCGAAAATACGAACACAAAAAGTAGTTTTTTTCTTTCTTTCTCCAAAATTAATCAATATTATTTTATTATTTTAAATATTATTTTATTATTTTAACTATTATTTTATTATTTTCCTTAGGAGGCCCATTTTATACCCCAAAATTCCTCCATTTTATTTTCCTTAGGAGGCCCATGATAATCTATTTCCTATTAGAGTATTTATAAAGAAGATCCTTCTACCTGTGCTGAGTTATTTCTATTTCTTTTTTTCTAATGTACTTACTTACATAATCTAGTTAACAAGAACATATAAGAACAAGTTATTGTTCTTTACTGATAATAGTCTTCATACAGAAATAAATTACGTTGATATAATGAAATGCATAATACATCTACTCATTTCAAATTCCTATCATATCTTCATCTATTTTAAACACACTACCTGTGCTAGATTACGGTCTGGTTAAATCCAGATGGGGAAAAACATAGGTAGGACTATTTCATCCATTTACAGATTCAATATTCAAATAACTAAAAGATTACAAGCTCTAACAGTTCACTACAAAACATGTAAATCATTCATTATTCATTCATTCTCAGATATAAACTTTTAACACATCAAATAAAAGGCTGTAGAACCTGTTTTAAAGTTGGATGACAACAGCGTTGGGAGGCTGTTCCTCCCTACCAACTCCTGGATAGCGCTCAAATAGTGACTTCTCAGGACCCCCGAGGCTACTTATAATAAGTTATTCAGGACATTATAAAAAATGGATTTTTACTGAATGTAAAAGAAAGGTTACTCCAATTCAGGCTATAAATGGTAGTAGATGGTAGTGGTTATAAGACATAAAGATTATATGACAAGGTTCATAGAATTAAGATTTGAAGTATTAGATGTTTTAGTGGTTAATGGTTAAATGGATTAATGGGTTTAGGTTCTATAGGGACTAAAGAACTTAGAGGTTATAAATTAAAGGTGTTATGGCGTATATAGATTTGAGGTTATAAGTGTCAAGGAATATAGTGTTAAAGGTTATAGGGATTAACAATTATATGGTCCATAGGGATTAAAGGATTAACATTATAGTGGTTAAAGTTATAGAAATATATGTAAGGGAATATAAATGTTAAGGGTTGATATGTGAAACGGGTAAAGGTTATATGTTATGATGATAAATGTTATATGTCTAAAGGTTATTCGATGAAATTTTTCGGATATCTGACATATCCATAATATTCATTATCTACAACAAATTTCAGGTGATTTCTTTTCTTTATTTTCGTTTGTTTCCAACATTAGGGTTTCTATCTCATTGAAGGGATTATTAGTAAATTAAGTCTAGTTATTTGTCCCAATTTCCAAATATAAATATGACCATAATTTTACAAACATAGGCCAAAGATATCATTTTCAAGGCTTTCATTGTCGTTAAAAGACCCATGCATTGTCCATGAGTCTTAGAAGTAAATGTCTTGACTCAATGCCTTTGATTTCAACCTCTACCTATGGAATGATAACATTTTTTTTTCTGAAGATGACGACAAAGATAATTTAATGATGATAATTCTCTATGCCGATGATGATGGCCACGATTACAACAATGATGGTGGTGGTGCAAACTACAATGCTGCAGATGATTTTTTTATTCACATCATCATCATTGTCACTAACGATGATGATGATGATTATTGATGAAGATGATGATTCTCTTGATGAAGATGATGATGATGGTGATGGTGATGATGATAATGATGAAAATCATCATCATGATGATGACGATGATGATAATGATGACAATGGTTGTGATGGTGATGATGATAATAATCATTGGCACCAATGTTGTTAGCATCATCATTAATACATTTTGTTTTTTAATCAAAATTTATTTAAAATAAAACATTTAAAATAAATAAACAATACATAAAAATTAAATAATAAACAAATAACATAAACATAAAATAAATAGATAAACAATACATTTAAAAATCAAATAATAAACAAATACCTAAAAAGAATAACACATTTAAAACCAAAATAGTTCACATACCTCCCCTCCTGCGTAGGAAGAGAAACATTCCAGTTCTTACCTCACCCACAAACCAATACCAGAGGTCACAGATCAGGAGGTTGCAAAGGAGGTCACAAATGTTGTAGAGGAGGTCACAGAGGTTGCAGAGGAGGTTGAGGTTAGAAGCGGAGGTCAAGGTCGCAGAGGCTGCGGAGGAGGTCGAGGTCACAGATGAAGCAAAGGTATCCAAGAATAGCCATAGAGGACCCAATGCCTCCCAAACCGGTAAGTCCCCTTCCATTTACCCCCGTATTGCTTACTAAATTTCAAAGGGTTTGTTGAAATTTTCCATTAATTACCCTCAGATTCCTTGGTTTATAAAACAAATTTTATGCCATAACATGAATTGTATGCCATAAACCGAATTTTATCTAGGTTGAAGCCATTGATGGGAGAGGCAATGAAACATTTGTAGGGCCTAATTCACCCCATTAATCATGAGCACACTCTACGTTGGAATTATACAGGAATTTATTCCACACCTAGGATTGTTATGTATTCTAGTAGTCAAGATTTTCAAACAGAAATACGCAATTACTAAGTTTGGTGTGCTGCATTCATACTTGGACTGTGTTAATCTTAGATAAGACCCTGAAATGAACATGGGACCCTCAAGAAAATTCTTCAAGGGTAAAGAAGAAAATTTATGCTTTCCAGTAAACAGTTGACATTCCAGGTAGACTTGTACTTGTACTTTAGTATTTATTTAAATTTTCAGGATAAATTTCGTTTTGATAGGTGAAGTAGACATGGAACTACTCGATTATCGGAGATGAAGCAGACATGGAGATTTTGCTGGAACTGTATTTTGCTGGTTCCTGTGTCGCTTTTGTCAAATGATTGGTGCAATTGTTATTAATATGCACCTTATTGCATGTGTATTTGTTGCTTTAGTAGACCGACTTATTATCCCTTAGACCTCTGTGTATTGGAGAGTTTGGAGAATTATAAGAATATGATTGGTTCTTCTCCAAGACATAACAATGATCAGTATGATTTTTATCGGTGATATCTAGTCATGTTGATGAGGTTGGGACTTGGGAGAAGCCAAGACTATATCATAAAAAGGAAGGTGCTAAGGACTAAGGGGAATACATATAGGTAAAATGGTGGGGTGGGAGTGAATTGATTCTGGGTCTATTCTAGGGTTAGAAAGCTTCTTGATTCTAAGGGAATATAAAAGTATCTATTCAAATATTAAAAAAAAAAAACAAATGTTGATTCATTCATATGTACAAAGGTGGAGTGTCCACATTCTACTACATTTCTAGTTCTTTGTCACATGGCTTAAGTTTATCTTTTTGCTATTGGTGGGGCCATTTGGAAAATAGGAAAGTGATACAAATATCTCAAGTTAAGTGCTAGTGAGGGTTGAGTTTCTCCTTGGTGGATGATAATAACACACAATCACAGTACCATATGCTCATGTTACTCATTGCTTTCGATTTCTTAACTTTGCAATCTAAAACAGGATTTATTGCATCATCACTTGAATCAAATCAATTATAAACCCATGAGACATTCCCTTTGGATGGTATCATTACCCCTAAAATATGATACATGCCAAATTCTAATGTTTGGTGCATGAAAATAGGGTTTTCTCACCCTAGAGAGGTTTTGGGACCAAGATTTGATGGTTTGGGTCCTAAATGAAACACTTATATGACACACAAGCCATGAACTAGGCTCTCAACCATAGGATAGACCCTCCAAGTGAAACATCTATATTGATAGTGGGATCTAGACCCATTCTAATATTTGACACACCAAAGAAAGGATTCCTCACCCAAGACATGTTTGAGGCCAAATTTCAATTGCTCAGGCCCTAAAATAACTACTTCTTATGCACATGACAAATGAGGATACTATTCCTACCATCATTGATATATGGTATACTGTGTTGAGCACAGGAACCTATATACTCGGATACAAACTCAATTTACAAATAAAAACCGGAACCAATCAATAATCCTTGAATTTAGATTTAAACAACCATTTGGAACATGTTGGGCCTAGGGACAGTAATCCAGAATTCATGCAGAATTCTTCCTAAGTATGGAGAAGAGGAAGGAGCTACGATCGAGGAATCAATAGAAAAGAAAGAAGAGGAAGGAAACTGCCATAGAGGAAGTGAAAGAGAGGAAGAAGAAGAGGAGAAGGCATTGGAAGAAGAAGCTGCACCAGGTAAGTAAGACGCGATAGAAGGATGGAGTGTGACACAGGACGATACAATAGAATATCAGTAGTAGAATGAATGCAAGCATCATAACGGCTAGAAAAAATAGTAAGGAATAATGCTGAGAAAGTGACATGACTTAACGATCATGGGTACAATCTCAGCTAGAGATGATAGAACCCGTAGACGTGACGACATCTTTGTAAGTCAGGCCGTTAGTGCCTCCCATTAGGTGTTTTTATAATAGGAAAGACAACCTGGTGGCTGGATACAATAAGTTGACTAAGATAGAGACAATAACGAGTCTATAATGATTCTGAATAGAGTCAATATCGAGTCAGTATTGAGTTTGTATCAAGTATGTAGGGAATCGGTATTGAGTCTATAAAGGGGTTATAAAAGAAGGAACCCAAGTTGTATGCAGGTTAGACATTTCAGATAGATAGTTTGTGTTAAATGTGCTCCCGATAATAAGTCTGTGTTAGTCATTCTCTCTACATTCATTTGTTATAGACTCTCGCTGGATGAAAAGTGCGGTGGCTCTGTAATTGTTGACTGCATCATAGTAAAGGATGTGCAACTGAGTGCGCAAAAGAGTATGAAACGTTGAGTTGATCCAGGATGTGTACGAATCATTAGTAGAGATATATTAGTAAGAGAAAAGAGAGAATATCATAGAGCATGAGAGGGAGGAATAGTCTATAAAGTCAGAGAAGAAGATCTTTAGCAGAGTTTGTAGCTTAGTACAAAGACGAAAGGTGCATCTATTTCCTCATGCCAGATGAAGAGCACCTTGTGGTTTTTTCCTGGATGGGTTTCCATGTTATATTTTGTGTATATGTGTGAATGGTGAAGTAGCTTAGATATATGTGTAAATTTTGCATTAAATGAATGAATGTAGGTTTTCTTACAAAAAAATGAATATATGTATGATGGTCGCATTGTATTATTGGATATGATCATGCTGCATTTATGCTGTTTAGTTAAGTGAGTTGCATAAGAAAGGATGGGACACAACCTAGTCATGGAAGCATAGTGAACACATATAATCCAACCCTAGACTTCATTGAGGGACTTGGTGTAGATGCAAGGTACCAAAAAACCTCCCACCCAACTTCAAAAATGTGGTTCTATTAGTTACGCATCAAGAGAGATATCTCGGGTGAGACAAAATTTGTGTCTCAGGTGTTGCTGGCTAAGCTCTTCTCTATCGAGCCGATATCTCAAGCTTTGTGTGCTGAGAAAAAGGGAATGAACCTTGGTCGGGATCCCTGGAAAGAGGGATATAGAGATAGAAAACCAAAAAAATGGTTCCATTGTCATGACCCTAAATCATTGTGGTGAGGGATATGTTGTGACAACCAACGAAACCAGAGATCCAATATTGGGTGGAATCCAAAGAGTTAGAGTTTGCTCAAAAATAAAGTGAAGGATCTCGGTGGAACCCAACAGAGTGGTTGGGCCGATACATCTACAAAGACATACATGAGATTTTATTTTTTGGGTTTCCCATTGTGTTCCATGAATGGTTATCTAATTTAGTGACCCAAAAAACAAATTTTCAAGGAGGAGAACCAAGGGAGTGGACTCCCCAATTAATTGAGGAACTGGAAGAAGTAAGCAACCCCTTGTCGAGTGATATATATTTTTGGATAGATAGTATCCTAGAGGGATATATTACTGATTTTTTTGTTGACATAATAACCTCATACAATGAGGTAGAGAAAAAAAATATTTCAAGGTCCATGATGCAGTAGATATCTGTCATCTTTAAAGACGTGGATAAAAGTGCTTGTATGTGAAAAAGACATTCTGCAAGTGTAACAAGACTGTATAGAAATATAGTGGCTATGTCTCAATAGAACCCTAAAGTGAGATGTTTATAGGAGATAGTGGAACTAAACTAGATTAAGGATTTTTAAGAAGTAGAAGAAGATTTAGGTCCAGTAAGAGAAGAAAAACTATGTTAGGAAGAGGGAGTTCAACCACAAATAGAGAAGAAGAAGGCTACGAGTTTGCATCATACTTGGACAGAGCGTCTTGTGACAAAGAATAGGAATATCACTCGATATTTGAAGGATATGAAGAGTCAGAAGAATCAACTAAAGCTCCAGAATGAGAAAATGCTTACAACTCACCTACAACACTGCATACTTCGCCAGAGGTAAGATCGAGAGAATTATGTCCAAGTAATTCTATAAATACAAGCAATACTAATGCTGTAAATAGCGGACAAGGAAGTATGACTAGCCAAAATTTTGTTTTCACTGTACCGGCAACAAATACAATGAATGGAGCTAATATTACATTACCAATATTCAATGGAAACGGTTTGGAAGACCCAAAAAAACATTGGTTCCTTTGCAAAGCTGTCTGGACTGTACGACAGATCCAGGATGAGAATATTAATAAATCACAGATGATCATGACTCTACGAGGTTGTGCACTGGACTAGTATATTAAATTTTCCATTGTACCAGTCATATTTGTCCCTAAAACACTCAATGACATTCGAGTGGTTTTGATAGATGAGTTCATAAATCCAAAGTTTGAATCATAGTGCATCACCGAAATCAAAGAGATTAAGCAGTTACCAACGAAATATGTTTGGGACTTTGACCAAAGATTTATGACATTGATGGCCAAAGTGAGCTTTCAAATGTTGGATGTACAACACAAGTAATGGTTTATTTTCGCCTTGTTACCACATATCTAAACCCCATTGATGCAACAAAATATTGTGTTACAGATAGAGGCTATGGAAATATCAATGAAATTAGAAGCATCGCTGGTTAGAGATACTGGCTTGGGAATGATGAAATTCAGTCACAGCTAGCCAACCTTATGGTGTAGGTCCAGGATATTAAGAGAGGAAAGGAAGTTCAAGAAGAATTATGGTGTACAATATGCAGAGCATACATACACCATAAATACAATTGTCCGGTGCTCATGAACTATGTTGCAGCAGATGTGCCAAACCCATCAAACACTCAAGGAATTCCTTGGTGTAGAATATTCCAGACTAGGGGCCATAAGTCCAAATAATGTCTGTACTTACAGAATATTGTAATAAAACCCGCTACCTACTTAATGAAGATGGAATAAAAGACGATGGATACATACTTAATGAAAAATTATGAGCATATGCAAGCTAAATGAGCATAGCCTCAGTATCATCCTATGCAATATCAACAACCACAATAACCTTAGTTGCACTACCAACAGAATAAATACCCTCAACAAAAAAAATACCCTCTGCAAAGGGGAGGTGGAAAATTTAGAGGTTGAGTAAAACAACAAGAAGGAATATTTGGTCGAGGAAGAGGCCAGGCCATATGTTATAATTGTGTGAATCCAAGACATTTTTCCTGATATTTTCAAAGTCCTACGAAAACTTGTACATATTGTAAAGCATTTGATCACATTGTTGAACAGTGTCCATAACTAATTGTGAAATGGTAGGCTAGAAATGTCATAAATCCCAACCAGGTGTAGAATAAGAATTTAAATTCCAATCAGAACATTCAAATGATTTCCGTTGAACCAAGAGAACCTCACATTACTGTAGTTATAAGAAGAGGTGCCGTGATAGGTGCAGACCAAAATACACAATAAGGAAAACCGCAGGTGAGACTCGTGACACAAAAGAAAGCTCCAATAGATGTCCAACAGGAGAAATAAGTATACTTGGAGGTGCGACAAGACTTTGTTGATGCTAATCATCCATTGGCTCTAGACAAGTCAAGACCATGCTCGAACGATTTGAAAAACTCATAAGGAAGCTAATGATGAAAAAGGTTAGTAAGATTAAAGAATTTTTCAAAAGTTGTATAGCACTAATCAATGAGAAAGATGTTGTCACATAATTGAAAACACTAATAGAAGAAACCCTAGATGAACCGTGACTTGAAAAAAAGTGTTAATCATATCGGGAAAAGACTGAATACAGACCGAGAACTACAAATGACTGCGCAAATATTATACTATGATATAGATTATATCATATTATATTTGGGATCAAATTTCAATATATTGACAAGAAAAACATGGGAGAGCATGAATAAGCCACGACTGGACTGTCTCTCATTCAACTAAGGCTTGCTAACCAGTCAAAGGTTCTACCAATTGGTAGACTAACACAAGTGCTTGTAGAAGTCGAAGGCTTAAGAACATATGCTGAATTTGAAGTTATTGACATTGTTGATGACACAAATCCATGTCCTGGACTGCTAGGAATTGATTGGGAAATAGACAACCAAACAATTATAAACTTCAAGAAAATGATCTTATCATTTGAAGATTTTGAAATAAGAGTGGTTGCGCTAATTGATCCACTCGAAGGACAGATATATGTTGAGCCTGTACATAGTGAAGGACAAGACAATTGCCTAGATCAGTTGTATAACATCATGGCTTTAAAATAAGGTTATATAAATCCAACAGATGATGCAAAACTGAGTTGGCAGAGTGTAAGTTCTTTCACATACGACTCAGGTGATGCCTTGGAAAATTGGCAGAACATGCTACATGAAGTTTCCATGAGAATATGCGCAATAATCAAAAGATCTGTCCGAAGGGTAGGATCCGAAGAAAGTGTGCTACCTACATATGAAGGATTACCTAACCTTGCATCATTTCTAGAATAATTTGAAGAAAAGTCACAGAATCGCAACGATTTTCCACTCTAGACTATGTGCTGAAAGCTATGCCCTCTATATGGTGGGGTACACACAAACAATCTATCTCCAAATAGCCATAGTGTGGAAGATTACTGGAGATCATATTTGGGGAAGAGACCAATTGCACTGATCAAAAGTATATAGGACTGATGGATCCTATGGAACATGTTGAGAACTGTCACACAAATTGGAAAGAATATCCGCGACAAGAATGGGTTAATTGATTCATCCACACCTTGGAAATGCTACCAATACATTGGTACACATCAGTAGAGTTGCGAGAAGGAACTATAGAATGATAAAGCTTAGCTATAAGCTTTACCTAGATATTTGAGTTCACAAGTGAACACCTGACGGTTGATGCTATGTTGCAAATGATAAAGAAAAACATATTTGAAGAAATCCCGGTCCTAGACACGGATTTCCATTAATTCACAATGACAATACACAACTAGATGGAGTGCTACAATATTATGGGAGAAATGGATGATGATGACCCACTTGAGATAAATATATGTGCATAATGCAAGGTATGCACGCAATGGAAGGAATTGGTATGTGTGAAGATACTCCTAACCTTGCTTGACACGAACTAAAAAAAGTGGGGGGGGGGGGATGACAACAAGAATTTTGGTACCATCCTCCTTTATAACAATAAATACCATTTAAAGTGACATATAAGTGGTGGCATAACACAAAAATATTCAATAAATGCATCAAATGTACGCCCATGCGCCTGAAAGGACAAATTCCTCTCTGATTAATTGATTGTGCGTGTGAGGAATGACTAGGGTAAGTTAAGGTATTTTATCAAGCTTCACCTCCAAGACTCTGCTCATCTGGTATACAACAGAAGAACACTACTATTGCTTCCAACCCTGAATGCTGAAATGACATGGTTGTAGTATGGTCATCTCCATTTCCAGCATAAGCATAGATGAATCCAATCTTGTATCACCTACCCCACACTACTGGTTACATCACACCGCAGATGGCCCCCACTAATGTAGAAACTGATCCAGGAGTAGAGTCGAATGCTACTAAACTAGCGAGAAAAGTGTTGATGTAATTGTAACTTTGGAATGTATTCACTTGTATTTCTTATGTATTGTAACCCGATGTTTATTTCGGGATGCATTTGTAATGTACTTGAGTCATGTCATGCACCGATGTTCCTATCAAGAAGTTTCTATAATGTAAACAAGTCATGTCAAGTCAAGGTGGTTAACTCTCCTATTGTCTAAGGGTTAAAGTCCCCGCAGTTTCGGGGCACTAGGGTTATTAGACTCACCTAGTGAATTCATCCCTAGTTGGGTTTAGTCAAGTTGGGAATTAGTATAAATAGAGAGCTATCCTCTCTATTTATCACACACTCACTCACACTTAGTTTTAGCACATAGCTGAGGAAGAGAAAGAAATTGGGGCAAGGAAGAAAGAGGTTACTAATGTAAGGAGATCATCTTACTATTTTTTGGTTTCACTTTGGTGCTGATTCTATCTCTGAGGAAGTTGTAGTGTTTTCTCCATTTATGGTTTCCCCGAGGAAAAACACTGTGTTAATTGTCTCTTGTGTTTGATTTCTATGCTTGTTATTCTCTTAGTTAAAGATCCTAATGTTATGCTAGTTTAATGTTAAAAATCTAACATGGTATCAGAGCTAACTTTAGAAGAAGACACTGTGAAACTACGGGAACTAGGGATTCCTATTTTGTGGATCTCTCTCCACAAATTTTCAGCAAAAGTAGGGTGGAATAACTCTCCTCCCTAGGGCGCATCTTTCTGTCAAAGCATAATCCAATTCTGAGGTTTTTCAGTTTTGGACTCGACACTACTGCCAAAAATTAGGGATTTTCATAGTAGTGGATTTTTTAGTGAGCCCAGGCCTAAATTGATCTCCTCCAGAAAATTGAAGTTAGGGATCAAATTCAAAGCATTTGGTTGGACAGAACTTTGGAAAAGCAAAACCCTAATCTGGTCCCGAACCAGCACTACAAGATTTCAGCTCCAAATCGAGATCCAACATCTTGACCTGGTAAGATATAAATATTTTGTATTTCCATTTGAGGTTCTTAGTTAAGATGTCTCATCATACCAAGCTTGATGAAAAGCTTGAGGGAGCTGATAACTTCCGAGCCTGAAAGTATAGGATCTCCCTGGTCCTGGAAGAAAATGAGTTGGACTCCTATATCAGTGAGGAGGTTCCAGTTCTAGAGGGAGATGAGGCCAAGGCATTACATAAGAAGAAGTTGGTTATGGAAAAGAGGATCATTGATGATTATATCAAGGATCACCTCATACCAAAGGTTTCCTCCCTCAAGACACCTAAAGCCATGTTTGATTCCATAACCAAACTGTTTGAAGGAAAGAACATCAATCGAAAGATGACTCTAAGGAACCAGTTGAAGAATGTCAAGATCCAGAATGAGGAGACCATCTAGTCATACTTCACAAGGGTCTCCCAGATGAAAGACCAACTTGAAGCAATAGATGAAGGAGCAGAGAATGCAGAAATAGGTCAGGGGATTCTTTCATCCAAGGAATTTGTGCTAGAAAGAAGTTAGTCAAGTTCAGTAGACTATGGGAAGAATGTTCTCAAGAAGAATCTTGGATAGTAGCTTGAGAAGAAAAGATGGGAAGTGAAGATCAAGCTCTCACAGTACACTCCAATAAAGGAAGAAGGGAAAATCATCATCACCAAGGTAAGCATTCTCATCAGAAAAATAACATTGCAAGAAGGGATCCATCCAAAGTCAAATGTTATACATGCGATGAAATAGGACATTATGCTAGAAACTGTCCCATGAATAAGAATGGATCCAAGAAGAAGAGGAACTCCAAAAGAAGAAATCATGCTCACACTGCCGAGGATGATGATCCTCCTAGAAAGAGAGTAAAACATGAAAGTGAAGACTCTTCAAGTGAAGATGAATATGTTATGATCTCCACTCTCATGGGAACTGTCACTCATGGAAGCAAAGATTGGTTTATTGACAGCGGGGCTTCCAAACACATGGCATTTTTCAAGGAATCCTTTGAGAAATTATCTAAATATAATTCACCCCATAAGGTGAAACTTGGGGATGACTACCAATATCCCATAAAAGGTAGTGGTGAATCCTCCTAGAAGCTAGACTCTGGAAAGTCTATGAAAATGAAGGATGTCTTGTTTGTACCAGGACTGAAGAAGAATCTTCTATCCATATCAGCATTGGCTGCAAAAGGCATGAGGGTTGCATTTTTAGATGGCCAAGAGGAAAGAATATTAATGATGCAATAGTAATTGGAGAACAAGAAGGAGGATTATACAAATTGAAGGGCCATACAGAACAAGCTTTGGTCCATGACACAATAGAGCCAAATGAACTTTGGCATAGAAGGCTTGCACATGTGCATTACAGAGCACTACCGCTTGCAAGCAAAGCTGTTGAAGGTATTCCATAAATTCAAGCAAAACATGAAGGGGTCTGCAAAGGATGTGCGAAAGGAAAGAATACAAAGAAGACATTTCCAAGTAGCGAGAGCAAGGAAAAAGGAATCTTGGAAATCATCCACTCTGATGTATGCATACCAATGTCATCAAGTTCACTAAGCAGGTATGTATACTATGTTTCTTTTACTGATGACTTTTCTAGGAAGACATGGATTTACTTTATGGAAAACAAAGATGAAGTTTTCAGCAAGTTCAAGGAATTCAAAGCCTTGATCGAGAACCACACAGAAAATAATATCAAGACCTTTCGATCAGATAATGGCGAAGAATTCACGTCAAATGAATTCAAAGACTTATGCAAAGAATCAAGGATTAAGAGGGAGTTGTCCACTCCTTATAATCCACAACAAAATGGGGTTGCAAAAAGGAAGAATAGAACTATCATGGAAGCTGGAAGAGCAATGCTTCATGATCAAGATCTTCCCATGCATCTATGGGCAGAAGCTGCTAGAACAATGGTGTATGTATAGAACCGTACTCCACACAGAGTACTCAAGAACAAGACTCCTGAAGAAGTCTTCTCCGACAAGAAAATAGAAGTTAGCCGTCTCAGAATATTTGTCTATCCAGTGTACATACACATTCCAAAAGAGAAGAGAATCAAACTAGATCCTTCAGGAAAGAAGGGTATATTTGTGGGATACTCTGAAAGCTCGAAGGATTACAGAATATACTTCCCAGGATTCAAGAAGATTGACATCAGCAGGGATGTAACATTTGATGAAGACATAGCTTACAAAAAATCTAGAAAGAGACCTACTGAAGAACCTGATGAAGTAGAAGCACCCAGAATTCATGATACAACCATGAACGAAGAAATTCAAGAAGAAGATCGAGAATTTGAAGAACGACAAAGACCTGTAGATCCGCCTCAGGAGAAGAATCCTCACAAGAGGAAACTTGTTTGGGTACGAGAAACTATCCAAGGTGTGGAAAGATATGGTGCTCTAGAAGAGAATCACAGAGAAAGAAAGATAACCAGATCCTTCTCTGGATGCGTAGCCTTACTATGTGATGTTATCAATAAAGAACCTTCCAACTATGAAGAAGCGATAGAATGGAAAGAATGGAAGGATGCTATGATCGAAGAATATTAATCGATCATGAAGAATGATGTTTGGGATGTTGTCCCAAGACTAGAAGGGAAGTCGATTGTAACTTCCAAATGGATCTCTAAGATCAACCATGCTACAGATGGCATCATAGAGAAATATAAGGCAAGATTTGTGGCTCATGGCTTCTCATAGAAGGAAGGAATAGATTATGAAGAAACCTTTGCACCTGTAGCCAGATACACTTCCATCAGGTCAGTACTTGCCTTGGCTGCAGTAATGAAATGGAAGATACACCAAATGGATGTCAAGGCTACTTTCTTGAATGGTGTAGTGGAAGAGGAAGTGTATGTAGAACAACCACTTGGTTTTGAGACACATGACATGGAGTCTCACGTGTGCAGATTGAAGAAATCCCTTTACGATTTGAAACAGGAACCCATGACATGGTACGGAAAAATTGATAGCTTTCTATCTAGTTTGGGCTTTACCAAGAGTAAAGCAGATTCCAACCTTTACTACAAGGTTGAAGATGGCAACCCAGTGATGCTCCTACTGTATGTCGATGATCTGTTTGTAATAGGTATGGATGGGTTGATTGTTGATACAAAGAGAAATATTGCCGCCGAGTTCAAAATGAAGGACTTAGGTATGATGCATTATTTCCTAGGTATGGAGGTGTGGCAGAATGCGGATTGAATCTCCCTCGGACAAGGGAAGTATGCAGTAGAGATCCTAAAGAGATTCAAGATGATGGACTGCAAAGCCATGACCACACCTATGGCATCGAACCTGAAGCTATTGAGTGATGCTTCATCAGAGATTGCTAATGCTATGATGTATTGTCAGATGATTGGTTCCTTGATGTACCTGACGAACACGAGACCAAACATTTGATTTTCTATGAACACCTTGAGCCAGTTCTTAATAGATCCGAGACATGTTCACTTGATTGCTGTAAAGAATATTCTAAGGTACCTAAGAGGTATAATTAATTATGGGCTCAAGTACGAGGCGAATTAGAAGATTAACTTGGAGGGTTATGTTGATTCATATTGGGTAGGCAGTGCCATCAATAGGAAGAGCACTTTAGGGTGTTGTTTCAATATGGAATTAGGTGTGATCTCTTGGTTTAGCAGGAAGCAATCCTGTGTAGCATTGAGTACAGCTGGAGTAGAGTATGTCATAGCTTGTTCAGCTATTTGTGAGGGAGTATGGCTGCGGAAGCTACTGTCTGATTTATTTGATCTCCACATGGATGCTACTTGTATACATTGTGACAACCAGAGTTGCATGAAGTTGTCATAGAATCCAGTGTTCCATGACAAGTTGAAGCATATCGAGATCAAGTATCACTATATCAGGGATATGGTGCATAGGGGAGTAGTGAAGCTCCAATATGTTGCGACGGAGGAACAGATAGTTGATGTGTTGACGAAGCCATTGGCTAGGGTGAAGTTTGAGTACTTCAAGGAGAAGCTTGGTGTTCTCCAGATCGAGGTTTCCTCCAAAGGGAAATGATGAGACCCAGAGCCATTTTGACATGAGAGGATTGGTTCCTTTCATGGTTAGATGTAAGGGCTGAGCCATTCTGTCATGGTGTGAGGATTGGTTCCTTCAATGTCAGGTGTGAGTGCTGATCCATTCTGATGTGACTATAGGATTGGTTCCTACATGATCAGAAGTAAGCGATGAATGCCATTCTGGGAATGGAGGCATCTGTTCAGTTACCAGGTAGCTCAGTCTGGGACTGGGGACCATTCTGATATGACTATAGGATTGGTTCCTACATGATCAGATGTGAGTGCACTTTCTTTTGAACATGCATGTTGGATTGGTTCCTCACATGTGTCGAATGTAAGTGCAGAGCCTTTTCGAACATACATGTTGGATTGATTCCTCGCATGTGTCGAATACAAGTGCTGAGCCTTTCTGACATTGGTTCTCAGATATAAGTGCAGAGCCTTTTGGCATGGAGGATTGGTTCCTTGCATGGCCGAGTGTAAGTGTTGAGCCATTCTGACATTGGTTGAAGGATGTGAGTGCTGAGCCTTTCTGATAGGGTTGTGGGCTATGTTACCACATGGTCATATGTGAGTGCTGGGTGTGCCTTTCTGATATGATTATAGGATTGGTTCCTACATGATCAGATGTAAGTGCTGGGTGGGCCATTCTGACTTAGAGTCAGATATAAGTGCTGGGTAGGCCATTCTGACTTAGGGTCAGATATAAGTGTTAGACAAGACCTACATGGAGGGTAGGCCTACAACCAACATGAAAAAAGGATGGCTCTGTAGAACTTCCTGTGACAAGAAGAATCATGAGATAACACCCGTAAAGATTCAGTGTTGATGATCCAGCATAGATGATCCAGATCGAGGGATGATCCAGATCCATAGATGATGCTCCAGAGATGATCCAGATCAAGGGATGATTCAGATTCATTGATGATGATCCAGATTGAGTGATGATCCAGATCCAGGTGAAGATGACTTGAAGATAGAGATGAATTGAAGGTGAAGATGATGAAGACTCGATGATGATCCATATGATACAGAGAAGAAGACTTGTGTTGATAAATTGTGTCGAGAGAATACCTTCCTAGTTAAGAGGTAGTGTTGATGTAATTGTAACTTTGGAATGTATTCACTTGTATTTCTTATGTATTGTAACCCGATGTTTATTCCAGGATGTACTTGTAATGTACTTGATTCATGTCATGCCCTGATGTTCCTATCATGAAGTTTCTATAATGTAAACAAGTCATGTCAAGTCAAGGTGGTTAACTTTTTGATTGTCTAAGGGTTAAATTCCCAGCAGTTCCAGGGCACTAGGGTTATTAGACTCACCTAGTGAAGTCCTCCCTAGTTGGGTTTAGTCAAGTCAAGAATTAGTATAAATAGAGAGCTAGCCTCTCTATTTATCACACACTCATTCACACTTAGTTGTAGCGCATAGTTGAGGAAGAGAAAGACACTGGGGCAAGGAAGAAATAGGTTACTGCTGTTGGGAGATCATCTTACTATTTTTGGGTTTCACTTTGGTGTTGATTCTATCTCTGAGGAAGTTACGGGGTTTTCTCCAATTATGGTTTCCCCAAGGAAAAACACTGTGTTAATTGTCTCTTGTGTTTGATTGTTGTGCATGTTGTTCTCTTAGTTAAAGATCCTAATGTTTTGCTAGCTTAATGTTAAAAATATAACAAAAAGAAAGAACCGGTCTATTCGGGACAAATCAGGGAAAATGCACTAGTAATAGAAAAATAAAGGGAAAATCATCAACACCTCCATCGCCAACACCACTAGTAGAAGAAGATTTCGAGACAAGAAATTTGATGCCACCTTATGTCTCACCCAAAGTTACAGTTACAAAAAGAGCAGGGGCCTGTTGGAGCAGGGTCCCGCAGCTACAGAAGAAGCTGCTAGTTTTGGTGGAAAGATAAGTTTTGGCGGAAAGAAGTTAAGGCAGAGCTACGACGCCGTAGCACGTTTCCAGCTGGAGAGCAGAGCTGGAAACCATGACTTTTAAGATAGAAAATTCAAGAAGGCAACGGTACCTGAGCGGCTGAGAAGAGAGAGCTCAACCACTGCATTGAAGGCAGCGGCAGAAGACAGGAGGGCTCAGTGACCCTCATAAAGGAGAAGGAGCAACGAGGCTGAAGCATTGAAGGCGAAGGATAGAAAAGCGAAGCAGTGCATAGTACCCATGATCAGTGCCGGGAAGCATGGAAGACTGCAAAGAGCTGTGGTGTGACGGAAAGAAGCTACCTCAAGTACAGATATGGCCAACTATCACTAGTTGGGTTTTGGGTTACTGATGGGACAGGCCCACATTGTTGTAATGGCAAGACCTTCAGGATACCTATATAAGAATATATTTTGTATTGTAAAAGGGTTGGCGGGTTGAAGAGCTAGCAAGTCATTTTGTTAGTTAAGTAGTTGGTTCATTCAGTCGTTAGTAGTGTATTGCAGACTATTAGACTGTTGTTAAATCCTAGCTCTGGTTCTATTATCAGCGGTAGCAATCTTACGGTAACCAGGAGCTGGCTTATAGAATATGTATGTAAAGATCCGCAGGGATCGACAGAGAGGGAAGAGTATATTGTAGGAGAGCAATATAGAAGAGAAAAGAGGTCTAAGAGAGAAGATCTTAAGCTGCATATGCGGTGCAACAGAACTGTGTTTTACCTTCCCCTGAGCTATAATAAAAACACAGTTTTGTGGATGTAACTTCCATCCTAGAGGTGAACCACGTTAAAATCAGTGTTATGCGATTGGTTTATGTGTTATGTTTACTTATGCATTTCTCAGTCTATTTATGGACTTTGTTTACAGTTTAATGAATGAATGTGTTAATCAGTTCACAACAATATAGAAGTGTAAATATAAGTTAAAGTCTTTGGCATGATGTATATGGATCATTTATGCTTTGTGTAAAATAGTCTCTATTGCAGTATCGAATAGCATTGTATGTTAAGTCTTGCACGTCGACACGAGCAACGCTAAGTGTGCTAAACCGTGGAGGTAGGATATCACAGAGAGGTGATACCGCACCGGCAGAGGAGCTACGGTGCATGATACCACAGGTGAAGGACTTAGCATTGGGCAGGAACTGCATGTCGTACCGTGCGCGGTGATGCGATGAGGTTGGAGATATCGTGGGTCTGAGAAAGTGTGCGCCGTAGGAAAGGATCCTGTGGCGATATAAAGGAATATCCTGTGGCTAGAAGAGCTGTGAGGCGAGGAAATTGCGCGACGCGAGAAGGAGATTGCCCGACGCGCAGAAGAGAGACCTTGCAGCTAGGAGAGCTGCGAGGCACCGGTGGGATCGCCACAGAACCCGGTCCAAGGCACTTGAGTCCTTGGCCAACCCATTAGAGTCACTTTAGGTGAGACTTCAGGCCGCTTTGTGGTATGTCACCGAAAGGGCCAGTGATCTAGGGTTGTTGTTGATTGATTATAGTAAACCGAGGTCTGTCCATAGCAGCCAACAAATGGTTCCGTTGCCGGTTTTGAACAACTGAGCGCTAATGTTCTGTTGGCATCCCACAAGAGAAGAGTTTCACCAGTGGCTGGATTCAAACCTAAGGGAGTTTGCCCAGAAAGAAAAACAGAGCCCTAAACTGAGCACAGAGGATTGGTTAGAAAACCATATCGCTTCAGATATACACGCTATATTTTTTGCAACCTATGGAAACGAGCTTTTCGACTGGTTATCCAAGTTGACAGATAGGAACATATTCAAGAAGAAAAGAAACATTGTCTGGACACCAGAGCTGATTCAAACTGTGCAGAACCTTGACAATCCCATTACGAGAGCAGTGGACTTCTGGCTTGCGAACGTGCTAGGAGGCTTTGTTATAGAATTTGCAGTTGACCAAAGAAAAACCTTCAGCGAGGCTGAGCGGTACTTCTTCAAAGGATACCGTGGTAAGTACCTAAAGTCTCTAAACTTGTCCATTAAGATGCTGCTACATGAAAAAGGAGTAATGGACATGGTTTTAGATGAATAAGTAAAGATAGTAATGTCACAAGAGTTTGAAAGTGATTTTGATGACATTGGACGCACACATAGTGGCAAGAAATATAAAGTAGCCTTCGGATCTCTTGTATTTCGAGATAGTTCAAACAATATTAGGCAACCGAGTCCTAGTACCACAGAAGAACCAGAGGGGGGTATCCATTACCAGCCCTACACCCCACAGAAACAGACCGGGACTCAGAGTAATCCCATAGGTACTCCATCCAGTAGCTCACAGATAATACCTACTACCGCTACATCACCTTCACCTACACCGCTGAGTGGTAGTAATCCAGTCAATCAGAACCCACCGCAGAGAAATAGAATGGGAGATGATATGAAGCTACCTACCTTTAAGGGTACAGGAGTAGAGGACCCGGAACAACATTGGTTTCTATGTGAAGCCATGTGGACCATTAAAACAATCAACGATGATAACCTTAAACTTGTACAGTTGGTCACTACACTCAGAGATCGAGCTTTAACATGGTACATAAAGTATACCACAATACCCAAGACACTTGCCCAAGTCAAGAACACCATGATTAAAGAGTTCAAGAAACCTAAGTCTGAATCTTAGTGCATTACAAAACTCAAGGATATTAAGCAGTTACCATCAGAATCAGTATGGGACTTTGACCAGAAATTCAAAGCCCTTACAGACCAAGTAAGTTTTGAGTTTGCGCCGGAGCAGCATAAGGAATGGTTTATCACAGCGTTGCTCCCTCACATCAGAGTGCCATTAATGCAGTAGAAACTCCAGACACAGGATGACGCGTTGGAGATGGCGATGAAGCTAGAAGCTTCACCGTTAGCAGAAACCAGTGCAGGCATGACAACTCTACATAACCAGTTGGCCAACCTCACGTTACAGATACATGAACTTAAGAAAGGAAAAGAGGTCATGCAAGACATATGGTGCTTACGATGTAGAGCACAGGGTCATACCAAAGACAACTATCCCGTCTTTGCAGAATATCTAGCATTAGGGGCTCCTAACCCCTTACCATGAACGCAAGGGCCATGGTGTGAAATATGCAAAACACAAGGACACCCACCTCAGCAATGCCCTTTTCTTCAGAAGTATGTACAGACACCTAAGAACCTATACTATGTCTTCTGCAGCTCTGTCGGACATGATGAACAGAATTGCCGAGCCTATGATCTCATGTTAGATAGAAAACATGACGTATATAGAGTCCAGTCAGAAACACAGGGTCCAACAGTAGGACCACAGCCTGATCCGACTTATGGTGGCCGGGGAGGAGGATTCAGAGGACGAGGTCGTGGAGGAGGCTTTGCAAGAGGAGAAGGCTTTGGCAAAGGAGAGGGTTTTGGTCGTGGTCACGGACCAATCACTTGTTATAACTGCGGAGTTGTAGGACACTATGCTAGGGACTGTCAGAGCCCCACTACTACTTGTAATTACTGCAAATATTGTGATCATACCATAGATGAGTGTCCTACATTGATAGCTAAGATCAAAGATACTAAGCCAGCAGTACACCAGAACATCCAGCTTATTGTTGCTGAGCAGGTAGAACCAGAACCAAGAGTCAATATTGTGACTTGTAGCGGTGCTTCCACTAGTGGGACATCGCAGGAGACCGAAAAGAACACAAGTTAGGAGTGGGTGCGCAGAGCTCCTGGTAAAGCAACAACATTCGACCTACAGAAGAATAAATAGACATTTCATGAAGCCAAGGCTTCCTTTGATGAACCTACACAATCAGGATCGCAGGTACCATCGTTTAGGGGCATACCGCAACAAGTACCTCGTGGTGACAGACCAGAACAGATACCGCAGGCTACCACATCGGGAAGATGCGACGAGGATGAATCGACAAGAAGTATACAATCCTTCCTGCGCAGTTGTTTGAATCTCTTGAGAAATGAAAAAGCTATCGGCGAGCTACAGCGCATCATAGATCAGTGTCAGCAACCTTCTCTCTCAGGGAGTGCACACCGCGCTGTTCATAATATTACAGGACATACAAGGACCAGAAGGGAGATGAAACTCACAGCACAGATTGGAGAGTTCGAAATGGACGAAGTCATCTTAGATCTGGGATCAGAGGTGAAAGTTCTAACTAAGAAGACATGGGAACAGATGGGTAGCCCTCAGTTAGCCATATCGCCTATCCACCTGAGATTAGCTAACCAGCAGCGAGTATCACCATTGGGTTGACTGTCGTAGGTGCCAGTTGACATTGACGGAATTCGTACTTTTGTGGACTTCGAAGTTATAGAAATCATTGGCGACAGTCGACCGTATCCAGCACTATTAAGTATCGATTAGGTGATTGGTAGCAAGGCTATCATCGACCTAAAGAGAAGACAAATGACCTTTGAGGATGCGCAGATCTAGGTCATCGCACCGCTGGATCCTTACCAAGGTCCTAGATACATCGAACCTATTCGAGCAGAGGAGGAGGCACATAACATGGATAGTCTCTACCAGATGACTGCGAACCAGAGCGACTACATCAATCCAACCGCAGAAGGGAAGATTAGTTGGCAATGCGACAGCTCATGCGCATCGGATTCCGATATTGGTCTAGAGAACTGGCAGAACAGACTTTACAAAGTCTTAGCGCGTAGATGTGTGTTTATGAGTAAATCACTGCAATGGATTGGTGCAGAGATCACTGAGATTCCATCATATCATGGTCTAACAGATATTTAGGAATTCCTTGAGCAGTTTGAGCAACAGATTCCTTATGAGTAGAGAATCGCAGCTATGGACCTTGCAGTACAAGCCACACCTGCAAGATGGTGGTACGCGCATAAAGAAAAAATCGCATCATGGGATGATATTAAAATATTGATGGCGATCAGATTTTCGATCAATAAAGAGTATGTCCCACAGAAGTACATAGGAGAAACCGACCCCAAAGCACACATTCATACATGTGAACAGAATTGGTAGGACATTCCAGAGGATGAATGGGTTCACAGATTCATTCACACATTGGACACAGTTCCAAGGAACTGGTACACAGAGCTCGAGTTGTGCAAGGGGACGACCACATGGTCACTTATGATAGACAGTTTCCTACTTACCTTCGCGTTTGAATCATAACATCCAAGTGTTGCTTAGGCCCTAGACATAATCAAGATCAAGATATTCGAGGACTGTACCATCTCAGTGCAGGCTCAACCTGAGTGGGCCATTCAGTTGCAAGACGCGCTTGAGTGCTATAACTTCGCAGCAAATCCAGACAACGAAGATAAGGATGAGGATGAGGATCCTCGCAACACCAACATTCCGGAGTCAGAAGGGACTCACGATGTTGGGGGACCACAGTTAGAGATTCCAGCAATCACCGAACCTATGAAGATTAAAAAGATCAATATTGGCACAGATGCAGAACCTAAGTTTGCCTCTATTGGAGACTATTGGAATGATGAAACAGTCGGACAGATTGCCGACTTGTTACATGAATATCAGGACCTATTTCCCACCAAGTTCACAGAGATGAAGGGAATAGTCGGAGACCTGGGAGTTATAAGGATACCATTGAAGGAGGATGCTAGACCAGTTAAGCAGCGCCCATATAGATTGAATCCGCGCTACAAAGAAAAAGTAAAGGATGAAATCGATAAGATGTTGGCAGCAGGCATCATTGAGCCGGTAGAAGAAAGCGAATGGGTTAGCCCCATGGTCGTACAAGAAAAGAAAACAAAAGGAGACATCAGGATCTGTGTCGATCTGCGCAAGCTCAATGATGCATCGCTTCACGATCCATTTCCGACACCGTTCACTGATGAGGTATTAGACAATGTGGGAGGACAGGAGGTCTATTCCTTCACTGATGGGTTTTCAGGCTACCATCAAATCAGAATACATCTAGAAGATCGGTCCAAGACCACCTTTGTAACAGAATGGGGCTCATTCCAGTATACGGTAATGCCCTTTGGTCTTAAGAATGCACCAGCTATATTTTCTAGAGTAGTCATTGCTGTATTTAAAGAATACATTCATAAATTCTTAGAAGTATATTTTGATGATTGGACTGTATTTGGCCTAATTGAAAAGCATATAGGAGACTTAAGACTGATGTTAGAGAAATGTAGGCAGTACCAGATTTCTCTAAACTTGAAGAAATGTATATTTTGTGCACCGTTTGGTATTTTGTTGGGTCACATTGTTTGCAGACAAGGCTTGATGGTAGATCCCGCGAAGATTGCCATCATTGTAAATCTTCCAGCACCCAACTCAGTCAAGCAACTGAGGATAGTATTTGGTCATACCGGGTACTACGGAAAGTTCATAAGGGCTATGCAAAGATTACAACACCAATGGAGAAATTGCTCAAGAAAGATGTAAAATTCCTATGGAACGAGGAATGTCAGCAGAGTCTAGACATGCTCAAAGAGAAGATGGTTACAGCACCCATCTTAGTATTTCCTGAATGGACTAAGCCATTTCATGTACATGTGGATGCATCTGGCATCACATTAGGGGTTGTTTTAACACAACCAAAAGAAGGGGACATTGACCACCCTATCGCATATTCCAGCAGAAAGCTCTCGACAGCAGAAAAGAACTACACCACAACTGAAAGGGAAGGCTTAGCTATGGTGTATGCACTACAGAAGTTCAGGCACTACCTGTTGGGTGCCCCGTTCAAGATGTTTACTGACCATTCCGCGTTAAAGTATTTGGTCAATAAGCCAGTGTTAGGGGGGAGAATCTGTAGATGGTTACTCCTCTTTCAAGAGTATGATTTTGAAATCATTGTGAAACCAGGAAGACTAAATGCAGGACCTGATCATTTGTCACAGATAGACTCAGGAGAAGAGCCAAGTAACCTAGATGAAAATCTACCGGATACGCCGTTGTTCTCTATCCAAATCGCAGATGAGTACTATGCCGATATTATTCAATTTCTCACTACGGGAGTAGCACCTGACGAGTTTACTAAGAAGCAAAAGAAGCAGTTGGTTGTTAAAGCAGCAGAATTCACCCTCAACGCAGGACACCTATACAAGTTAGGTCCAGATGAAGTTCTACGCAGATGCGTGATGCCGCATGAAAAAGACGCTATTATCAGGGAGGTACATTCAGGAACCGCAGGAGGTCATTTCGTAGGAAAGCCGACTGCGCAAAAAATCCTAGAGGCAGGATTATGGTGGCCTACATTGCATAAAGACACCAAGGACTTTTGCAAATGCTGCGATATCTGCCAAAGGGTAGGAAAACCCTCGCGACATGATGAAATTCCGTTGCGACCGCAGGTCATGTTGCGTGCATTTGACAAATGGGCTATAGATTTTGTGGGTCCTATCAACCCACCAGGAAAGTGCACTGGTGTGAGATATATTATCACTGGAACAGAGTACCTCACCAGATGGGCAGAGGCCAAAGTAGTAAGAAATTGTGATGCTGCTACAGCTGCACAGTTCCTTTTTGAAAACATCATCAGTAGGTTTGGATGCCCAGTAATTTTGATGAGTGATCAAGGCACACATTTCTTGAACAACACTATTGAGGCATTGACAGAAGAATTCCAGATCCAGCACCATAAGAGCACTCCCTACCACCCACAGGCTAATGGTACAGTGGAGGCCTTTAATAAGATTTTAGAAAATGCTCTTACTAAGATCTGCAATAGCTAGAGGAATGATTGGGACCTCAGAGTTAACGTTGTATTATGGGCATACAGGACCACATGCAAGAAAATTACGGGAGACACACCTTTCAGCTTGGTGTATGGACAGGAGGCTGTTATGCCTATGGAGTATATTCTTCCCAGTCTAAGAATCGCTCAGATTACCGGGATGACTGATACAGAGACAGTTGAGGAAAGGTTAGCAAAGCTGCTTGCCTTAGAAGAAGACAGATTCATCGTCGAATTCCATCAGAAAGTGTAGAAGGCACGAGAAAAATCTTGGCATGACAGACACATTAAGAATAAGATTTTCAAGATCGGAGACCTAGTGCTCCTCTATGACATCAAATTCATTAAGTTTCCAGGGAAGTTCAAGACACATTGGCTGGGGCCATATCAGATACAGCAAGTCACAGAGGGA